>JBBGZY010001408.1:145000-625000 GCA_037952925.1 Lithobates clamitans
TGTCTTTAGAAATTAAAATCTTGAAGTCTACTAGGAACTCTACACAAACAGACAATTTGTACACCACTTCACTACAAATGTTTGAAGATTAGTATGTACTAAAATATCTGTGTGCTAAGTATATTAATTTTTTGCTTCACATAGGGGAAAAATCACTCAGCCAACAAGAGGAACCCAGTCCCCCCCAAGCAAAAGAACATACTTGGGAAATCAGCCCAAGCCCCACTGAGGATGTGGAGGAAGGAGAGGTGGGCGACATGGGCACCCCACCAGGTGAGTGTCTGACACACCAGCTTACGGTAATCTATGCATGGCTGCCTTTTATTTTATGTAATTTTTCTACTCTATTTTAGGTGATCTGGTTGTGCTTGAGTCAAGCAACAGCGCCACCCCCGAGGATGTTCATGAAGTATGCGACATGGGCACCCCACCAGGTCAGTGTCTGAGACACCAGCTTTATGGTAAGGTAAACTATGTATGTATTTCGGTGATATCGGTGCTAAACCACGGAGGACGCTCCAAGCCCCCTCAAGCCTATGTGCCGTTGGATGCCTTTCAAAAAACTGCTGTGAAGGGAACCGCTCCCTCAGGACAGTTTAACCGTGCCTTCACCAGGGATTAGCCTATCAGATTTCGGTGCCCATCTCCATTGTTATAATCTGTACTGGCTGGGAGACCTTTATGGTCCCGATCAGGATTAGCAATTGGTTCTATTTAAGGGCCTGTTTAAATACTTTTTATACCCCTGTGGTCACCTTTTTGACATTGAGGTTCCTCTTCTATGAGAATCCCCTACCTTTAAAGTTGGCATCAGCTCTATTCTATGCGGGCATTTAAGCTACAGGGTTGCACTGCAGCTGGAGTCCACCACAATCATTTGCCTTTAAATACTCCTGAAGAAGCTCACATTTGAGCGAAACATGTCGAGCAAGCGGCAGATTGTTATGGCACCTATAAGTAGCTGCTTTATGTAGCATTATATTATGTTAATGAATTTATGTCAAATTTATCTATGTTTAAGCGCTTTTTTATGTCTCTTTCTTTCTATGTGAGACACAGATGGTTTTAATCTTTATCAAATAAAAATAATAATTTTATAACTGGTACGGAAATTATTGTTTAATTGTTGAGTTAAGAAGCACCTTAAAAGTCCCAGGGGAAAAGGGAATTTATTTCTTTTTTTCCCCTATCCCCGTATAGGCTAACCTAGCCTTTGTCTTTACTAAACTATGTATGTGTGCATATTTCTAAACACATTTTTTTTTTCATTCCACTTTAGGTCCAAGTGACTATTTCACCACAGACAGTGCCCAACGGCTAATTGCTCAAATAATGGCCTGGAATGGGGAGATCGATCAAATGCGGAATCGGCTGGATCGTATGCAGCAGGAAATGAAGGACATGATTGATGTTTTGGGTCGAATCTAAATGCCCTTTTTTAAAACCTAAAACATCGATCATGTCCTTAATTTCCTCTTTTGCTGACCCCATTCTGGGCCTTCTCTTTATTATTTTCTGTTAAATTATATGCCTGTTTAACAACATTTAAAAAAGGAGGCCTATTTTTTAAAAAAAAACAAAAAAAAAAGGATTTGAAAAAAGACAAAAAAATATATGATTTTAAAAAACACCAAAAAAAAAAAAGGATTTGAAAAAAGACAAAAAAAAAAAAAAAAAGGATTTGAAAAAGGAAAAAAAAAAATAATATGATTTTAAAAAACACCAAAAAAAAGGATTTGAAAATAGACAAAAAAAAAAAAAAGGATTTGAAAAAACACCAAAAAAAAAGGCCTGTTTGCTAAAATCAAAATGCCCAACAAATTTTATTTTTGATTATCTAAAAATATTTAACTCTAATTATATTATTCTAAATTTATTTAATATATTTTTATATTTTTGGCTAGGAACATTTTATACTAAATGCATAACTGAATGGATACCAAAGATTAAAAACATCTGCTTAGAATTAAATAAATGTGTGGTTTGTTATTTCAATGCTCAGTATCAGTTTGTTTATAAATTTCAAAAAAGTGGTTTACAGTGGCAATGGAGCTTATTTAGAAATTTACAAGGAAAATACAGTTGGCACTACAACTGCTCGACCATAACCTAGGAGAAAGCCCAAAAGAAAGGCAAGCCCCCCCTACCCATAAAATAATTAACATATTGCTGTCTAACTTGACGGGCACTTTGGGGGGCCAAGCCAGTATGGACAGTATCCAGGCTCGTAAGATTCTCAACGATAAGTCCGGGCTCAGGCCCAACTGGCACCATATAATTTTGAGAATGTTTGTGCAAAAAGTTGTGCAGGATGCAGCACGATAAAATGATAAAATTAAGTTTGTATTCCGCCAAATTAATGGAGGTTTGAAACAGGTGGAACCGGCTGGCCAGAATCCCAAACGCATTCTCAACCACTCTTCTAGCTCTGGCCAGCCGGAAATTAAAAACCCTCCTCTCCGGGGTGAGGGTTCTTTGGGGGAATGGCCTCATGAGGTGCTTGCTCAGAGCGAAGGCTTCATCGGCAATGAAGACAAAGGGGAGTCCTTCCACGTTATCCGCATCAGGTGGCAATCCCAGGCCACCACTCTGGAGACGCTGGCAGAACTCCGTCTGGGCAAATACTCCTCCATCCGACATCCGGCCATTCTTCCCCACGTCCACATATAGAAATTCATAGTGTGCCGACACCACCGCCATTAAAACTATACTGTGGAACCCCTTATAATTAAAATAGTATGACCCCGAATGGGGTGGTGGCACAATGTGAACATGTTTCCCATCTATAGACCCTCCACAATTGGGAAAGTCCCAACGGGTGGCAAAATGGGATGCCACAGTCTGCCATTCCTGTGGTGTTGAAGGAAACTGGGGAATCAAACAAGAAAACAAAAATCAGTAATTTTGAATCGAACATGGCAAGAAAATTATACAATTAAAAACATTATTACACAGCATCAGTATAACATTAAATAATGTATATCTTCTGGAAGAAATAATATTGAAAGGCACACTTATCAGATTGCTCACCCCCTCTGATGGAACATTAATTTCATTTTAGGGGGTGGTGAAATTACCAAAAAATATTAATTTTAGGACACACAGGGATTCATGGACTAAAAAGGCTACAAGACTGCAGTTGTCCCACTCTGCAAGTGCAGTTGCTCCCCAGCTTAAAGTAAATGAGGTAAGGTAAAAAGGCTTTCATGTTGCAAGGAGTACACAATCACATGCAAGGGCAATTAATGAAAACACTTTGTGGCTTGTATATGATTTGATGATGGAAATCAGCAGAGCTTCTGCTCATTTACTAAAGCACTGGAGCAAATGCACTTGTAGAGTGCACATGCATTTTGCAAAGTGCAACATATATTTGCTTTTTAAAAATCAACACCACAGAAGATTCTAGCAAATTATTAGGGGGGGGGGGTTGAAATCAAGCTAATTATAAGCACACTATTTGGATAGAGTTTAGGGGAAACAAAATACAATGCAGCTGACTAAATAAATTCAAACTGAGTAGACTAGGTGAATATGTGACCAGCATTGTATGCTGGAGAGGTTATTGAAGGCAAATATACATGCATGACAAAAAAGAACATGAAACAAATCAAGCATGCGTGAGAAGAAAAAGGGGACATTCACACTATATTACAATGATGGTAAGTAGTGTTTGAGCTAAGAAATACATTACATTATCAAAGAATAAATAAAAGAACATGTGATGCTAATAAAAGAAACAATTCTTACCTTAATATAGTCCTTCTGCAGGACTTGGATGATGGCAGAACAGGTCTCTGGGATAATGATCCCCAGAGCCTGGGGGGAGATGCCTGTAGAGAACTTGAGGTCCTGCAGGCTTCTCCCCGTCGCCAAGTACCGCAACGTGGCAACTAGCCTCTGCTCCGGAGTGATGGCTTGCCTCATGCAGGTATCCTGCCTGCTGATATAGGGGGTCAGCAAAGCCACCAAACGGTCAAAAACGGGGTCCGTCATCCGGAGAAAGTTCCTGAAATCCTCAGGATTATTCTCACGGATCTCACGGAGCAATGGCATGTGACAGAACTGGTCACGCTGGAGCAACCAATTCTTGGTCCATGAACTCCTCCTCGCCCTGTTCATGGACTGGTCTTGGTCTGAAGAATAAACTACAGCACCAAACACATACAATGCACGAGCTCGACGACGAGTACGTACAGGTAACATGGCTATAAAACGGTCGGCTGGTCAGAACGCACTTAACAGAACGCACTGAAGAACAGCAAGGCCTGTGAAGAACGACCTGAAAATCAGGAACGAGCGGCCAATAAAACAAAGATTTCTCAATGCCAACTGACCAAACGCACTGAAAAGCAGATACAAACCTCACAAGCACAGACTGAACAACAGTTAAAACGAACTGAAAAATACGAGTCTCACAAGCGCGAATCGTCTCTCACCAAACTTCTACTAACACGAAATAAACACGAGATTAGCAGAAGGAGCCCAAAGGGTGTCGTACGGGCTATTGAACTTCCGTTTTATAGTCTCGCCGGACTTGATGTACGTCACCGCGTACTAGGCTGTCAAACTTTTGTGTGGTCGTGTGTAGGCAAGTCCGTTCGTTAGAAAGTCTGCCGCAAGTCCGCCGAAAGTCCGCAGGAAGTCTGTCGGACAGGCTGTCGGACTTTTGTAGATGAAAAGTCCGACCGTGTGTACGCGGCATAAGAGTACCAGGACCATTCCCTGGGAATCTGCTATTCATTATATTCTGATACGGGCAGTGGAGGATCAATCTGGATGATTTGAGCTGGTGGAGTAAGCTGCAGAGGCTTGTCGAGCCACAGATGGATTGCTGACATTACTCAAGGATAACCATACATGCCTATCACCCCTGCACGGGTAACAGGAGCTGGTGATTGGGGACCCGAAAGGGGGAGCACACAAGTCACCTGGATTTTTGAGCACAAGAGTCACCAAGAACTTTTTGACTGACTTTAATCAATTTGAATATATTTTCATTCCTATTTTTTTGGCATTACTTGGAATTTTTTCACATTGAGTTTTGGACTTCACAGCACTTTCATAATTTATGTTTGATTAGGTTTTTATGTACATCACGGGTATGAATAATTAAGTAGTTAATTATATAATTTTTATATTTACTTGTTTTTAACTTTTTACTTTTATATACACATATATATGAATTTTCTTGTGACCATATATTTTTTGTGTGGATAAGTCTGGGATATCCATATTTATTTCTATTTAGCACTATCAATTAGGCAAGGGAGCACACTTTTTTGCACACTAGGGAGACTAGTTCCTAATCAACATTTTTCTGCTTATCCCTATTTTGATAGAATCAGGGTAGCGCCATACACCCCATTTTTTTCATTATCAACATTGTTAGTCCCCTTAGGGAGCTAATTAGGGGAGGCTGCAACCTATTATCCTGAGCGCGGAGACATCAATATTCTTCTATGACGTCATAAGGGCCCATGGCCTCCGCCCCATGCCAATATAAGTAGTGTCAGACCGCGCATCTAGCATCAGAGTGGGAGAGAGCATCGAGTCAACATTGGAGGAAGAACAAAGGGAGAAGACAGCGCAGACAGGAGACACGGTAGAAACAGAAGACAGCGGACAGAGGAGAAAAACCGAAAAGGGCTAGAAGACATCAGCGGAGAGTGGAGAAGAACCGGAGAGGGGAGAAGAAACGGCAGAGGCAGAAGACATCAGCGGAGAAGAGAGAAGAAATCAGAAGAGAGGCCGGTGCTGCCTTAATAAATTACTTTAAAAACCTGTGTGCTGCGTTTTATTTTTGACACTTTTTTTTAGGCGAATGGGTAGGGGTACAATGTACCCCATTCTCATTCTTATAGGGTGGGGGGCGGGATCTTGGTAAAGGTCCAGATTCCGATAAGCCCCCCGCCCACAGACCCAGACAACCAACGGCCAGGGTTGTCGGGAAGAGGCCCTTGTCCCCATCAACACAGGGTAAGGTACTTTGGGGTGGGGGGCGCAGGGCCCCCCTGCCCCAAACCCTCATGTTGAGGGAATGTGGCTTGGTACAGTTCAGGAGAGGGGGAGCGTTTGCTTATCCCCACCCCCTTTCCTGACCTGCTGGGCTGAGTGCTCGGATAAGGGCCTGATATGGATTTTGGGGGGACCCAACGTTATTTTTTCGGCATGGGGGTTCCTCTTAAAATCCATAAAAGACCGAAGGGCCTGGTATGGTCTTGGAGGGGGAACCCATGCCGTTTTTTTTTTAAATTTGGCGTGGAGTTCCACCTAAATGTTCAGATGTCACCAATGTCAGTCCAGGCATCGCGTCATCCCGACAATGGAAGTCTGGACCGACACCAGTCTCAACCTCTCAGCGTGCCGCTGGGAGGCTGAGATGGCAGGTCCACCCCCTTCACAAGCTCTGTGCTCCAATGAGCACAAAGGGAGATGAGCAGAGAGCTGTGACTGACAGTCTACAGCTCTCTGTTCATGGAGCTGGGAAAACCGAGTAATTGGCGATGTTCAATCGCTCAGTTTTCAGTGCAGAGGCACCTGGGGGACAGATGCAGCATCGGACCCATGCTGCATCCACCAAGGTGAGTATAATGCCCTGTATACACGATTGGACTTTCCGACAACAAAACCGAGGCTTTTTGTTCTAAGGATGTTGACTCCAACTTGTCTTGCATACGAGCGTGGGAATGTGGTGACGCACAAGACGTACGACGAGCCGAGAAAAGAAGTTCAATAGCCAGTGCGGCTCCTTCTGCTCGATTCCGAGCATGCGTGAACTTTTGTGCGTCGGACTTCTGTACACACGATCGGAAATTCCGACAACAAAGTTTTGTTGGAAGAAAATTTAAGAGCCTGCTAGCCAACATTTGTTGGCTGAAAGTCCGAAAACAAATGTTTGATGGTGCATACACAGTTGGACTTTCAGCCAACAAGCTCACATCCAACATTTGTTGTCGGAAAATCCGATCCTGTGTATTGTACATGAATGTAAAAAATCCCCCCCAAAAAACCTTACTTCTCTTTTAAATCAAAAAAAAAAGAAAAAAAAAAAAAGAAAGAATGCAGCACCTTCAACTATAGAATATTACAAACTTAAAGCATGTGCTATTAACACAGCATTCATAATGTGCAAAGAGCATCCACAATATTCAAAAATGATAATAAAATCTAAATAAGTGTGAATAAAGTGCAATGCAAAAAGAGTCCAAAATATTTGATAATATCACAGCATAAAAAGTGTCTTCCACCAGCTAAAGAAAATCCTCTCCACCACACTTTAACAACAGAACTAAAATGCTAGTGTTCCCTGAAGACGTGCATTGCATGAAACGCATTGGGACAGGAGCTACACGCTGATGTCTCACCGACACTTCCATGCTTGAAACTGGCAGCTGTTTTATTTGTCATGACAATTGTTTTACTGGCATTTATATGAAGCCTTTTACTTTTCTATATGTAATCTTTACTTTTTAATAAATATACTACACTATATGTGGTCCCCTGCTTGTGGCTCCATGTGGTGAGCGCTTTTTCCCCCAGACAGTATCCAGCAAACCTTCTATTCACAGGGGTGAGAAGCGGTACTGTGGGGTGTCCCCATTGTGAGAATGGAGCTGGATGACCACGTGTGAAGGATCCTGTTGACACAAACATGCATGTTGCTGCTTTCCTCTGTCAGCTTCAGGCTGCATTCACACCTGAGCGTTTTCAGCTCATAAAACACCCGAAAAAACGCCCAACAAGCAAAATCCCATTCGTTTTAATGGCACCTTTTCACATCGTAATGAGCGTTTTGACACCTGAAGCAAAATGCCTCAAATGCCTTAAGCTCAAAAAAGAACATGAGCTTCTTTGGGGCAGATTACAGGCGTTTTTCTGCTTTGGTGACCTGTACAAAATCGCGGTAAAAATGCACAACTTTGAAACGCTCAGGTGTGAATGCAGCCTCAATGTCCATGACTGCATTTCAGTTCTGTCACTTGCGCGTGGTGGAGAGGATTTCCATTAGCTGGTGGAAGACACTTTCTTTGCGATGATATTTATCACATATTTTGGACTCTTTTGCATTGGACTTTATTAACACTGATTTATTTTTTATTATCATTTTTGAATATTGTGGATGCTTTTTGCACATTATAAATGCTGTGTTGACAGCACATGCTTTAAGTTTGTAATATTCTATATTTGGAGGTGCTGCATTAATTTTTTTGTTGGTTTGTTGGGGTACTATACATTTACCTATTGCAAGCTGCCCATTTCTTTTCTTTAGCGCTAACCCCCTTTCTATGTTTGAACTGTGTCAAATACTTTGGCAAAGGCTAAATATACTACATCCACAGCCACTCCTTTGCCTAAGTTTTTGCTTACCTCCTCATAAAAAGAAATCAGATTTGTTCGATGGTACATTGTTCGAAGTAGATTGGCACACACCTCGGCTGACTCATCTGCATATTGCTTTTGTGGTTGCCATCTTCTTTCAGCACCACTGCTCTGGCCTCAAGCATAGGCCCTTTTGTCTGTTCTTTCAGACTATCCCACAGCACCACTGTGTTCACATGCAGACTTTGCAGCTTCTTGATG
The DNA here is from genome assembly GCA_037952925.1 of Lithobates clamitans. Taxonomy (NCBI): domain Eukaryota; kingdom Metazoa; phylum Chordata; class Amphibia; order Anura; family Ranidae; genus Lithobates; species Lithobates clamitans. The sequence continues at coordinate 153,584 of JBBGZY010001408.1, forward strand.
AACTGACCCACACCCTGACCTCTGGGCAGGGGTCTCCCAGGTGGAGCACTGAACTCTACTCGGATACCATCCTATAGGGCTTGTGCGCACCTGTATGAGCAGCAACGGCTGGCTGATGGGAAAACATGGCTCCTTGATTGGGAGCTTTATCCTACCCAATGCTCAATAAAGCTCCCAGGCTCCAGAACCCATACCAAGATTTACCAATCTTGGAGTAAACTGCAAATTCAGTTTTCTCCTAATGCAACACACATCCAGGAGCCCCTCAACCTGCATGGGTGAGAACCCTGGGTGACACAGCAGCCTCTCTACAGTGTGAAATGGTGAAGCTTGGTCACAATAGTATACAATAAAAGATAGGGCTTGTTTTAGAAGGTGTAAAAGGATATACAGGTTCATATTAAAGTAAGGGGTGTACCTACGGAAAACAGTGCCTGTGGCAAGCACTAAAATTGCACCCCTGTCCAAAAACACTTGACACTCGCATTTTAGACAACTTTACCATAATGTCAACTCAAAAACACAAGTCAATTTTGTTAATCTTTTAATTAACAATGTATCCATATTAGAGAGAGGTTGATTCATGAACCTAGCTAAGTGCAGTCTAATCACCTCTACATTGTATAACAGTGCAGTAGCTCCAGGCTCTGGCTGTTTGCCTTAAGCTGGCCATACACAAATAGATTTTTTAACAAACATTTGTACAAAAGTTCTCATCAGGACACTCTATGACTGACAAATGTCATTCAAAAACACTTCAAAAGCATTTGCCTTTATGTGATATTAAGGTTTCAGATTTTTTTGCAATAAAATAAGGTACTAAACATGTCATACTTACCTGCTCTGTGCAGAGGTTTTGCACAGCCCCGATCTTCCTCTTCTTGGGTCCCCCGCCAGCGCTCCTGGCCCCTCCCTCCTGCCAAGTGCCCTCCTGAGCCGCTGTTCTGTGTGTCCATTCACACACACAGAGCCATGTGTGAATGGACACCCCTCTCTCTCTTCTCATTGGCTCACTGGTTGTGATGTCTCAGTCAATGAAGAGGGAGACTCCCCAGAAAGCTCTCGTGCACAGCGCTGGAGGAAGATCGGGCTCAGGTATTAGGAAAGGCTGCTGCACGCAGGTTTTTTACCTCCATGCACAGAATGCATGGAGGTAAAAAAAAAACTTGAGCCTTTAGGAACCACTTTTAGCATTCAGTTTTGGCGTTAATAGTCTTTGGTAAATGAAAACCACATTCACCGTAGGTTCTTCTAACCAGTCCCTATGCTAATCAAAAAAAAAGTGTTTTGGCAATAGAAATAAAGTGGTTGTAAACCCCATTCATGAAAGTTGAACTAAGCACATATATCTGTAGTGTTTACTTATCTCTCCTCAAAGTGTGGTTTCTCTCTGGTGCTTCGTTCGTCTGTTATCAGCATGGGTCACTTCTGACAAGCTCTCTGACACGAGCTAACAGTAGCTAAAAATTTGTGTTGGGAAGGTAGATTAGAAGGAGATAAGCAGAGAGCTTGTCTATTCAGACTACAACTCTGCATGTTCCTTCTTTCCTCTGTCTGTGTGTGTGTGTGTGTGTGTGTGTGTGTGTGTGTGTGGGGTCTCTTTCCTCCAATCAGTTCACACATAATGTAAGTCCAGTATCCCCACCCACCCCTATGTGCTGCTAAAAGAGGAAGAAGGATTTTTAATATGATCTGCACTTTCTAAAGAGTGTAGAAAGCTGAAGACAGCAGATACACAAGTAGAACTTATGTAGGGAGATTTGTTTCATCTCTATGCAGGACAGGGCTTAGGGTGGTGGGGGCCCCTGGGCTTTAATCACTTTCAGGCCCTACCTTCTACACATATGCACAGCTCTATAAAAACAGAAATAGAAAAGGACAAGGTGCACCAGACTCAGTGCAGTATTAAAGAACTTCTGTTTAATTGAACAAGACAAAACAGCCAAATGGCTACTCACAAAAGTAGATAATATATAAGCGTATAAGTGGGGGATACTGTACTGGTATTCGTCCTGGGTCCACGATTAATAAAAGCAATACAAATGTATAAAATGATAATTACCGTATTTATCGGCAAATAACGCGCACCCCAAGTTTAGAAGGGAATTTTAAGGAAAAAAACTTACATTTAAATGCCCATCAATGCAGCCTTATCAGTGTCCATCTGCAGCCTTGTCAGTGTCATTGCAACCTTGTCAGTGTCAGTGTAACCTTGCCCCAGTGTCATTTGCAGACCTGTCAGTGTAGCCTTGCTCTAGTGTCATTGCTGCCTTGTCATTGCAGCCTTTCAGTTTAAAAATGGCGCCGCCGAGATACAGAGCCAGATGTCTTGTGTATCTCGGCGGCTTTCGGCCACTCTCAGGAAGGATGTACTGGAAATGGAGCGAGTGCAAAGAAGGGCAACAAAGCTAATAAAGGGTCTGGAGGATATTAGTTATGAGGAAAGGTTGCGAGCACTGAACTTATTCTCTCTGGAGAAGAGACGCTTGAGATGGGATATGATTTCAATTTACAAATACCGTACTGGTGACCCAAAAATAGGGATAAAACTTTTTCGCGGAAGGGAGTTTAACAAGACTTGTGGCCACTCATAAAAGTTAGAAGAAAAGAGGTTTAACCTCAAACTACGTAGAGGGTTCTTTACTGTAGGAGCGGCAAGGATGTGGAATTCCCTTCCACAGACGGTGGTCTCAGCGGGGAGCATGGATAGTTTCAAGAAACTATTAGATAAGCACCTGAACGACCACAACATACAGGGATATACAAGGTAATACTGACATATAATCACACACATAGGTTGGACTTGATGGACTTGTGTCTTTTTTCAACTTCACCTACTATGTAACTATGTAACATTAGTTAAGGCGATTTAGTAAAAAGTACCAAACAAGAGAGGTACGAATAAGCATTAAACAATTGTTGTGATCAACTGGATAACATAGGCCTATATTCACCCAGCTTAAGGGGGAGAAAGTCCTGGAGTGTACAGGAAAGTAGAGTGCCTAGCGCACTCAGGCATATTGTTCATGTACTGTATGATGCAAACACCGGCCTCCCTGTCAAATGGTATAAGAAAACAAACTCAGGTGTTGACTGCCCCTAGTAACTCGTTCCTCCACCCCAAGGGGAGCTCACTGTGGAGAGAACCTCTCTGGGCAACCACACCCGAAAGGCTAAGAGGCCGGTCAGGAAGACGAGTGTGTCTACCCCCATCTACTGCCACTGCTGTGTTTTGCAGGATAGCTGGATCACTACTGAGCAGTCGTATTCGTTGCACCACAACATTGGCCATTTGTACCTCTTGATAACAAGCCAACGAGAGGAGCAATTGACGAAGTAAGGGTACTAGCCTTGGTTTTGTGGGGGTAATCTGAGGTAAGGCTATAAATGGGCGTCTAAGCTGTATGCCCCCCAACCTGTCTGCTCTTAAAACAGGTTAAAATGGATTCATAGGGACCAGGTTCCCCGGATGATCAGAGATACAGTACATACTGGTCCCTAGGGTATCACATGTCGGATTGTAAGCACCCTACGCCTCGGTATAGATCGATATGGTTATGAAAGCTATATGAACATCACCGATTAAGGTCCACCAGTAAGAAAATATGACGAGTCGTTTCCAAAAGGAAAGGGAGAGGATAGAAAAGTAAGGAGAGACGGAGAGACCGGGGAGAGTACCTGGAGGAAGGTCATCTAGAGAGTTAACATGAAATCGTTGTCTCCTAGCTGTCTGGGTGTAATGGTGTACCAATGTAGGCCGCCTAGGGTCCCCAAATTAATTCGAACTTGCGGGATTTGTCTAGAAGAATACTAACCATCTTCTCTTGGGCCATGATCCAGGATATTTTACGTTTTACTGCAGAGATTGGTACTGAGTGCCTTTTCCAGTTCCTGGCTATGGTGATTTTGGCTCCTAGGAGCATATAAAAGATCAATGTTTGTTTATTTTTGGGTATATTCTCTACCTGGTGGTTGAGGAGCGCTATGTCGGCAACCTGTGGGACTGCAACCTCCATGACCTTTTGCAATATGTGGAAGAATCTGTTGCAAAAGTACCGTAGTCGAGGGCAGGTCCACATATGGAATAGAGAGTGTATATGGCCGCATCCCATGAAGCACATAGGAGACGAATCAGGGAAAATTTTAGCGAGGTTTGCAGGGACTCGGTACCTGTGTGTGAAAATTTTAACGCTGGCTTCCATGAGGGAAATGTTCATGATGCCCTTGAATGACCTGTGAAAGCAGTGATACCACTTATCTAGGTCCCACTCGTCCGCCAGGTCTTGTTCCCAAAGTCTGGCATAGAGAGGTTTATTTGAGGCCCAGGCTAGTGAGAAATAGACAATGGAGATACCCCCCCTCTGATCCTGTTAGAGCACCATGTCTCGTATGCTGTCAGTGTGGGGGGTTCAGGTTTATTTTGCCATATGGAATGCAAGAAGTATGTAATTTGGGTCAGTCTGTATCTTTCCAAGTCCGGCATTTCTAATTTGCTAATGCAGTACCCAACGGAGAGGGGCCCACTGGAGTTGATAAAGTGTCCTATTCTATATAGGTCCTTATCGAGCCACCATTTGAATGCCAGGATGTTTTGGCCAGGGGGAAGTCTGGATTGTGGAATAAGTGAGCAAGTGGACGTAAGGGGGATGTGAGAGAGGAACGTTTCTGGTGTCTATCCCATAGTGCCATAGAGTGGGAAATGGTTGGAGCTAATGTCGCTGGTCTAAGGCGGGGGAGGGACCAGAGCAGATAGTCTATGGTGTATCGCGATATCGCTTGTCTCTCCATTAGTAGCCAATCTGGTTTAGGGCCGCGTGAGTAGGCGATGAAGATCTGAGCTATTTGTGCCGCCTGATAATACCAAAATAATTTGGAAGTGATAGGCCTCCCTGGGATTTGAGTCTAAAGAGTATATCCTTGGAGCAGCGTCTACCCTTGGATCCCCATATGAATTTCAGGATGGAGCATTGGAATCGTAGGATTTGCGATTTCCTAATCGGGATGGGAAGGGATTGGAAGAGATACAGGAGACATGGTAGGAGTTCATCCTACCCAGCCAGGATATGTGGACATGCTTCTAGTTTTTTGAACAATAGGGGGTAATTGTTGGAGTATAACATGTCAAATTTGGGGCTTAAGTTAACACCCAAATAGGGATAGAAGTCGGGCTCCAGGCAAATGGGAAGTGCACCTGCATACGTTCTAATAAGTCAGGGGGAATTTATATGTTCAGAGCCGAGAATTTGGATACATTAACCTGAAGACCCGAGGCTGCCCCAAATTATTTACAGGAGCTTAAGAATGTTAGGGGTGGAGATAAGGGGTGATGTGACAAAGAGGAGCAAGTCGGCCGCGAATAGGGCACATTTATGTTCTTGAGGACCGCACATGACTCCCTTAATGTCTGTCAGAGCTGGGCTCAGCCTTTCCTTCTCCGAGCTGGCCGCTCAGCTGTCTGCTTATTGCCAGCTCCTATCTCTCCACAGTAACTCAGCTGTTGATGATGTCCTGCTCGTCAGTCCTGCCTATTTAAGCCGTCCAGTCCAGAAGTTCTCTGCCTTCGCCTTGGTCAACATCTCCTGCGATCCTGTTCTAGACTTTGCTGACATCCCTTTTGGCTCCAGATCCTGCTTGCCGCTCCACTACATTGCAACCACTACCGGTTACTGAACTTTGGCTATGTTTTGACTACGTTTGTTCTTTTTACTTTTATTATTAAAACAAGTGTGATTTACCTGTACTGCTGTCTCGGCCTGATTTCAGGGTTTCTGACAGTAGGCGAAGGCAATGAATTGAGAAGATGCAGTCAATCCAATTGTTGGCAATATTTTTTCCAGATTGGATGAACTGGATCACGGCATGGATCAGTATGCCATGGCGTTACAAACGCTCCTGAGTCGCACAGCTCACCTGGAATCTCCCACTGTGGCCACCCCAGTACAACCTATGTTGCAGGCCGACCCTGCTGCTGCTCCAGTCTCTGTGCAGGTACCCGCCTCGAGTATTACCTTTGAAAAAAGAGGAATGTCTGGTTCTGCTCCACTTCCCCAGTGATTTGGGGGTGATCCAGTCTAATGCAGAGGGTTTCTCAACCAGGTTGAGATATACTTTGAGATGCTGCCCCAGGCGTTTCCCACGGAGAGAAGCAAAGTAGGTTTCGTGATACCTTTGCTTTCTGAGCCTTGGCCTGGGCAAACCCTCTATGGGAGATGCAAAAACCTGTTGTCTTGAGCTACCCTGAATTTGTGGCTTAGTTTAAAAGGGTATTTGACATTCCCGCATGCTCCGCTTCTGCTGCCAAGTGCCTCATTTCCATCGAACAGAGTATGTGAACTGTTGCCGACTACGCCATTGAATTCTGTACTCTGGCAGCAGAGGTTGCATGGAACAATGAGGCCCTCGTGGCTGCTTTTTCTCATTTCTCATAGTCTCTCGGATACCATCAAGGATGAGATAGCAGCCAGAGATATACCCACTAAGCTGGAGAATTTGAGAGAACCTTTAGGAGGAGGGAAAGATCGTGCCTTTATTGTGGCACTTTTTTTTCTTCACTTTTTGAAGTCTTGTCCTACCCGTCCAGGGTACACACGAACCTTGAGGTCCTGTCAAGGACAGACCTTAGGTGGCATTGTTTCATCCCCAGTTATCCAGAGGCATAAGTCCTTGGTTTTGGTAACCCTTTCTTGGGTGGAGTCATCCGTCGAGATACAGGCTCTAATCGACTCTGGGGCTGCAGGCCTGTTCATTGATGCTGCCTTTGTATCGAAGCACTCGATTCCGCTGCAGCTGCGTGACACTCCACTTGCCATTGAGGCTCTTGACGGGAGACCTCTATAGCCTGCCCATGTGACTCATGAGACAGTTCCATTGTCCATGGCCGTAGGGGATCTTCACCATGAGATAATCCAATTCCAAGTCATTTCCTCACTTAAGTTTCTGTTGGTTATTGGTTATCTTTAGTTACAGAGGCACAACCCCTCTTTTGATTGGCTCCGTGCTGAGGTTCTCTCCTGGTCACCACAATGCAGTGAGACATGCTTCCAAAAGGTATCCAAGGTCTTGTGCACCTCTTCATTCTACAAAGGTCAAGCCAGTAGTTTGCCTCCACACCGGCCGTATGGTTGCGCAATTGACCTTCAACCTGGTGCCATACCCCCTCATAGACGGGTTTACCCTTTGTCGGTCTTGGAGGATAAGGCTATGGAGGAGTATGTTTCATACGCACTTTCTCGAGGTTTCATCCGCAAATCCTCGTCTCCTGCTGGTGCTGGTTTATTCTTTGTTAAGAAGAGTGGTGAACTGAGACCTTGTATTGATTATAGGGGTCTCAATCGTTTCACGATTAAGAATGCCTATCCGATTCCATTGATTGCAGAATTATTTGACCGCCTCAAGGGAGTAACGGTTTTCACGAAGCTTGATTTGAGAGGGGCATACAATCACATGAGGATTAAGGAGGGCGATGAGTGGGAAACTGCGTTTAATACCAGAATAGGCCATTATGAGTACCTCGTAATGCGTTTTGGCCTTTGTAACGCCCCGGCAGTTTTCCAGGAATTTATTTACTATGTCCTCCGAGATTTGTTGCAGTTATATGTGGTGGTTTATCTCAATGATATCGTCATATTTTCCAAGTCCCTGGAGAGCCACCACACAGATGTCTGTCGTGTGCTTCAGAAACTAAGAGAGAACAATCTCTATTGTAAACTGGAGAAGTGCGATTTCCAACGTGTGCAGGTTAAATTCCTGGGTTATGTCATTTCCACTGCTGGTTTTTCGATGGACCCAGAAAAACTTTCGGCAGTTCTACAGTGGCCCCGACCCGTGGGTTTACGTCCTCTGCAGCGTTTCCTGGGCTTTGCCAACTATTATCGGAAGTATATTCGTAACTTCTTGTCTCTGGTCAAGCCCCTGACTGATATGACCAGAAAGGACGGTAACCCACAGAGTTGGTCTCCGGAGTCCATTAAGGCCTTTGAGAGTCTCAAGGCTACCTTTGTTTCTGCTCCTGTGTTGGCACATCCTGATCCTACATTACCTTATATCCTTGAGGTTGATGCTTCTGAGACTGGTGTTAGCGCCCTTCTGTCTCAACATCCTACCTCTGAGAGCGCTATGCATCCTTGTGGCTACTTTTCCAAGAAATTGTCACCTGTGGGGTGCAATTACGAGATTGGTGACAGAGAGCTTTTGGTGATCATTTTATCCCTGAAAGAATGGGGACATCTTCTCGAAGGTACCACTGTGCCGGTTCTCATTCTTACGGACCATAGGAATCTTACATTCTTGTCTGAGGCTGCGTTAGAGGAACATCTCCGTGGTCTTCGTTCCACTTTGGGCACAGGTCCAGGAGGCTTTGCGACATGCTAATGATAGGTACAGACTCCATGCTGACCGCAGACGCCTGACTGCACCTTCCTATAAGGTTGGGGACAGGGTCTGGCTGTCATCTCGCAACCTCCGACTTCGTGTTCCCTCACTGAAGTCCGCACCTCGGTTTATTGGGCCTTTTCGTATTCTTCGCAGGGTTAACCCAGTGGCTTACGCAATAGACCTTCCTTCTAATCTGCGTATTTTGAATGTATTTCATGTCTCCTTATTAAAACCTTTGGTCTGCAACCGCTTTACCACCTCGGTGCCACGTGCTCACTCTGTCCTCACCCTGTTGAGAACCATGAGGAGTATGAAGTACAGTCCATTGTTGACCCCCGTGGGCGTATGCAGTACCTGGTGCATTGTAAAGGGTACAGTCCAGAGGAATGGGTCTCATCCTCGGACGTACATGCCCCTGTCCTCCTCCGTGATTTTTTATAGACATTTTCCCCTCAAACCTGGTGGTCCTCTGAGGAGGAAGGGTCGTTGAGGAGGGGGTACTGTCAGGGCAGGGCTCAGCCCTTCCCGCTCTGAGCTGGCCGCTCAGCTATCAGCTAATTGCCAGCTCCTACCTCTCCACAGTTACTTAGCTCTTAATGATATCCAGCTCGTCAGTCCTGCCTACTTAAGCCATCCAGTCAAGAGGTTCTCTGCCTTCGCCTTGGTCAACATTACAGAAACTATTTCCTGCGATCCTGTTCAAGACTTGCTTTGCTGACATCCCTTTTGGCTCCAGATCCTGCTTGCTGTTCCACTACATTGAATCCCTGAATTCTGGCTTGGCTGACTATCCGTTCCGGTCACGAACGCTGGCTATGTTTTGACTACGTTTGTTCTTTTCACTTGTATTATTAAACAAGTGTGATTTAACTGTAGTTCTGTCTCAGCCCGATTTCATGGTTTCTGACAACGTCGGGGTGGTTTCATATGGCAATCGTCAGTGATTTTATGGCGATAGCGAAAAATCAGGGGCGATAATGGGCATGACTTGACTGGTGCCTTTCTCTCAAACAGAGAGAAACCTGTTCTGTCAAACAGGTTTGAATATCTGCCCTGCATTCTCACTTGAGCACTCGGGTTGGAGTAGAGGGAATGTAGTATGCCTAGGAAATTGGGGCCTAGGCCCCATTTTTCCAGAACCTTGAAAATATATGGCCATGCGACCGTGTCGAAGGCTTTCTGAAGGTCAATGGAAAACAAGAACCCCTCCTGAGGGGCTCCCCCATCCCAGTGAGAACCCAGGAGGGTTATTACGTCTATAGCCCTTCTCACCTGGTCCAGTCCCTGTCTCCCCGGGATAAATCTAGCTTGATCCTTGTGGACATACTGGGCTATGAATGAGGAGAGTCGATTTGCTAGTATTTTCATTAAAAGCTTAAGATCATTGTTGGTCAGGGAGATCGGGTGATAGTTGCCAGTCACAATGGGGTCTCTTCCTGGTTTAGGTATGACCGAAATATATGCCAGGTTCAAGGATTTCTCCAGGGGAGTTCCCAGCTGTAGGGAGTTAAAGACCCGGGCCAGGTAAGGTGTCAGGGTATCGTAAAAATTTTTGTAGTATCCCACTGAAAACCCATCTGGGCCAGGGGCAGAGCCTTGTATGAGTGTCTTGATGGTCTCCATGACCTCCAAGGAGGTAATAGGCTTTTCTAGGAGCACTGAGTGATTGGCCGAGAGTTTAGGGAGAGATATAGTGTTGAGGAAATCTTCAAGGTGGGTGGGGGAGCACGAGTTATTATCTTTATATAGGGAGGCATAGAATTCATGGAAGCATTCCATAATGCATTGGGGGTTCTGTGTTAGTGTGCCAGAGGGCATGCAGATTTTGGGGAAAGCCAAGGGGTGGGGTTTGGGGGTCAGTTTAGAGGCTAGTTTGGAGCTAATTTTATACTTTTGGGAGTAAAACCTCGCGCCAGACGAACGAAGGTGCTTTTCGGCTTCAGTGGTAAGAGCCAGGTTTAGGATTAAACGGGCTGCTTCTAGTTTTTGCAGGGATATATGGGTGTGTTCTCGTTTGTTGTGTTTACATAACTCATGAAATTCTTTGGTGAGGTTATCTATCTCTGCACGATGTTCCCGTTTTAGACGGCATGATAGCTGCATGATCTTGCCTCTTATTACTGCTTTGTGGCCCGCCCATAGAGTAGCTGGGGAGATTGTTTCAGTGTCATTCGTGTGGAAGTAATCCTTGAGGTCTTTCTCTATATCTATGCAATAGACCGGGTTACTCAGAAGCGTCTCACTGAGTGGCCACTTAAATTCTCTTTTTGAATTATTGGAATAGCAGATGGAAAGAGTCACCATGGAGTGATCTGAGATAGGGGAGCAGAATAATGGGTGTAGTCTTTGGCACGTGGATTGAGTTCTTTCCAAATGTCAACCAATCCTGAGTCATAGAGAAGTTTGGCTATTTTTAGACTTTGTTTAGGAGGCCGTCTGGTGTTGGGCCAGCCAGAACCCAATTTGTCGAGTGAAAGATTAAATGCTACGTTTGATTCTCCCCCCAAGGATAATGATTCCTTCTAGCTACTGTTTAAGAGAGTGCAGCATAGAGGTAAAAAATTTTGCTTGAGCACTATTTGGGGTGTAAAACGAAACGAACGAGTATAGCGTCCCATCTATCGTGCCTTTTACCAAAATGTATCTGCCTGAGGGGTCTCTGGTTACGTGTGACATAGAGAAGTTTAAATGTTTAGAAAAGCGAATGGCTACTCCTTTTGTTTTATTCTCAGCATTGGAGAGGTAAAACTGGGTGAAGTGTTGGTGGATAAAGGATGGGTTGTAAAGACTTAGGAAAGTGGGTCTCTTGGAGCAAGAGGACATCCGATTTTTGGGATTGGTATATCTTGAACAGTTTTCTCAGTTTGAGTGCAGAGTTAAGGCCCTGTACATTATGTGAGACTATTTGTAGTTGAGAAGATGGGGTGTTATTTACCGGCATGGATCAGAGGGGGAGGTAGCTACCATGTCTGTGCGGGTCTTACCCTGTGTGGAGCAGGAGAGTACCTCTGATTTGGAGAAAACTTGACATCTAGGTGACCTTCGGGAGAGAGGAGAAGAGGAGATTGAAGGAGGAAGAGGTGGACCTTCTGGAAGAAGAAACCAAAAAAATGTTAAACTTCAAAAAACAAGATGAAATTAAAGCCCAAATCCCCAAAGGTGTGTGGGAATCCATACCCACCGACCCTAAATCCTTTCCCCAGAAACAACAATGTAAGATTCCCCTGGGGTCAGGGAAGAGGTAGCAGTCACTGACAGGGAGTTGACAGTATTCCCAGTCAGCGACAAGTGGAGGAGCAGGACATCTGCTCCGGCCACCTCAATTTACTGTAATGGTAATGTGTGTGAGGGCAGAGCCCCTAAATAATTCTAGGGTTCCTGAGGGGAGATGTCCCCCAGACCCCCGAGCTGGCCAGGGTTCCCCGAGGGGGGTCCAAACTGGTATGGCTCCGAGGCCCGGGAGGAGCAGCCCACCCCACCATGGAAGTGCAGTGTAGCAAGTTAAGTAAGACACCTAGCCTATCACTTTTGCCCGGAAGGCATTCTGCAACTTTAAGAAGAAAAACATGTCATATATATATAGGCAGGTGTCTATATGTCAGGCAAAAAAATTGCGAGAACCAGTGGAACTGAAAACGTTCAATGTAAAAACCAGAACAGGAACAGTCTTGTGGACCTAAAACAAGGAGAGAGAATAGCATCGGTAGGTGAGTTCAGCATAGGAGGGCTATTTCAAGCGTAGCTTGGTCAAGTCGAGGAGGATATGTCCTTCGAAGAATCCGGATGGATCAGGGAGGATAAACAACAGGTCCTGAAGGGACCTAGGCATTGGGCCCTAACTAGGGAGGCCTGGATTCCTTGGACTTCTTGTAGAGGTGCTTCTACTACATTGGGGCGATGGGGCTGGACGGTGGCGGTCTCTTAGATGACGGGTTGGGACCCCTACTGGTCAGTGTTGTCATGTGGCCTTAGGAGATGAGGCCCAGTTGGAGCAGCAGTTTTCCCCCCTCTGCAAATGATGAGAAGCCATAGGGTTTATTATTCAGGGAGAATGAAAGGCAAAAGGGAAGGACCATCTGTAGGTGATAGATTTCTGGGTCAGCACTAGCAGGAGCGGTTTTAGAGATCTCCTTTTCTGTATGGTATAGGGAGGTAAGTCTGCGAAAATTTGTATTGGATGTCCCTGGAAAGCAAGGGAGCCTTCTGCCCAGGAGCGGTGCATCACCTCCTCCTTCACTTTGTAGAAGTGCCGCTTAACGATGATGTCTCTGGGGAGGCCATCTTGGCGGGGTGGTTGCAAGGCTCTATGGGCCTGGTCCATCTCTAGGCGGTGGTCTGGGATGTCAGGGATGAGTTCCTTTATAAAAGAGCGCACTAGTTGATCAGAGTCTTTGAAGGATTCAGGTACTCCCCTAATGCAGAAAATATATCTCCTTGACCCATTTTCGAGATCGTCAATTTTGGAGAAAGCGTTTTCAAGCTGGTCGTGTAAATCCTGAATTCGGGCAGTATTCTGTTCACTCTATTTACTGTCTGGTCTGCTTTAGTTTCGATCGCTTCAGTTCTTGTACCCAAATGCTGCAAATCAGCCTGGATGGCGGTAGTAATTTGGGTAGCTGTTTGAGAGGGACCCCTGGACAGCATTGTGGCAAACATTGTCATCCTGGAGGAGAAGTCCTGGGGCGTAGAGGGGAGGAACCATGTGGAGGCCCTACAGCCCTGTGGCAGTCAAATCCTCCATAGGGGATAAGGGCATGTCCTCCAGGGTTCTGCTAATGAGGGATTCCATGGAGGTGGGAGACAGGCAGTTGTGTATGTGAGTACTCACTGCGGGGCCCAATGACATCCTGGTCTGCTATTGAGTCCTCCGTCTCCAGCTCTCCTCCTCGTGTGGAAGCAGCCTGCTTGGCTGAGGCCACGGGTCCCAGTCCAGCGTCCAGAACCCAGGAGAGATCCCTCCTCACTGTTCCTCCCACCATCCTGGAGCTTTCTACTGTGTCCCCTATCCTTTGGGTACTTCTGTGGCCAGGGCTCCGTCCTGGAAGCGGTGCTGGAGAGGCTATGTGGCCGGAGCGGAGCTCTCAGATCAGGCGTCCATCCGACGAGCTGCCACTGGGCAACATTTTTGTGGTACTTGCAGTGGGCTGCCCACCCTTAATGGATCTATATCCCCCACCATTGCTTCTGGGCTCTCACACTTCACCCAGAGCCCAAACTGGTCAATGAATTTTTTTACCACTTACATGCTTCTTTTCTACTTTTTTTCAAGTTTTTCAGTCATGTAAAATAATCATAGGAATCTAATCATTCTCTACTCAACAGAATCCAGTGGGAAAGGTTAGCAGGGAAGTGACTGGCAGCTGAATTGGCAGAGCTTGAGTGGCTGTGTGGGTGGTAACAGGGGAGAACTCCCCTTCCAGGGTAAACTGTGCACTCTGCATTTTTGGGTGCACGTAGAGTAAAATGATCCCTTCCTATGTGCTGTATAATCCTCTCCTATGCCTTTGAAGCTATGATCAGGGGACAAATCTACAGTGCTCATCCCTGCAGTGACACTCTGCCTTGCAAGGACCCTGGAGCATCATGTTTTTATAGGCAAAAGCCAGCTACACAACGCATTAACTCGCCAGCACCAGAGGCAGGATGGGACATAATGGCCTTACTTACATGGGTGGCTGGGAGGGAGTAAGAATAGCGGGTGTGCCAGCGGCCACGTTGGTACACATTTGAGTGTGCAGGGTGGTGAAAATGATACCACCTATGATGTTCAGCATGTAAGCGGGGGTAGAGTGTAGCATTTTCACAGAGGGAATCACAAGTACTAACTTTATAAACCAGGCAACGTTTATTACCGGAGAGACAGTAGTAGAAAGAGTATTTACAGCAGTAAGGCACGTAGTTTCACTCCAAGCATGGAGGCACAGATACACAGCACAGTCACTTCTGATGTAAGCGGTAATTGTATTTGTCAGCACTATAGGCACTTTCCACTGACTAGCACAGTATAAACCCAAGCACATGGTGCGTATCTGTAGAGGCTGCTATTCACACACATTACCCGGTACAACCGTATTCCTTCAGCAGATGGATATAGGCATCTGATCCATTTGTCCCTCCCTCACAGCGAGGAAACTGGATTTATTATCCACAATGGGGAGCCAGTCATCCGACTAGGATTGCTGATATAGGACTCCGTAGGAACCCTGAGCTATCCCTCATAGGTTGGAACATTCTCCCTATCTTCTAACTCTCCCTGACAAGCGGGTTCTCTCTCCCAAAAATGGCCGACCAAATCTCCTGAGATTTGGACACCAGGCTTCTCCAAAATGGTGCTGGAGACAATTATAGAGGCCAAACAGCTATGAACATATGTACACAAAAACATATCAAATAGGCTGCAAAGTGAGAATATACACTTGCTAACCCACTACCTCTTGCAACCAACTAGACTGCCCTGCACTACAGTTCCCTACAAGCAGGCAGAACCACTACCAAATGCAACACATTTAAGTTCACAGCAAGTGCTCTACAAGAGTGTGTAATGCACACTTTTGTGCAGAGGTGTCGTGAATTTTCAATGTTTAACAAAGGTGGTGAGGAGGTAACATATCACCACCTAGCTGCTTGTCAACGGCATGTGAAAAATGATCCGGCACACACAGCCACATATCTAAACAAGGCCAATCAGTTGCGAGGTAGGCAGGGAGGAGTTTTACAGAGGTGTGTAGTGGTGGGTATGAAGATGCACGGTCTGTGAATTTAACTAAATGAAGCAGTTATAGACCCAGCTGGCTTGCTCATAGAAGGCGGACAGCAACTTCTGGTCATGTGGGTGGGAATATGGGAGCCCCGTGACAAAAGAGGCACTTTGGAAATTGATCGCGAGGCACTGGAATGAATAGAGGAATGCAGGAGAACAGTAAAAAGATTGACTCCGTTTAAGGTTAGAGTCCTATTCTGCAAAGTTTTGTTATACTATTTGTGCCTGGATATAGCAACTCTGAGTACAATAAACTTTTCCAGAAAGGTGTAACTGACAAATTTAAAAATTGTGCTGAAAAAAATCAGACACAATTACAATAGAGAGTAACAACCTTCCATTCCTCTGCCTATGCAAGTTAAGGTATTTTTTGTAGTAATACAACAGTTTTTTCTAATTCAATAAGACAATTGAATGTCCTCGGCCATGAATATTAGCACCCTGTGGCTACGCGTTACACTTCGTGCCAAGGTAAGCATCTAATGCTGAAAACTGC
This sequence comes from Lithobates clamitans, assembly GCA_037952925.1. Taxonomy (NCBI): domain Eukaryota; kingdom Metazoa; phylum Chordata; class Amphibia; order Anura; family Ranidae; genus Lithobates; species Lithobates clamitans. The sequence goes on from JBBGZY010001408.1 coordinate 169,213, forward strand.
TAAACAGCCCACAGCACTCTCAGAACTCTTGGATTAATTGGCTGCTTTGGAGGGCATAGGAGAGATCTGGGGTCTAACAGACCCCGGATTTCTCCATAAAGAATACCTGTCACTGCCCATGCTATCACAAGGGGTGCTATTCATCACTTCATTAACCACCCAAAAGGGGAAGCTCCGCTTGTCTGTTTCCCCCCCTCCTCCGCTGCCACATTTGGAACCTTTTGAGGGGGAGCAGGTGCCTGGTTATGACAGGTACCCGCTCCCACTTCCGGCCCAGTTCACTGTGATGAACTGAGCTGGAAGTTTGGCCTCCTCCTCCTTCTCCCGCAGATGGCCCATTCACAAAGTGCAGACCAATTCGCGCATGAGCAGTAGGAAACCAGCTGTGAAGCTGCAAGGCTTCCCTGCCAGTTTCCCTTCGTCAAGATGGCGGCACCAGCACCTGATAGCCGATTGAAAATTCAGCTCGGATGAGGACATCACTGGATTCCTGGACAGGTAAGTGCCCTAATAATAAGAGTCAGCAGCTCCCTGCTGCCAGTAAAATACAGGAACAAAACTACAAAGTCATTATGAGATGGTACCGCTGTCCCTGGATACCCCATAAAATATTCCGAAACACATCAGACCAATGTTGGTAATGTCTATCCTATGTAGACACCATGCAACATATATGGTGGAGTTGTCCTGCTTTGCGCCCATTTTGGGATAATGTTTTTAAAACATATAGGGGTTGATTTACCAGAGGCAAATCCACTTTGCACTGCAAGTGAACTTGGAAGTGCAGTCGCTTTAGACCTGAGGGGAAGATCTGAAATGAGGGGAAGCTCTGCTGATTTTATCATCCAATCATGTACAAGCAAAAATGGTGTTTTTTATTTTCCTTGCATGTCTCCCTCAGATCTACAGCGACTGCACAGAAAACATGGAAATAGTCCACAAAACGAGATGGTTAACATAAACAAAAAAAAGATAAAGGGATTGCTATATATACATGTACATATCGAAGATACGCATATATAAGAAAATCCAATATCTCGAAATAGTCTAAAAAGTAAAAACATGATAATAAAGACATAATAAACCATCACCATAAGAAAAACAATAAAGTCTTTAAGCGCTAAAAACTGGCAGTTATTGAAAAACATTATCATGTCATAACCAATATATAAAAAATAGCTGGACCCCATGCAGCTGCCAAGCTCTGGAGAAAAGTGGACAACAAGGATAAACAAAAACTTTGTGTATACATGTGCACATTAAGGCCCCTTTCACACTTATACAACTTCAAAGTGGCGCGATTTTACCGCGATTTCGGGGCTGCTATTTTGCCACGATTTTACCACGATTTTGCTGCGATTTTGCCACGATTTGGGAGCAGTACTACTTTGTACGACTTTGCCACAACTTTGGCATTAACCATTCTCAGCTTGTGCTTACAAAGTAGTGCTGAATTATTCAGGTACGATTTGCATGCTACTTAAGGGTTTAACATTGAGGTCTATGGAGTACAAATCGTATGGAAGTTGGACCAAAGTAGTGCTGAAATCGTGTCTATATTATTCAGGTACGATTTGCATGCTACTTGAGGGTTTAGCATTGAGGTCTATGGAGTAGAAATCGTATGGAAGTTGGACTAAAGTAGTGCAGGGACTACTTTGAAGTCGGCACGACTTAAAGTCGTGCCAATATGAATGGTAGTCATTGAAAATCATGGAGAATGACTTGTCATACGATTTTGCAGTACAAAATCGTGGGACAAGTCGTATAAGTGTGAAAGGGGCCTAAGCCCAACTCACCTATTTTGCTTGGCAGACTTCTGGCATTGGGGAACAAACACTTTAATGCATTATTACATTTTGCTCTGGTGTTTTTCATAGCATTTTCAGTAGTTCAAATAGCACTATAGTTTCCAATGGCTGTTTGCAACATGGGGACTTTCTTGTCACCTGCATAACCCTCCCCCATCTATCCCCATTCCACCCTCCAATAATGTCTGACCCCTAACTGACCTGTCTGCCCAATGTAATTCTAGTTCACCCTCCCCCTCAATCCTAGTTTAAATACTCCTCCAGCCTTCCCATAAAGCTCTCCCCCAGCACAGCAGACCCCCTTCCATTCAAGTGCAAACCTTCTTTACCATATAGGTTGCACCCCAATGAAAAGTCAGCCCAGTGCTCTAGAAACCCAAATCCCTCCCTACACCAGGTCTTTAGACATGCATTCATCTCTCTAATCACCCCCTGCCTTTCCTGTGTTGCCCATGGCACAGGCAATATTTCAGAGAATATCGCCTTGGAGGTCCTTCCCTTCAACTTGCAGCCTAGTTCTTTAAATTGATTCTTAAGGAGCCTCCACCTTCCATATATACTCTCATTGGTTCCAATGTGTACCAAGACAGCTGGGTCATGCCCAGCCCCTCCCAGTAATTTATCCACCCGGTCCACCACATGCCGAACCCTAGCACCAGGGAGACAGCAAACCATTCGGTTGAGGCGATCCTGGCGACAAATTATTCTATCAGTCCTTCTGATTATAGAATCCCCTAATACCACCAACTGTCTAGGCCTACCTGCACTCCCCTAACGACCTCTACTAGATGGGCTGCTCTCCCGACTGTTATCTAATTTTTAGGGACTCGTTAATGACGGGAATAGTACCACTGGATTGGCGCAGGGCAAACGTGGTGCCTATATTTAAAAAGGGATCAAAGTCTTTACCAAGTAACTATAGACCTGTTAGTGTAACTTCTATAGTCGGGAAGATACTGGAGCATTTAATAAAAGACCACATAGACAAGTTCTTGCTGGAAAAAAAAACATTTTAAGCAACAGACAGCATGGATTAATGAAAGACAGAAGTTGTCAGACAAACCTGATTTCTTTTTATGAAGAGGTAAGTAAAACATTGGACATAGGGGTGGCTGTAGACGTGGTATACTTGGATTTTGCAAAAACGTTTGATACAGTTCCTCACACACGGCTCATGTGTAAGGTAAAGTCTACAGGCTTGGAAATATCAGTTTGTAAATGGATAATAAACTGGCTAAAAGACAAAATTTCATTGAGTAGTGGTTAATGATTCTTACTCTGAATGGTCTAAGGTTATCAGTGGTGTACCCCAAGGTTCAGTGCTGGGTAGGGATGAGCTTCGTGTTCGAGTCGAACCCATGTTCGACTCGAACATCGGCTGTTCGACCGTCCGTCGAATTGCGAACGTTATGGGCCGTTCGCGCCAAATTCGTGTGGCGCGTCACGGCCCATAATTCACTGCGGCATCGCAGTGCATTGCTGGCTGATGATTGGCCAAGCATGCACTATGACCCGCATGCTTGGCCAATCACAGCGCCGTCAGTAGAGAGAGCTGTAATTGGCCAAAGCCAGGGTGGCTTTGGCCAATTATGGCTCAGGGGATTTAGTACACGCCCCACACTATATAAGGCCGCCTGCACGGCGGCCCTGTGTAGTGTGTTCCGGTGTGCTGATAGAGAGAGAGACAGACAGTGTCATTTGATTTGAGTTAGCTAGATTAGGCTAGATCTGTTCCTGCTATTTACATTTAGTGCAGTGCGTCCTGCTCACAGTGTTCAGCTAGATCCGTTCCTGCTATTTACATTTAGTGCAGTCAGTGCGTCCTGCTCACAGTGTTCAGCTAGATCCGTTCCTGCTATTTACATTTAGTGCAGTGCGTCCTGCTCACAGTGTTCAGCTAGATCCGTTCCTGCTATTTACATTTAGTGCAGTCAGTGCGTCCTGCTCACAGTGTTCAGCTAGATCCGTTCCTGCTATTTACATTTAGTGCAGTGCGTCCTGCTCACAGTGTTCAGCTAGATCCGTTCCTGCTATTTACATTTAGTGCGGTCAGTGCGTCCTGCTCACAGTGTTCAGCTAGATCTGTTGCTATTTACATTTAGTGCAGTGCGTCCTGCTCACAGTGTTCAGCTAGATCTGTTCCTGTTATTTACATTTAGTGCAGTGCGTCCTGCTCACAGTGTTCAGCTAGATCTGTTCCTGCTATTTACATTTAGTGCAGTGCGTCCTGCTCACAGTGTTCAGCTAGATCCGTTCCTGCTATTTACATTTAGTGCAGTCAGTGCGTCCTGCTCACAGTGTTCAGCTAGATCCGTTCCTGCTATTTACATTTAGTGCAGTCAGTGCGTCCTGCTCACAGTGTTCAGCTAGATCCGTTCCTGCTATTTACATTTAGTGTAGTCAGTGCGTCCTGCTCACAGTGTTCAGCTAGATCTGTTCCTGCTATTTACATTTAGTGCAGTCAGTGCGTCCTGCTCACAGTGTTCAGCTAGATCCGTTCCTACTATTTACATTTAGTGCAGTGCGTCCTGCTCACAGTGTTCAGCTAGATCTGTTCCTGCTATTTACATTTAGTGCAGTGCGTCCTGCTCACAGTGTTCAGCTAGATCTGTTCCTGCTATTTACATTTAGTGCAGTGCGTCCTGCTCACAGTGTTCAGCTAGATATGTTCCTGCTATTTACATTTAGTGCAGTGCGTCCTGCTCACAGTGTTCAGCTAGATCCGTTCCTGCTATTTACATTTAGTGCAGTGCGTCCTGCTCACAGTGTTCAGCTAGATCTGTTCCTGCTATTTACATTTAGTGCAGTGCGTCCTGCTCACAGTGTTCAGCTAGATCCGTTCCTGTTATTTACATTTAGTGCACTCAGTGCGTCCTGCTCACAGTGTTCAGCTAGATCCGTTCCTGCTATTTACATTTAGTGCAGTGCGTCCTGCTCACAGTGTTCAGCTAGATCCGTTCCTGCTATTTACATTTAGTGCAGTCAGTGCGTCCTGCTCACAGTGTTCAGCTAGATCCGTTCCTGCTATTTACATTTAGTGCAGTCAGTGCGTCCTGCTCACAGTGTTCAGCTAGATCTGTTCCTGCTATTTACATTTAGTGCAGTCAGTGCGTCCTGCTCACAGTGTTCAGCTAGATCCGTTCCTGCTATTTACATTTAGTGCAGTGCGTCCTGCTCACAGTGTTCAGCTAGATCTGTTCCTGCTATTTACATTTAGTGCAGTGCGTCCTGCTCACAGTGTTCAGCTAGATCTGTTCCTGCTATTTACATTTAGTGCAGTGCGTCCTGCTCACAGTGTTCAGCTAGATCTGTTCCTGCTATTTACATTTAGTGCAGTGCGTCCTGCTCACAGTGTTCAGCTAGATCTGTTCCTGCTATTTACATTTAGTGCAGTGCGTCCTGCTCACAGTGTTCAGCTAGATCTGTTCCTGCTATTTACATTTAGTGCAGTGCGTCCTGCTCATAGTGTTCAGCTAGATCCGTTCCTGCTATTTACATTTAGTGCAGTGCGTCCTGCTCACAGTGTTCAGCTAGATCTGTTCCTGCTATTTACATTTAGTGCAGTGCGTCCTGCTCACAGTGTTCAGCTAGATCCGTTCCTGCTATTTACATTTAGTGCAGTGCGTCCTGCTCACAGTGTTCAGCTAGATCCGTTCCTGCTATTTACATTTAGTGCAGTCAGTGCATCCTGCTCACAGTGTTCAGCTAGATCCGTTCCTGCTATTTACATTTAGTGCAGTCAGTGCGTCCTGCTCACAGTGTTCAGCTAGATCCGTTCCTGCTATTTACATTTAGTGCAGTCAGTGCGTCAGTGCGTCCTGCTCACAGTGTTCAGCTAGATCTGTTCCTGCTATTTACATTTAGTGCAGTCAGTGCGTCAGTGCGTCCTGCTCACAGTGTTCAGCTAGATCCGTTCCTGCTATTTACATTTAGTGCAGTGCGTCCTGCTCACAGTGTTCAGCTAGATCCGTTCCTGCTATTTACATTTAGTGCAGTCAGTGCGTCCTGCTCACAGTGTTCAGCTAGATCTGTTCCTGCTATTTACATTTAGTGCAGTCAGTGCGTCCTGCTCACAGTGTTCAGCTAGATCCGTTCCTGCTATTTACATTTAGTGCAGTGCGTCCTGCTCACAGTGTTCAGCTAGATCTGTTCCTGCTATTTACATTTAGTGCAGTGCGTCCTGCTCACAGTGTTCAGCTAGATCTGTTCCTGCTATTTACATTTAGTGCAGTGCGTCCTGCTCACAGTGTTCAGCTAGATCTGTTCCTGCTATTTACATTTAGTGCAGTGCGTCCTGCTCACAGTGTTCAGCTAGATCTGTTCCTGCTATTTACATTTAGTGCAGTGCGTCCTGCTCACAGTGTTCAGCTAGATCTATTCCTGCTATTTACATTTAGTGCAGTGCGTCCTGCTCATAGTGTTCAGCTAGATCCGTTCCTGCTATTTACATTTAGTGCAGTGCGTCCTGCTCACAGTGTTCAGCTAGATCCGTTCCTGCTATTTACATTTAGTGCAGTCAGTGCGTCCTGCTCACAGTGTTCAGCTAGATCCGTTCCTGCTATTTACATTTAGTGCAGTCAGTGCGTCCTGCTCACAGTGTTCAGCTAGATCCGTTCCTGCTATTTACATTTAGTGCAGTCAGTGCGTCAGTGCGTCCTGCTCACAGTGTTCAGCTAGATCTGTTCCTGCTATTTACATTTAGTGCAGTCAGTGCGTCAGTGCGTCCTGCTCACAGTGTTCAGCTAGATCTGTTCCTGCTATTTACATTTAGTGCAGTGCGTCCTGCTCACAGTGTTCAGCTAGATCCGTTCCTGCTATTTACATTTAGTGCAGTCAGTGCGTCCTGCTCACAGTGTTCAGCTAGATCCGTTCCTGCTATTTACATTTAGTGCAGTGCGTCCTGCTCACAGTGTTCAGCTAGATCCGTTCCTGCTATTTACATTTAGTGCAGTGCGTCCTGCTCACAGTGTTCAGCTAGATCCGTTCCTGTTATCTTCCTACTGACAGGCAGGCTTGTCTGGTTACAGTATATAAAGCTACCTGAAGAAAATTACAGGTGTTCTATCCCAGCTTAGTGCAGCTACAGGCCATTAGTATGTCTGGAAGGCCAAGAAGGAGAGGCAGACAGTCACAAGCCAATAAGAGAGGGCAAGCAGGCTCTGTGTCTAGTGCTGGTCGTGGAGACGGTGCATCCTCATCAGCCCGTGGCCATGGGACACGCTTGGCCTTTTTTTCGGCAGCTGGCCGTGTTGAGCCGCAACATGCAGAAAACTTGGTCGAGTGGATGACCAAGCCGTCCTCATCCTCCTCATCCTCTCTCACCCATGCCCAGGGTGCTTTGTCTGGCAAAGCAGCGGCCTCTTCCCTCAGCTCAATGTCATCAGTGACTCCTTCCCTAGCTCCACCATGTCCTCCTGAGGATTCCCTCGAACTGTTTGACCACAGTGTTGGGTACATGCTCCAGGAGGATGCCCAGCGTTTGGAAGGCTCTGATGATGATACTGAGCTCGATGAAGGCAGTAACATGAGCACGGACAGAGGGGGTGCCCAAGAAGGACAGCAATCTGGCAGTCATGCTCCCCCTGCTGCAGCATACTGCCAGGTTTGCTCCAGTGATGAGGAGGGAGGGGATGATGAGGTCACTGACTCAACGTGGGTGCCTGATAGGAGAGAGGAGGAGGAGGAGGAGGAGGAGGCGGCACATCACCAACGAGGCAGGATGCCCTCCAGGGGCCAGCCTAAGGGCAGCACATTGACTGCATCACACCCCAAAGCTCCACATGTGCAGGGCGCTGCAGTCTCTGCGCGTTATTCAAAAAGTTCTTTGGTGTGGGCCTTTTTTGAGACGAGTGCATCAGATCGCACCGCTGTTATTTGCAACATATGTCTCAAGCGTATCTCGCGTGGCCAAAACATCTCCCGCTTCGGTACCACATGCTTGACCAGACATATGTTGACCTGCCATGCAGTTCGTTGGCAAGCATATCTAAAAGACCCACACCAAAGAACAAAGAGGATCTCTCCTTGCTCCTCATCAGCTGAGATTTCCAACCCCACTAGACCTTCAGTCCTCTCTGAGACCTGCAGTGAGAGGAATGAAGGTGTAGAATTAGGTGTGTCACAGCCAAGTACTTGTGGGCAATCTGCTTTTGGTACACCGACGTCAGATTGTACCAGGCAAATTTCCCTGCCCCAGCTGCTGCACCGCCGAAAGAAGTTCGCTCCCAGCCATCCACATGCCCAGCGGTTGAATGCTAGCTTGGCAAAATTGCTAGCACTTCAACTGCTGCCTTTTCAGTTGGTAGACTCTGCCCCCTTCCGTGAGTTTGTGGAATGTGCGGTTCCTCAGTGGCAGGTACCCAAACGCCACTTTTTCTCACGGAAGGCGATTCCGGCTCTCTACCGGCATGTGGAAGGCAATGTCCATGCCTCGCTGGACAGGGCGGTCAGCGGTAAGGTGCATATTACCGCTGACTCATGGTCCAGCAGGCATGGACAGGGACGTTACTTAAGTTTCACGGCGCATTGGGTGACTCTGCTGGCAGCTGGGAAGGATGCAGGACAAGGTGCAGTAGTGTTGGAGGTTGTTCCGCCACCACGCCTCCAAAATGCTGATTGTGACACACCTCTCTCCTCCACCCCCTCCTCTTCTTCTTCCTCCATGGCCTCTTCCTCGGAACCAGCAGTGCTCCGTAGGCGTTCAAGGGGCTACGCAAGTACGCAGGCCAAAAGATGCCATGCGGTGCTTAAGCTGGTGTGCTTGGGGGACAGGAGCCACACTGGGGCAGAGGTTCTGTCAGCTCTGCAGGGGCAGGTTCAGAGGTGGTTGACGCCACGCCAACTTAAGGCAGGAATGGTGGTTTGCGACAATGGCACCAACCTCCTCTCTGCCCTCCGACAGGGACAAATGACCCATGTGCCCTGTTTGGCTCACGTCCTTAACTTGGTGGTGCAGCGGTTCTTGGGCAGGTACCCGGGCTTACAGGATGTCCTGAGGCAGGCCAGGAAAGTCTGTGTGCATTTCCGCCGGTCATATAATGCCAGTGCTCGGCTGACGGACCTCCAAAAGGAGTTTAACCTGCCCAAGAACCGCCTAATCTGTGACATGCCCACCAGGTGGAACTCGACATTGGCCATGCTGCAGCGGCTGCACACGCAGCAGAGGGCCATCAATGAGTACCTGTGCAACTATGGCACCAGGACAGGGTCAGGGGACCTTGGTTTTTTTTCCCCACGCCAGTGGGCCATGATCAGGGATGCATGCACTGTCCTGTCACCATTCGAGGAGGCCACGAGGATGGTGAGCACTGACAGTGCATGCATCAGTGACACTGTCCCCCTTGTCCACCTGTTGGAGCACACGCTGCGTGGAATAATGGACAGGGCACTTGAGGCAGAACAGAGGCAGGAAGAGGAGGACTTCCTTAGCTCTCAAGGCCCCCTTTATCCAGACAGTGTTCCTGCGTGCCCGCCGATCACACAGGAAGAGGACGAGGAGGAGGAGGAGGAGGAGGAGGAGGAAGATTGTGTCAGTATGGAGGTGGAGCCTGGCACTCAGCATCAGCAGCAGTCTTTAAGGGATCAGTCCCAAGGAACACATGGACTTGTACGTGGCTGGGAGGAGGTGGCTGCGGACGTTGTTGTCCTTAGTGACCCAGAGGACTCCGGCCCGAATGCCTCAGCAAACCTACGCTGCATGGCCTCCCTGATCCTGCAAAGCCTGCGTAAGGATCCTCGTATTCGTGGTATCAAGGAGAAGGACCAATGCTGGCTGGCAACCCTCCTTGATCCACGTTACAAGGGTAAGGTTGCGGACCTTATCTTGCCATCGCAGAGGGAGCAGAGGATGAAACATCTTCGGGAGGCCTTGCAGAAAGGTCTGTGCAACGCGTTCCCAGAGACTGGGAGGTTACAAACTCCTGTTTCTGGACAACGTGTTGCTGAGGCTTCGGTCAGTCAAAGAAGGAGCGGTGGAGAAGGTGGCCGTCTGACCGATGCGTTCAGACAATTTTTTGGTCCGCAGCCCCAAGGTATGATCGGTTCCAGCAACCATTGCCAGCGTCTGTTTTACATGGTGCAGGAATACCTAGGGGCAAGATCAGACTTGGACACCTTTCCCACCGAAAATCCTCTGGGTTACTGGGTCTTGAGGATGGATCACTGGCCAGAGCTTGCACAGTATGCAATTGAGCTACTGGCCTGTCCTGCATCCAGCGTTCTTTCGGAACGCACATTCAGTGCTGCTGGAGGCGTGGTAACCGATCACAGGGTGCGTCTGTCCACTGACTCGGTCGATCGGCTGACCTTCATAAAAATGAATCAGTCTTGGATCACCACCAGCTACCAAGCACCTGATGCTGATGTAACTGAATAATTTTTTTCAGATCCCTTCAAAGACTGCCTATGCTGATGCTGAGTGACTATCCCTGAGTAATTATCCTCTTCCTCCTCAATCATCACGCTGATAGCTTGTAAGAACATTTTTGGTTCTGGGCGCCACCACCAGTGCCTAAGGCACAATTTTTCAGCCCCTGTTTAACAGGGGCGTGTAATTACAATTTTTGATGTAATACTTTGCAGCAGGGCTCGTTCCTGCATTCCAACTAGAGTGTCTGTGAGGGGTTGCAGTGTTGTGGCACCAGCACCAGTGCCTAAGGCCCAATTTTTCTGCCCCTGTCTAACAGGGGCGTGTAATTACAATTTTTGATGCAATACTTTGCAGCAGGGCTCGTTCCTGCGTTCCAACTAGAGTGTCTGTGAGGGGTTGCAGTGTTGTGGCACCAGCACCAGTGCCTAAGGCCTAATTTTTCAGCTCCTGTTCAACAGGGGCATGTAATTACAATTCTTGATCTAATATTTCACAGCAGGGCCCTGTGAGGGCTTACAGTGTTTTGGCCACAGCAACACCTAAGGCCCAAATTTCTGCTGAGTATATAGGGCAGGACCCTACTTTCAAACATCTAACTTACAAACGACTCCTACTTGCAAACGGAAGGAGACAACAGGAAGTGAGATGAAATCTACCCCTAGGAAGGGAAATTCTCTCATGTAAGAGTTAATATGGGAAAACAATTTCTCCTTTCCACTGATGCTTTCCAATCCTTGTTCCACAAAAAAACCCAAATTTTCAAAAAACATTTTTCATTGGGACAAAAAAGTGAGGTGAAATCTTCTGAAGAGGAGGAAAGACGCAAAACAAATGTCACAGGGGTGATAACCCTTCCCTATGTTTTCCAAAAAGCTTAGAAAAGATTTTTTGGCTGGAGCTAAACACGTTAAAAATGTTCAAAATTACAAACAGATTCTACTTAACAACAAACCTACAGTCCCTGTCTTGTTTGCACCGCCTGTATACTGCTGTTCAGAGTATATAGGGACCTTTCCTTATTTTAATTTGGGTGCGGGGTTCCCCTTAATATCCATACAAGACCCAAAGGGCCTGGTAATGGACTGGGGGGTACCCATGCCGTTTGTCTCACTGATTTTCATCCATATTGCCATGACCCGACATGACATTAAACCCGCAAGCAGTTTTAAATGAGATTTTTTCCTTTAAAAATGACATTTGGTGCAGGGACTGTTCTAAACATGGGAAACACGCGTCACTTTACAGGCATACTATAGACACCCCCCAGGTACGATATTTAAAGGAATATTTCACTTTTTTTTTTTTACTTTAAGCATCATTAAAATCACTGCTCCCGAAAAAACGGCCGTTTTTAAAAGTTTTTTTTGCATTGATACATGTCCCCTGGGGTAGGACCCGGGTCCCCACACCCTTTTTAGGACAATACCATGCAAATTAGCCTTTAAAATGAGCACTTTTGATTTCGAACGTTCGAGTCCCATAGACGTCAATGGGGTTCTAACGTTCGTGCGAACTTGCGGTCCGTTCGCGGGTTCTGGTGCGAACCGAACCGGGGGGTGTTCGGCTCATCCCTAGTGCTGGGACCCTTACTTTTTAATAACTTTATAAATTATATTGGGTCTGGGATCAAAAGTAACATTTCTGTCTTTGCAGATGACACCAAGCTATGCAGTGGAATAACGTCCTTACAGGATGTCTCCATTTTACAAGCCGACCTCAATGCACTGTCTAATTGGGTACTATGTGGCAGATGAAGTTTAATGTTGAGAAATGTAAAGTTATGCACTTGGGGGGTAAGAATATGCATGCATCATACATACTAAGGGGAGTACAACTGGGGGAATCCATAGTGGAGAAGGATCTGGGGGTTTTGGTAGATCATAAGCTCAATAATAACATGCAATGCCAAGCTGCGGGTTCCAGAGTGAGCAAAGTCCTTTCTTGTATTAAGAGAGGTATGGACTCCAGAGAGAGAGATATCATTTTGCCCCTGTACAAATCATTAGTAAGGCCTCATCTGGAATATGCAGTTCAGTTTTGGGCAACAGTTCTCAAAAAGGATATCAGAGAACTGAAGAAAGTACAGAGAAGGGCAACCAAACTGATAAGAGGCATGGAGGAGCTCAGCTATGAGGAAAGATTAGAGGAACTGAATTTATTCACTCTTGAGAAGAGGAGAATAAGGTGGGATATAATCAACATGTTCAAGTATATAAGGGGTCCATATAGAGAACTTGGTGTTGAGTTATTCTCTTTACGGTCAACACAGAGGACACAGGAGCACTCTTTACGTCTAGAGGAAAAGACATTTCATCTCCAAATACGGAAAGCTTTCTTCACAGTAAGAGCTGTGAAAATGTGGAATAGACTCCCGCCAGGTGGTTCTGGCCAGCTCAGTAGATTGCTTTAAGAAAGGCCTGGATTCTTTCCTAAAATGTACATAATATAACTGGGTACTAACATTTATAGGTAAAGTTGATCCAAGGAAAATCCGATTGCCTCTTAGGGGATCAGAAAGAAATTTTTTCCCCTGCTGTAGCATGCTCTGCTGGGGTCTTTTGACTTCCTCTGGATCAACTGTGGGTATAGAATTGTGTATATTGGATTGTACGATATTTTTTATTTTATATATTATTTTTTTTATGGTTGAACTGCATGGACTTGTGTCTTTTTTCAACCTAACTATGTAACTATGTAGCCATCAGGTCTCCTATTCAGGATCGGGATTTGGAGCAAGTTTGCTGACATTAACCCCTTGTCATCTGGAGTTATGGTGGTATTGTATACACTAAGTTTCGGAGTACTTCAACTATGATAATGAGCTTTTCTTATTAAGTTCTATTTTTTTATCTCATATTTCATTTGACAGTTGTGTTTTTTTTTATTTTAATTTTTAGTGTGCATCCATTAAATTAACTTGATTGAGCACATCATTTAGCAATAGTTCTTCATTCACTGGTCCCATTAAGCGCTGCATTTTTGTTTATCCTTGTAAACCATCACCATGTATAATACGGGGGAAACGCATGAAAACATAAAATCGTAACAATAAAAACTAGATACATTTATAAACAAAAGTACATGTGCAAATTATTGCAAAGCAACCTTTAGACCCCTTTCACACTGAGTGGCACTATTTGGCCGCTAGCGGGGCGGTTTTAACCCCCAGCTAGTGGGCGAAAAGGGGTTAAATCTGCCTGCAAAACGCCACTGCAGTGGCGCTTTGCAAGCGGTATCACGGCGCTGCCCCATTGTTTTCAATGGGCAGGAGTGGTGGAGGAGTGGAGCCGCTCCTACACCACTGCAAAGAAGCTGCTGGCAGGATTTTTTGTGACACCCTGCCAGCGCAGCGCCCCAGTGTGAAAGCACTCAGGCTTTCACACTGGGTTTGCAGCTGAGGCTTTTTTCAGGCACTATGCAGGCACTATTTTTAGCGCTGTAGCGCCTGAAAAACGCCTCCAGTGTGAAAGGGGCCTAAATGGTAAAACCGCGTTTATAAATAATGTCTAAAAATCTACCAAAACATGTTGGAACTAAAGAAAATAAGGGCACAAATACAAATGCAAAGTAGCGGTGTGATGATGCCTAGTACATAGCTAGAAAAACTCTATTAATTAGTGATGACTAAATCAAAGAACACCGCTATTTAACCACATGAGCATGCAAAAATAATATTTAGTAGAACCCCTACAGATATCTAAATCTCGGGAGACCCGAGAACTAATTGGGACATATAATCACCAGAAAACACAAACGAATGAAATATGGTGGAAAAGCGACAGAAAAACAGCAGGAAAACAGAAGGAAGACTATCAGAAACCAGCAAAACAGCAGGAAAGCAGAAAAACAAAAAAATAAATAAAATAAAAACGCAGAAAAACGCAAAAAAAAAATGCCTAGGCAACTCCTCCTCTCCCTGCAATCTTCTGGGACATGTCACAGGCCCCAGAAGATTGCTCGGTCACTAAGAAGGCGCAGCGCGATTGGTGCATGTGGCTGTGAAGCTGCAAGCTGTCACAGCCGGGTGCCCACACTTGCAATGCCAGTGCCGAGGAGAGGCGGGGGAGAGGAGCGAGGCTTCGGTGGCTGCATCGCTGGACTGTCTGTTTATTAAAAGTAAGCAGCTACACTTTTTTGTAGCTGCTGACTTTTAATAAACGTAAAAACGACTGGCACTCCGCTTTAAGGCACTTATGTGCTCTATTGCACATTTCCATGTTGTTAATTGTACTTATTTTTATTTTCTTTCTTTCTTATTCTTTTTTTTTTTGGGGGGGGGGGGGCTGTAGCTCCTCTTTAAGTTAAGTACATTTAAAAATATTAAATATTTTTTTTTTAAATTGAAATAGTAAAGCATACCTCCCCTCTGCCCCACCTGTCAACCCCCCCCCCCACCTGTGCTCATGCGCAAAATGTATGCAAGTCTCGCATCTATATGTGGATAGGGATCGCACCGCACATGTGAGGTATCACCACAAACATCAAATTGAGAGCGATAATTGTAGCACTAGACCTTCTGTGTATCTCTAAACTGTAAAGGAAAGGCTTTTAAACCATTGCCTATGGATAATTTAATGTACTTTTCCCCCCCCATTTTGGATAGAATAAAGGCCCGTACACACGATAAGAAAATCGGAAGAAAATTTCAACCGAGGAACGATCTGCCAATTTTTGGATCGTTAGTATGGTGCTTTTCGACAGCCGAACGGATTTCGAATGACAAAAACTTTGTGCAGGCTCTAAAATATTTATCGTATGTGAACACATCATCTGATATTCGTATAATTTGTACAGTTTTCTTCCCAATAAAAATCGTAAGAGCAAGAATACGCATGCTCAGAAACGAAAAAATACATACAAAACAACACACAAAACTTCACACATTCCCTATGGATTTCTTTTCCTATCTTTTCTCACGTGCATTTTTATGCATTTAATTTACCTCCATTCCCCCATATTATCTCATTTTTCACACATTTACTTTCCCAGATGCACCAAGTACACATTTCTTTCAGTCATTATTTTCCATCCATTCAACATGTTCAACTCCAGATTCACTTTCTTTGACACATCCCATTTTTCTTCAATTTCCCGCAGATTTCCCCATTTACACCCCATTGACCAGTATATTGAGGGCTCAGGAATCAGTCGGCTGTGGTCTCTCTTGGCCCACCCTCCAATAACTTTGGGAGGATGGTCAGTACCCTGCCTCAACCCCGGTTGAGACGGTTATGTTTCACACCCTAACAGATCCCATTGCTGGTAACTCCTTGATGTTTGGGCTATTTTGTAAGGACCCTCTCTATTCAAAGTAGACAAAGTAGATTTGGATATTTCTGATATAATTTTCTATATTAGCCTGAGGTTCCACATGTATCAATATTTATGATATTCCTTTGTTTTTCTCAGTTAAATTATGCATCCCACCCCTGATGACTGGCAAGAAGCCAAGAAACGCGTCGGGTTCTCAAACTATGGATGCCCTATCATGCCTAATCATATTCCTGACATTTATTATTTTTTTATAGAGTTTTTTCTCATTTCATGCGATTTTGTGATTTTGATTGGCGATTTTAATTAATCTATTTCTGTTATGAATTGTATATATGTATGTCCATTGATTTGTTTGCACTACTGAGTCTACAATGATTGTTACTGCTAAATATGCTTATATATCAATTCATGCGACTATGTCTGTATCTATACTACTTTATTGGTACTGTATGCATCAAAATCATGGACTACCCCTAGGGGTTATTGACTATAAATTAAATCCAATCATTTTACCTACTCACATGTATTCATTATTATACTTTCAATTGACATGCTTCATTTAAAGTCCCACTTGCCCCTCTTTTTTCCTTTTATACATACAAAACAATTCAACACATGACATCACTTCTGAAGTTGAATTCTGTCGTACAAGAATTTTCCCATGAAAGTAACCTCTTCACTTTCGACGTGAGACTAGCATGCAACAAAAAATGGACGAAAATGAGTCTGATAATCTGATCGTGTCCCATTGCGGAGATTTCTCTTCACTTCCTGTCCCATAGAGAAACAGGAAGTGAGAGGAAATCCCTGCAAATTAAGGGAATTTACTGGGGACCCCCAGGTAGGGTTGCCACCTGTACGGTTTTCTCCCGGACAGTCCAGATTTTGGATGATGTGTTCAGGTTTACTTCTGCCTCAGACCCGTATACATCATTCGCACGGACTGCACCGAGAGTGACATGTCTCCCCTCTCCCCGACAGCAGCTTGGTTCAGCAGAGCAGAGTGTTAGTGTATCAAAGCTCCTCCTCTCCTCCTCCTTCTCTGTTCTGTACACACATGAGGAGGAGGGGGGAGCAGGGACACGCTGATATCAGGTCTGTAGCAGGTTTTTATTATGCTCTGTAGATGGAGGAGAGGGGGGGGAGGGAGCGGCTGGAAAGCAGGACAAGGTAGAAAATATGTGGAGCGATTGAGGGGTTAGGAGGATATGTGCTGGGGGGCTTTGACAGGGGGAAGATATGCTAGAAGTGTGGATTGGATTTTAAATCTGGCAACATCTCCTTGCACTCTCTCTTCCTTCCCAAAGGACCCTTCTAGCACATATCCTGCCCCCCTCCCCCTTACACTGGCCCTCTTCTATCACAAAGCGCTCCCCCCCCCAGTACATATCTGACCCCCCCCTAAGCCCCCCAGCACATATGGGCACAGGCTGCATATGATGGGAACAGAGGCTGCATATGATGGGCACATTGGCTGCATATGATGGGCACAGTGGCTGCATATGATGGGCACAGTGGCTGCATATGATCGGCACAGGCTACATATGATGGGAACAGAGGATGCATATGATGGGCACAGAGGCTGCATTTGATGGGCACAGTGGCTGCATTTGATGGGCACAGTGGCTGCATTTGATGGGCACAGTGGCTGCAATTGATGGGCACAATGGCTGCATTTGATGGGGCACAATGGCTGCATTTGATGGGGCACAGTGAGGCTGCAATTGATGTTTTTTTCAGAATTTTTCAATTTTGAGCACCAGTCATCACTGCCCCCCAACACATATCTAACTATTCCCACCCCCCTGCACTAGCCCTCTCCCCAGGACATATCTGGCCCCCTACCCCCAGGTCACCAGAACTAGTGCCCCTATTGTAAGATTTCCCCTCTATTCGTTATCTGGGGACAAGGGGAACCCAAAATTTGGGATGTTCTTTTACTTTCAATGATAAACAGGACAAAAAAATAGAGAGGGTGAATCTCCCTAATGGGGGTGCAGACAGCAATAAAAACTGACAGGTGTTCTAATCCATCTCCACTCTATCCAAAACTAAAAAAAAAAAAAGTTTTGCCTTTAGTTATACTTTTGGCTATGAATGGTAACGTGTGGCATGCCCCAGAAGACTGCGGGGCGATGGAGAGCAGAAGTAGAAGCAGGTACCCACCCTCTCCAATGTGGCAGAGGAGGGGGGGAGGTCTACTTTAACCACTTCCAGGACCAGCCGCCGCAGTTTTACTGCAGCAGGTTGGCTCAGCTGGGCAATTTGATGTTACCTTATGTCGCTTTTCCTTTTGGCCACTAGAGGCACGCGCGCACGCCCGCAGCGTGTGCCCGGAGACGATTCGAGTGCCCGACGGGCGAGTGACCGACGGGCACCTGCGATGACAGAGCGAGAACCGGAATCTGTGTGTGTAAACACACAAATCCCTGTCCTTTCAGGGGAGTAGAGACAGATCGTGTGTTCATACTAAGTATGAACACTGATCTCTCTCCTCCTAGACAGTCCCATTCCCCCTACAGTTAGAACACACCTAGGGAACACAGTTAACCCCTTGATCGCCCCCTAGTGTTAACCCCTTCCCTGCCAGTGGCATTTACACAGTAATCCGTGCATTTTATTAGCACTGATCGCTGTATAATTGCCAATGGTTCCAAAAATGCGTCCAAGGTGTCCAATTTGCCTGCCGCAATATCGTAGTCCCGATAAAAAAGATCGCAGATCGCCGCCATTACTAGTAAAACAATAATAATAATAATAATAATAAAAATGCCATAAATCTATCCCCTATTTTGTAGACACTATAACGTTTGCGCAAATCAATCAATATACGCTTATTGCGATTTTTTTTACCAAAAATATGTAGAAGAATACATATCGGCCTAAACTGAGGAAAAAATTAGTTTTTTTTGAAAAAAAAGTGGGATATTTATTATAGTTAAAGTAAAAGATATTGTGATTTTTTTCCAAAGTTGTCGGTCTTCTTTTGTTTATAGTTTAAAAAAAAAAAAACGCAGAGGTGATCAAATACCACCAAAGAAAACTCTATTTGTTGGAAAAAAAGGACGTCAATTTCGTTTGGGTACAGCGTAGCATGACTGCGCAATTGTCAGTTAAAGCGACGTAGTGGCATATCACAAAAAATGCCCTGGTCATTGAGCAGCCAAATCTTCCCGGGCTGAAGTGGTTAAAGAGGAACTGCAGTCTGCTCACATAATTTGTAATAAAAAACATCTTTGCCATTCTGAAGCTTCCCTCCAACCACTTTGCATATTATTCTATATATACTGTGATTCTGTACTTGCCAAATATACTGCAGATATCTCCCTCTACTAAGTCTGGCTGCATCCATTTTAACTGTGGGCAGCTGAAACTGCTCCCTGTTCACTTCCTGGATTTACACAGAGGCACACCTCCAGATCTGCATCTCTCATTGGCCCTCTTATGACTCATCCCCCCTCCCTTCCTGGCAAACTCTCAAGAGGGGGAGAAAGAGAGAGATTGCTGTGCACGATGTCGTAAGCCTAGGTTTTTTTACGAGACAATATTCTGCCGAGAAAGTTCCTCTTGGTGGATAAGGACCCCCCTCTACTGCGCAGGCGCAGCGCTTGCGCAGTAGGAGCCGGCGGAAATAGCCGAAGGCGAATAGAAGAGAAATCAGCTGTACACGGCGCCTGTGAGAGGGCCCCTCGCGGGCGCGCCGCTCTTCGGGCACAGCCTCGCTTCGCTCGGCACTTTTTTGTTCCCCCTCTAGGTCCACTTGGATGGTGGGGCTTCAGCCTGGACCCAGGGCGCAGGCACCGTGTACAGCTGATTGAAGTTTTTCATCTTCGGCTATTTTCGGCGGCTCCTAGTCGCTCATACTGCGCAAGCGCTGCGCCTGCGCAGTACAAGGGGGACCTTATCTGCCGGGGGAACTTTCTAGGCAAGTAAGACAATAAACAGGAAGTGGGCTGTGTAAGGTGTTTACTGGCAGAAAAAAAAATGTTTTACAATCCAAAGTTAACCTCTTCAGCCCTGGAAGATTTGTCTGCTCAATGACCAGGCCATTTTGACACTCCACACCACTGACATTTGCGTGGTTGTGCGACGTTGTACCGAAACAAATTTGACATCTTTTTTCCCACAAATAGAGCTTTCTTTTAGTGGTATTCAATCATCCCTGCGTTTTTTTTTTTGCGCTATAAGCAAAAAAAGAGCGACAATTTTGAAAAAAAAAAACAATATTTTGTACTTTTTGCTATAATAAATAATTAAATATCCCCAATTTTTTTTTAAAAAAGCTAATTTTTTCCTCACTATTATTTTTTTTACTAGTAATGGCGGCAATCTGCGATTTTTATCGGGAATGCGATATTGCGGCAGACAAATTGGACACTTTTGACACATTTTTGGGACCATTGACAATTATATAGCGATCAGTGCTATGAAAATGCACTGATTACTGTATAAAGGTCACTGGCAGGGAAGGGTTTAACACTAGCCAGATACAAAAACATACTTGGGGGGCACACCCTAAAATGCTTTAACACTAGGGGGCAATCAAGGGGTTAACTGTGTTCCCTCACAGTGTTCTAACTGTAGGTGGGAGGGGACTGTCTAGGAGGAGAGCGATCGGTGTTCATATTTAGTATGAACACACAATCTGTCTCCACTCCCCTGAAAGAACTGGGATTTGTGTTTACACACACAGATCCCAGTTCTCGCTCTGTCACGAGTGATCGCGGGTGCCTAGCGGTCATCAGGCCCGCCAGGCACTCATATCGGCTTCGAGCACACGCTGCGGAAGCGCGCTCGCCCCTAGTGCCGTTACCTTACGTCGCTTCGCCCAGCCGTGCCATTCTGCCACAGTAAAGCTGCGGCGGCTGGTCGGCAAGCATTTAAAACAAGGACAGAAGATTTAATAGATGTAAAGATGAAAAAAATGACTGAAGGTCCGCTTTAATATAATAACAATAGTATGAAAAAGTAAGCTGGTAACTAAGGATGAGCTCCGGCGTGTTGGCACACCCCACGTGCAGAGCCCGCCAGGAAGTCGGCACTGCGCTAATCACAGGCAGTGAGATATTTTCCCGATGCGCGGCTGCAGAGATCAGTAAATGTCTCACTGCCTATGATTAGCGCAGTGCCAACTTCCTGGCGGGCTCTGCACGTGGGGTGTGCCAACACGCCGGAGCTCATCCTTACTGGTAACAAATACAACAGCCATAAAAAATAAAGGCAAACATTACAACAAAAACACTAACTAAAAAGACTATTTAAAATACTAAAGACGTGCCTTTTTTTTATCTCATTACATTGGGAATCGCTGAACATAAGACTACCAGATAGATAAGTTGCTGTGAGGCGCCCATAATGATTGAACATCACTGACACGCCTCAGAACTATACTTCACTTATCCTCTCCAAGTCCACCGCCTGTTTTCTATCCCGGCATGCACAGCGCACGGGACGCGCTCTCTCCTCCCCTCTATGGTGTGCTGAATCCGGAAATCGGTGCACACCCCCCCCAGTGGAGGCGGAAGTTCAGACATCGTACTGGCGACCCTGAGAGGTAATGGGGCGGTGTGCGGCGTTTAGGAAGAGAACTATTAGAAGGGGAAAGTGTATAGGGGCAGGCTGTGCCGACACAGGCTTGTAGGGGGTCATTCCATTGTCTGTGACTACACTCAGCTCCATGATACTGATATAACCTCTACTGGGCTCAGTAGTATCGGCACACTGGGGAAGAGGAAGCTGCTGTGAGTGTAGAAATACAAGGAAACCCACAGAAAGCAGGACGAACCATAACACAATGTGTTCAGGTGATCGGCACACTTCTATCACAGCACCAGGAAAAATGTCTATGCTGAAAATGTTGGGTTAAACCCAGATATCTTTTTCCTTTATGTTGGCTTTTCAGCTTAGGAAAACAATAAAGAGATTGGAGACAGGTTTCCTTGCAAAATTAAAGTTAGCTGTACACAGTTAGATTTTCATTTGAACATTTGTAGAAAAAATGGTCATCGGGAAAATTATTGTTTTGTATATAGAATGAAAGGAAAGGCACTGTGTTCATGTGTATAACAATTTAAAAAAAGTACAATATAAGCATATAACACTGCAATGTGAGTCAATTGTGAGACATTTAGCAAACTGAGTCCATAGGTGATAATAATCCCAACACCAGAAACAATTGCTCTTATAAAAAACTTTTAGTTCTTCCACCACGAGTGATCAATGGGAATGTGGCAACTCACCAAAGGTGTTTGACCCCTTTTTACGGGATGGTCAAAATGTGCATTTGGAATACCAAATTGATTCCACTGTCAGCTCCACTCCACTGGGCCCTCTGGATGAAGCTAGGATATGAACAATGACTCCACAGTAGACATGGATGAAAGTCTCATAGTGTAGTTGTTTTTTTTAATAAAAATAAAAGCAGTAGTAGTACAAGTTGCACTCACATGTAGAAGTGCCTGGCCAGGTATAAACAGCGTGTGCAGATATGGCTGATCCTACACCTTTGGTGAGTTGCCACTTTCCTATTGAGCACTCGTGGTGGAAGAACAAGAGCAATCGTTTCTGGTGTTGGGATTATTATCACCTATGGATTCTCAGCTTGCTAAATGTTGATTTTACAATTGACTCACATAGCAGTGTTATATGCTTATGACATTTTTTTTATTGTTATACACATGGACACAGTGCCTTTCCTTTCATTCTATATACACTACCACTGGTGAATATTTCACCATAAAGGGGCAGCTATTTATTCATTGCTTTCCCACAGGGCGCCATATCTTGGTTTACTCACAACACATTTTTTGCCATCATTGAGTTACCTAATTTAATTTGAAACCCCTAAAATTTCATGCAGATCTGCTATTTGAATGGAATCCCAGATGTGTCAAAGCTGAACTAAAGTCTTGATACTTGCCTCTCCTTTAAAGCGGAAGTAAAGTCTGCTATAGAATTCTTTTTTTTTAGGCCCCCCAGGTGGGTTATGCCATAATGTAATAGTATGCACAGCATATTGGTACATTATGGCAGACTTACCTGTCATATGGTGTCCTCCAGCGATGTGGTGGGATCGATCTGGCAGGCCCCCTGTGCTTCCATCTTCACCCGGTCTTTGTTCCGTGCCTTCAGACATTTGATAGGTCAGGCCACATACGCGGCTCAGTGAACATGACAGCTGACAGGCAGAAGGATGCGTTTATGGCAGAAGAGACCAGTTGTGTCTCTTCTGTCATACCATGCCTGTCAGCCATTTATTTACAAATCAACTTTACTTCCACTTTAACAGTCCAACCTCCTGTGCTGGCATTTTCCACCTGGCTTCTTCTCGGTGCTGGACTGCAGCCATCTTCATTAGCCATCACAGGAAGATATCACTTCTGTGCATGTGCAGGAGTTCAGTCATCCTGGCACACAGACGCTGTGTCATAATATAAACTGAGCTGCATTTGCGCATGTGTCTTGTGCAGTAAACAGCTTGCCTGCTCACAGTCTTTAAATCTAGGACCTTAGTTCTGCTTTAACTGCTTCCCGCCTGTAGGACATCATATGATGTCCTGGACTTTGAGCAGTGATACTAAGATGATGCCTGCAGCCCAGTATTTTATTTATTTTTTTTGCTGGCAATGCTCTGATTAGCTGCTGAATTGCTTTTACATGCAGTGGAAGGGGTCCCCCCACCGCCTTTCCAGGCTCTTCTGTGCCAATGGGGAGCCTGGGACTGAAGCCGTCGGTTGTGCTAGGTTATCATGGAGGTGACCGAAAGTCAAGTTCACAGTTAGAATTCTGTTCATTCAAGAAACATTTTCTATTCTGCTCCTTCAAATGCTCTCCATTACAGTAAAAAAAACAAATCAAGCGAATGGACCAAAAACAAAAATTTGAGAATAAAATTCTAACTGGTGAATGGCCAGCTTTTACCATTCAAGTAGTGGTTAAATAGTAGATTTTCATGAACACCTGTACATCAAAAAAAAAAAACCTAAAAAAACTTAGAGGGATCTGGCTGAAAATGAGGGATAGGTGGGAGTCCCACAATTGTTAAAGGATAAGGTTGCCTTTTGTAACATGTTTTACCCATATTCAGGTTGTAGCATGTTACAGATGCACCCCCCCCCCGAACTCCCCGATCTCCTGTTTTGACAGCAAGCGGGGGATCTTCTCCCCCCCCACTCACTGTCATAATCTAAAAAACAAAAAGACAATGCCCGGCCGCATGATTCATTCAGTGTTTTGTGAATGGCAAAACTACAAGTACCGACAGCCTTTGCGGCTTGTATTTCTCCATGAACTACCAAGGCATGGTTGAGCCCATTAGTGGTTTGACTCTTCCTGTCAGAGTGTAACTGCCTGCCCATATCTGAGTATGAGTAGACAGTTATACAGACAGTCTACAGGACGCTCTGCTTATCGAGAGTGCAATGCTTTAAAGACTCCTAAAAAAACATAGAAAATGCATATTTACCTGCAAATATATGTGCATTTATTTATGTTTTTTGTAAAGGTGAACTTATCCTTTAATGCAGTGGGTCTCGACCTCAGTTCTCAAGTACCCCCAACGGGCCATGTTTTGGGAATTTCTCTTAGATAGAATAGCTGTCCAAAATGCCAAGCCATTGACTCTGATTTAAAGCACCTGTGCAAGATAAAGGAAAGCCCACAAACATTGCCTGTTGGGGGTACTTGAGGCCTGAGGTTGAGAACCACTGCTTTAAATGTCAATCATCATCATCATTGATGTTATGGGTAGTGATCAGTCCACACAAGTAAGAATGGGATCATAGAAAGTAGATTCAACACAGCAGTGCATTGTTTTCTCCAGTGCTTGCTAGCATATGGAAATAATCAATGCTATTATTCCTAAGGCACATTTGTAGTATTCGTCCATATAAACACCTGTGTTACCTGAAATAGTAATTTATTAATGTTGATTAGTATATTAGACCTAAAAGGGTGCACTGGATGTACAGATGAAGAGGGACAAGTGGTATTTCAGCTTCCATTAGTTGACCACAACAAGTAATAACTTGTCACAGTGCTGTCACATTGGAATGTGTGTTGATGCATTCATTTCTCTTCTGTATGAATGGCCTAGAGACAATCTTCAGCCCTTTGTATTGGAGCTACAAGTCTCAGCTTGATGTCACAGGCAAAGTCTGTCACTGTTTGCTGGTATAGGTAGTTCTGTTTTAGATATACAGTGGGGACGGAAAGTATTCAGACCCCCTTAAATTTTTCATTCTTTGTTATATTGCAGCCATTTGCTAAAATCATTTAAGTTCATTTTTTTTCCTCATTAATTAGGGTTGTCCCGATACCACTTTTTTAGGACCGAGTACAAGTACCGATACTTTTTTTCAAGTACTCGCCGATACCGATTACCGATACTTTTTTTTAATGTCACGTGACAGTGTTTTTTTTTGTTATTTTTGGGGGGGGTGAACGTTGTATGTGTGTGTGTGTGTTTTTTTTTTGTTTGTTTTTTTTTTACAATTTTTATTTTTTCCAATAATATTTTTTTATTCTTTTTTTTTTTTTTTTTTTAATCAGCCCTTTTGGGGGGCTTTGGTGAGATATCAGGGGTTTTAACAGACCTCTGATATCTCCCCCTTGAGACAGAGAAAGAGACAGAGGATAGAGATTCCCCAGTCCCTTTCTCTGCAGCGTCAGCTGCACTGAAAATCAATGGAGAGAAGACAGCGGCTCCTCTCCATTCATAAACTGACACATTGTAATCACAGGAGATTACAATGTTTCAGTTATGTGAATGGACAGAGTCAGCTGACTCTCTCCATACACAAAGGAAGGAGGAGGGGAACGGAGGGGGAGAACGGAGGGGACAGATAAGGAGAGAGGAATGCAGGGGACAGATAAGGAGAGCAGAACGGAGGGGACAGATAAGGAGAGCAGAACAGAGGGGACAGATAAGGAGAGCAGAACGGAGGGGACAGATAAGGAGAGCAGAACGGAGGGGACAGATAAGGAGAGCAGAACGGAGGGGACAGATAAGGAGAGCAGAACGGAGGGGACAGATAAGGAGAGCAGAACGGAGGGGACAGATAAGGAGAGGCACAGAGGAAAGGAGGGGGCATGGAGGAGGATGCAGTGACATACAGCGGTGAGCGATCACCACTGTATGTCACTAAAGCTGGTGAAAGCCGCTGGGGGAGAATCTTGTAACTCCCCCACGCGCCGATCACAGCTGTCTTCTAGGTATCGGGGGAAGCATCGGGAGCATTTGCCCGAGTACAAGTACTTGGGCAAATGCTCGGTATTGATACCGATACTAGTATCGGTATCGGGACAACCCTATCATTAATGTACACACAGCACCCCATATTGTCAGAAAAACACATAATTGTTGACATTTTTGCAGATTTATTCAAAAAGAAAAACTGAAATATCACATGGTCCTAAGTATTCAGGCCCTTTGCTCGGTATTTAGTAGAAGCACCCTTTTGATCTAATACAGCCATGAGTCTTTTTGGGAAAGATGCAACAAGTTTTTCACACCTGGTGTTGGGGATCCTCTGCCATTCCTCCTTGCAGATCCTCTCCAGTTCTGTCAGGTTGGATGGTAAACGTTGGTGGACAGCCATTTTTAGGTCTCTCCAGAGATGCTCAATTGGGTTTAAGTCAGGGCTCTGGCTGGGCCATTCAAGAACAGTCACGGAGTTGTTGTGAAGCCACTCCTTCGTTATTTTTTTATCTGTGTTTAGGGTCATTGTCTTGTTGGAAGGTAAACCTTCGGCCCAGTGTGAGGTCTTGAGCACTCTGGAGAAGGTTTTCGTCCAGGATATCCCTGTACTTGGCCACATTCATCTTTCCCTCAATTGCAACCAGTCGTCCTGTCCCTGCAGCTGAAAAACATCCCCACAGCATGATGCTGCCACCACCATTCTTCACTGTTGGGACTGTATTGGACAGGTGATGAGCAGTACCTGGTTTTCTCCACACATACCGCTTAGAATTAAGGCCAAAAAGTTCTATCTTGGTCTCGTCAGACCAAGGAATCTTATTTCTCACCATCTTGGAGTCCTTCAGGTGTGTTTTAGCAAACTCCATGCGGGATTTCATGTGTCTTGCATGTGGCTTCCGTCGAGCCACTCTGCCATAAAGCCCCTACTGGTGGAGGGGTGCTGTAATGGTTGACTTTCTACAACTTTCTCCCGACTGCATCTCTGGAGCTCAGCCACAGTGATCTTTGAGTTCTTCTTTACCTCTCTCACCAAGGCTCTTCTCCCCCGATAGCTCAGTTTGGCTGGACGGCCAGCTCTAGGAAGGGTTCTGGTCGTCTCAAACGTCTTCCATTTAAGGATTATGAGGGCCATTGTGCTTTTAGGAACCTTAAGTGCAGCAGAAATTTTTTTGTAACCTTGGCCAGATCTGTGCCTTGCAACAATTCTGTCTCTGAGCTCTTCAGGCAGTTCCTTTGACCTCATGTTTCTCATTTGCTCTGACATGCACTCTGAGCTGTAAGGTCTTATATAGACAGGTGTGTGGCTTTCCTAATCAAGTCCAATCAGTATAATCAGACACAGCTGGACTCAAATGAAGGTTTAGAACCATCTCAAGGATGATCAGAAGAAATGGACAGCACCTGAGTTAAATATGAGTGTCACAGCAAAGGGTCTGAATACTTAGGACCATGTGATATTTCAGTTTTTCTTTTTTAATAAATCTGCAAAAATGTCAACAATTCTGTGTTTTTCTGTCAATATGGGGTGCTGTGTGTACATTATTGAGGAAAAAAATGAACTTAAATGATTTTAGCAAATGGCTGCAATATAACAAAGAGTGAAAAATTTAAGGGGGTCTGACTACTTTCCGTCCCCACTGTACATCCTCTGTCTGACATCCATGTCCTGTGCAGGGTGTTAGTAAAGTTTACTGTTTAAACACACTTGGGAGACATCTTCAGTGGGTGTAAATGAATTGTTTACACCTTCCATGTTTTAGTGCATGTGTTGGAACACAAACAATGGATACTTAAAGTGCATGTAAACCTGATTTTTTGTTTTTTGATATCACACTGTAGAGTATAAGATTTCCTATCATTTGAGCCCAGTCTTGCCACACAGAGTTAATCCATCTCTGAGCAATCCTCTTTTATTGTTCAGTGAGAAAAATCTTGACAAACTGAGAAAAACTTTGTCAAATACTCCCCCTTGCTGTGAGTGACAGCCTAAGACACAGGCATTATTTTTTAATTCCCTCCCCCGCTCCTTTCTTCAGCAGCTCTGCAAGGATTGGCTGTTCCACACCTCAGCATGATTTGGCATGCTGAAGTCATGTGGTTACTTTCCTGTCTTTTCACTGGATGTTAGAGATCATAGCAGAAGTTCAGTGTTAAGCCCCATACACACGATAGGACTTTGTACAAACTTTCCCTTGGATTTTTGTACAAAGGGCGTTGCCCAAAAGTTTGTCTTGCATACAGACGACAGGACTTTCCCAGCCAACTTTCACCATGTCATGTGGTTTTTCAGCTCTTTACCACCACCCTTTGGTCAACTTCTGTATTGTTGTCTGATATTGTGTCAATCTCGCCACTTTTATTGGCGAGATTGACACCTTGCGAGCTGGATTGACACTGGTGCGGGGATCCGACTTGGATCCCCGCCAATGCCAGGCACTGTGTTTGGTATGAATCTTGAGAGGGAACTCCAAGCCAAATTTTAAATAAAAAACCGGCATGGGTTCCCCTCCAGGGGCATACCAGGCCCTTAGGTCTGGTATGGATATTAAGAGGAACCCCCTACGCCGAAAAAACGGCGTGGGGGTCCCCCCCAAATCCATACCAGACCCTTATCCGAGCACGCAGCCCGGCCGGTCAGGAAAGGGGGTGGGGACGAGCGAGTGCCCCCCCCTCCTGAGCCGTACCAGGCCGCATGCCCTCAACATGGGGGGTGGGTGTGTCAATAAAAAACACAGTACACAGGTTTTTAAAGTAATTTTATTAGGCAGCTCCGGGGTCTTCTTCCGACTTCGGGAGTCCTCTTCCGGCTGGAGAGAGCATCGTGTCAACATCTCTGGAAGAGAAGAGGGAAGAAGACGATCCAGAAGTCCGGGCCACCGCTGGCAAAAGAGCGCCAGAAGATATCGGTGGAGCCGGCAGAAGATGCGGACACCGGGAGAAGACGCCGGAGAGACCCCCGAAGTCGGAAGAGGACCCCCGAAGTCGGAAGAAGACCCCGGAGCTGCCTAATAAATAACTTTAAAAACCTGTGTACTGTGTTTTTTATTGACACTTTTTTCCCTAGGTGAATGGGTAGGGGTACGATGTACCCCATACTCATTCACATAGGGTGGGGGGCCGGGATCTGGGGGCCCCCTTATTAAAGGGGGATACCGGATTCCGATAAGCGCCCCGCCCGCAAACCCTGACAACCAACAGCCAGGGTTGTCAGGAAGAGGCTCTTGTCCTCATCAACATGGGGACAAGGTGCTTTGGGGTGCTAAAGAAGACCCCGGAGCTGCCTAATAAATAACTTTAAAAACCCGTGTACTGTGTTTTTTATTGACACTTTTTTCCCTAGGTGAATGGGTAGGGGTACGATGTACCCCATACTCATTCACATAGGGTGGGGGGCCGGGATCTGGGGGGCCCCCTTATTAAAGGGGGATACCGGATTCCGATAAGCGCCCCGCCCGCAAACCCTGACAACCAACAGCCAGGGTTGTCAGGAAGAGGCCCTTGTCCTCATCAACATGGGGACAAGGTGCTTTGGGGTTGAGGGCATGCGGCCTGGTACGGCTCAGGAGGGGGGGGGGCGCTCGCTCGTCCCCACCCCCTTTCCTGACCGGCCGGGCTGCATGCTCGGATTTGGGGGGGACCCCCACGCCGTTTTTTCGGCGTAGGGGGTTCCTCTCAAAATCCATACCAGACCGAAGGGCTTGGTATTCCCCCAGAGGGGAATGCCCTCTTGCGCCCGCCGCAGTAGGAAAATGTGTTTTTCCTATTGCAGCTAGCGCGAGATGTACAGTACCCTGCCGCCAAGAACCAGCGCGATCCGATCGTGCTGGAAACATTTTCGTCTGCGTACTGTAGTTTGTACAAAAGTCCGATGGCTTTGTGTACACACAATCGGACTTTGCTCCATCGGACTTTTGTTGCTGGAAAGTTTGTCCGTTCGCACAGTCAACAAAAGTCCGATGGAAACTGAAAGAGTTTGTCCGATGGAGCGTACACACGGTTGGATGTTGCTCCAAAACGGCTAATTTGCATGTTTGTTGTCAAAAAGTCAGATCGTGTGTACGGCCCTTTAGAAATACACAGGAGAAAATGCATATTGACAAGGGGAGTGTAGAGGTGGGCGGGGAGTCTACTGACATCACGAATCCACCCACCGAGCTCCAGACAACAGACCCACCCACAGAATCTGCAGTTTTTCGGGTCTAATAACAGACAGAGGGGAGACATTTGACAGGTAAAAATACATGCAGGAGGCATGTATATCCTTATAGATAACCCCTATGGCAGTAGTTTAGAAAGGATGACATTGGGTTTACATCCACTTTAAGAGAAACACGTTATCCAATTAGGTCGTTCACATTTATATGTTGCAATGCATTTTGAAAAATGAGGCATATTTGCTTTTCTGTGCTTGATTAGCTGCTTCCACAGTAGCCAGAGAATGAATGAACTTAACCACTTCAGCCCCGGCAGGATTTACCCCCTTCCTGACCAGAGCACTTTTTACAATTTGGCACTGCGTCGCTTTAACTGACAATTGCGCGGTTATGCAATGCTGTACCCAAACGAAATTTGCGTCCTTTTCTTTCCACAAATAGAGCTTTCTTTTGATGGTATTTGATCACCTCTGCCGTTTTTTTATTTTTTGCGCTATAAACGGAAAAAGACCGAAAATTTTGAAAAAAAATGATATTTTCTACTTTTTGTTATAAAAAAAATCCAATAAACTCAATTTTAGTCATACATTTAGGCCAAAATGTATTCGGCCACATGTCTTTGGTAAAAAAAATGTCAATAAGCGTATATTTATTGGTTTGCGCAAAAGTTATAGCGTCTACAAACTAGGGTACATTTTCTGGAATTTACACAGCTTTTAGTTTGACTGCCTATGTCATTTCTTGAGGTGCTAAAATGGCAGGGCAGTACAAAACCCCCCCAAATGACCCCATTTTGGAAAGTAGACACCCCAAGGAAATTGCTGAGAGGCATGTTGAACCCATTGAATATTTATTTTTTTTTTTTGTCCCAAGTGATTGAATAATGACAAAAAAATTACAAAAAGTTGTCACTAAATGATATATTGCTCACACAGGCCATGGGCCTATGTGGAATTGCACCCTAAAATACATTCAGCTGCTTCTCCTGAGTACGGGGATACCACACGTGTGGGACTTTTTGGGAGCCTAGCCACATACGGGGCCCCGAAAACCAATCACTGCCTTCAGGATTTCTAAGGGCGTAAATTTTTGATTTCACTCCTCACTACCTATCACAGTTTCGAAGGCCATAAAATGCCCAGATGGCACAAAAGCTATTTGCTGAGAGGCATGTTGAGTCCATGGAATATTTTGACACAAGTTGCGGGAAAGTGACAATTTTAAAAAAAACAAAGTATAAAAAAATTGCATACCTATAAAGCAAACATGATAAAAACATAACAATAAAACATTGCAGTATAGAATACAATAAAAAAGAGCAGAACAATAAAGAAAGAACAATAAAACAACAACTATTTTTGTTTTTTTTATTTTATTTTATTTTTTTGTATTTTTATTTATTTTTTTTTACACTTTTTTTAGTAACTTAAACTTTTTTAACTGGTACCAGGTTTGGGTCTCTCAAAATGCGATGGCATCTTGGGAGACCCTGTGAAAGTGTATCCTAGTTTGTGCAGTGCTGTACCCTACGCTAATACTCTACTAGTGTATGAATAAACGGTTCTCCTAGGTATAATATCCACCCTATACTTAGTTAACCACCACTGCTCCTTTAAAAAGTCAACCTCGATAATGATTATCACCTGGTTGGTATAACCTAACTATAGCTGCCACTTAGTGCGTATAAGATGAACAGGAAATATTTAAATCTGTGACGTGTAATTAGTGCACTGCACCCCACGTGAAGAGTTAAACCGTGGCGCTATCTCCAGAACTTCTCCCACCTCTTACAGTGAATTATCTAATCTAGTGGACACCCATTTACTGGTGTATATTAAACAAAAATTAAAAAATAAAAAATATATATAAGTGTATATAATAATAGAACAATATTGATGAACCAAATGAATATAAAACACCAAAAAAACAGTACATAAAGTGACAATACTGCTCAAATATTAATATACATCAGTCCCTATGCAGTGACTACATAAAAACAGTGTATAACATCAAAGCTAATAACAATCTTTGAGTGTCACACAGTACCTATGTGACTATATCAAATAAAGCTCTGTGGAAAATACACACACGTGTGCAAAGTGTCCGTGATCGTGATCAAAAAAAACTTTAAATGTGCCACAGCAAGTTCTTTTACATTCCAGGAGTGTAATTATCTTCTAACAAATCCTTCCACCACACCTGCGTGTTCAGTGACCACTCTCCCAATGGACAGCCACTCACCAGCTCCTCATGCCTCCACTCTCGTATGAGGCTATAAAGCATAGATGTCTATGGCTACTGGCAAGGGTTAAACCAATTCCATCCGGAGGTTCGTTCCATATGTAAATTAAAGAAGACTCCCAATAGTGTGATAACGTAACAATTTAATAATACACACTACAAATCACACTACAAAAGTCCCACTCACATTGTGTATATAATTTAAAAGCACAGAAAATTCCACGGCAATCTGTATAATGCAATACCAACACAGCAGCTTGGATCAACCTTCTAGGGGGTATGAGGTCACGGCGGACTCTGCCACAGCCGGCGTCTAAGAAGCGAGCTCTGCGGTTTACCTATCGGGGGAGACGGTGGGTCCATCTGACAGGCAGGCGAGGAGAGGGTGAGAGAGACTTCTTAGACGCCGGCTGTGGCAGGGTCCGCCGTGACCGCATACCCCCTAGAAGGTTGATCCAAGCTGCTGTGTTGGTATTGCATTATACAGATTGCCGTGGAATTTTCTGTGCTTTTAAATTATATACACAATGTGAGTGGAACTTTTGGAGTGTGATTTGTAGTGTGTATTATTAAATTGTTACGTTATCACACTATTGGGAGTCTTCTTTAATTTACATATGGAACGAACCTCCGGATGGAATTGGTTTAACCCTTGCCAGTAGCCATAGACATCTATGCTTTATCGCCTCATACGAGAGTGGAGGCATGAGTGGCTGTCCATTGGGAGAGTGGTCACTGAACACGCAGGTGTGGTGGAAGGATTTGTTAGAAGATAATTACACTCCTGGAATGTAAAAGAACTTGCTGTGGCACATTTAAAGTTTTTTTTGATCACGGACACTTTGCACACGTGTGTGTATTTTCCACAGAGCTTTATTTGATATAGTCACATAGGTACTGTGTGACACTCAAAGATTGTTATTAGCTTTGATGTTATACACTGTTTTTATGTAGTCACTGCATAGGGACTGATTTATATTAATATTTGAGCAGTATTGGCACTTAGTCACTTTATGTACTGTTTTTTTGGTGTTTTATATTCATTTGGTTCATCAATATTGTTCTATTATTATATACACTTATATTTTTTATTTTTTTATTTTTGTTTAACATACACCAGTAAATGGGTGTCCACTAGATTAGATAATTCACTGTAAGAGGTGGGAGAAGTTCTGGAGATAGCGCCACGGTTTAACTCTTCACGTGGGGTGCAGTGCACTAATTACACGTCACAGATTTAAATATTTCCTGTTCAACTAGTGTATGGTAGCGTTCAAAACATTCACCAATGCATAGACCAGGATCACGCCTAAATCTGCGCTTGCTGCAGACACGACATCTTTTTTGGGGGGCTCGTTGGGTAGGGGTACTCGGGAGGACATAAGGAAAATGCCTCTCATGCAGCCGGCTTACTGCATTTGGTTGGGGAAGGTGAGGTGGAGCACCGTCTGGATACAGAAGGGCTCTGACGATGTCTTCCTGGAATTTAAGGAAGGATCCAGTCCGTCCTGAAGCTCTGTATAGCACATGAGCATTCAGCAAAGCCAATTGAAATAAATAAACAGACACTTTTTTGTACCAGCGTCTGGCCTTACGGGCAACTAGGTACGGCGCCAACAACTGGTCGTTGAGGTCCACCCCTCCCATATTGAGGTTATATTCGTGGACACAGGGGTTTCTCCACAACACCAGTCGCCGTAGTAATTTGGGTCGTCGTGTCTGCATGAAGGGAGGTAAGAACGAAAACATTCTTATTGTCCCTCCACTTCATAGCGAGCAAATTATTACACTGCAGGCAGGCTCTCTCCCCCAGCCTAAGACGGGAATCTACAAGCCGCTGGGGAAAGCCCCGGCGATTAGGTCGCACGGTGCCACATGCTCCAATCTGTTGATCAAAAAGGTGACTAAAAAGTGGCACGCTTGTGTAATTGTCCACGTACAAGTGGTACCCCTTTCCGAATAAGGGTGACACCAAGTCCCACACAATCTTGCCAGCGCTTCCTATGTAGTCAGGGCAGTTTGTCGGCTCTACGTGACTATCTTTGCCCTCGTAAACCATAAATCTACATGTATAGCCTGTGGCCCTGTCACAGAGCTTATACATCTTGACCCCGTATCTGGCACGCTTGCTGGGGAGGTACTGTTTGAATGACAAGCGGCCAGAAAATTTAATCAGGGACTCATCAACGCAGACAACTTGATGGGGAGTAAACAAGTCTGCAAAACGTTGGTTGAAGTGGTTTACGAGGGGCCAAATTTTGTAGAGCCGATCGTATCCAGGGTCTCCACGAGGACGACAGAGTTCATTGTCGTTGAAGTGCATGAACTACAAAATCTGCTCGTATCGTGCCCTGGTCATGGAGGCAGAGAACACGGGCATATGGTGAATTGGGTCAGTGGACCAATATGACCGCAACTCACTCTTTATTTATGCCCATGTTGAGGGAAAGGCCCAGAAAGAGCTTAAATTCGGAAACCGTAATTGGTTTCCAATCTCTGGCAAGGGAGGACTGGGTAATAGTGGCGATGTGTTGACCAGCGTACAAATTGCTTTGGTCCACAATAGATCTAAAGAGATCTTCGGTGAAAAACAGCGAATAAAAGTCAAGCGAATAAAATCAACTGTTTCCACCTGAATTCCGGGTTGGCCAGTGAATGGAGGCAGTACGGGTGCTGCAGAAGTGGTGGATTTCCAATTCGGATTGGCGAATGCAGCAGGAAGGGCACTATGGGCACGACGGGCCTGTGTTCGTCTTCTTGGTGGCAGCGGGACACTACTTGTGCTTGCCACCTCGCCAGCTTGAACTGCACTTATGGGACTCGCCACGTCACCAAGTGTTACTGCAGTGCTGGATGTACGACCGGGGTGTACTAGGCCGCTGGTGCTTGCCAGTTCACCAGAAGGAATAGCGGCACTAGTACTTCTCTGCTCCATACGAGAGAAGATTGGGGTCTGGTACGCCTGACCTTGGCAGGGACCACAACTCCGTCGTCAGAGCTATCTGTCATGGAGCCGCTGTCCTCTACAGGATCGTATTCTGAGCCTGAATCTAAAAGATGAGTGACTTCCTCTTCACTATCTGTCATGCTCAGAAATGTGTAGGCCTCTTCACTAGTGTACCTTCGATTTGCCATTTTGGGCTCTAAATTTAGGGGTACACTAGTGAGACTCACAGGCAAAAAAGCTCCTGACTGTTAGCAACTGATTCAAAACGCTACCAAAAAACTGTTAGCGATCGCAGGGATCAGGCCTGACTCTGCGAATGCTGTAGTTATGTGTGCTTAGTGTTTTGTAAGTGTCAGTGATCGATCAATACTGCACTTGGCTGGGCTGGGCTGGGCTGGGCCGAGGGGCAAAACGCAGGTGCTAGCAGGTATCTGGGCTGATCCCGCTAACACTGCGTTTTTGGGAACCCTAAACTGCTGGGGACGCTAGTATAGATCTGATCGGATCAGATATCGATCCGTTCAGATACTATAGCACTAAGGGAGGTGTATGCTGCGTGCGTGGGTGTTAGCAGTACTGGCGCTAACCTGACGCTGCCTGGGGCGAGGCAGACCTTCTCTGATCCTAAAAACGTAACTTATATCACCGCCGGGCAATTAGGGGGTTAAACCTTTATAAGGTAATAAACGGCGGGTGCCCTAAAACTATAATAAACTATAAAAAACTAACTAACCAGCGTCACCTGTAACACTTATACGGTGATCGCTGGTGAAAGGGTTAACTAGGGGGCAATCAGGGGGTTAAAACCTTTAGTAGGTAGTATATGGGGGTCCCTGTCGCTATAAAACACTGACAGCGAACCTATATACTTACCTCCCTAACTAGCGTCACCTGTGTCACTAATACAGCGATCAGAAAAACGATCGCCTAGCGACACTGGTGACGGGGGGTGATCAAGGGGTTAACCTTTATTAGGGGATGTTAGGGGGGTACCCTAGACCTACAGGGGGCTAACCCTAACTGCCCTAACACTTATAACTGTCACAAACTGACACCAATGCAAAAACAAAAAAAAAAAAAACTGCTATTGGTGTCAGTGTGACAGGGGGGTGATGGGGGGTGAAAAGTGTGCCTAGTGTGTTCTACTGTTAGTGCAGTGTTGGTGCACTTACTTGGATGTCTTCTCTCATCGGTGCCGGAACGAAAAGACCGGCTCAAGGAGGGATGACATCACTTCCTCTCCCTCTGTTTACATTACAGAGGGAGAGAAAGGATTTTCATTCGCCGAGAGCGATCGGAAGGGATACTTGATCTTCTCCCATTTGTCATCGTAGAGTGAGGGTAGATTTGATTTAAATCGTCGATTTTAAATCATAATTTTTAAAGAGCAACTGTCATCTCTGTCCCACAGCAGCTCCTCCTCTGACCCGCTGTTGACTCACCGACAGTCCCATTCACTTTAATGGAACGGTTGGTGATGCGGCAGTGGCACAACAAGGTGAGGGACGTGGCAGCAGCAGGCGAGTAGATGCTCGCTTATAGGCACTACCATGATGGATCTGAAATGACAGGTGCTCTATAAATGTAAGGACTTATTCTTGCTGGTAGTTAGAATCTTTAATATTTGCAGACAAAATGAAGGTTTCCTATTTAGAATAATAAGCTGTTAAGTTAGTAAAACAGCGCTATCAGAACAAATTCAATCATACAGTTTACAGTGTACATAGATTTGCAAAACAATGGGATAAAGGAATATTCCTGAACTTTGATTTATCTCATGGTTACTGTGAAATTGTGTGAATGCATCAATGCAGTGCATGTTATCTCAGCTTGCAGAGCTTGGATTCATTGAATGAGTTTACCAAAAATGTAAATATTGCAGAATATACAGCCTCATGCTACAAAACTAGGCTCCATTTCATGCTGAATAAGCTAAATTATCAATGTTTCTTAAATAGAAAACTATCTTTAGATAGATTTTTACTCCAAAAGCAAAAAAATGATTTAAATATAAAAGAAAAATCCGGGTTTTATTTTTTTTTTTTTTAATGTTTAATTTTTTTTTTAATCATTGCTTTATATCCACCCTGGTTACCATCCATGATTCTGGACTCCTCAAAGGCACCGACAGCAGGCCTCGATCACTAAAGTGATCACTTTAAAGGTTAAGTCAACCTTTTGCAAAAAACAAAACCTAAACGTACCCATATTTGCAGAAAATGGGGGTGATTTACTAAGACAAATGTGCTGCGCCGGCTCATACCTTGATCGGTGTGCTGGGAAAGACATTAACCAAACGTGCGAACCGGCGCACTTTAAAGCGCAAAACGATAATAAATATGTAAACTGCAATTCTCATTAGGGTAACTGCGGTTTTCTCATTGATAATAGTGCGCGCCCAATACAATTGGTTAATTTTATCTCATTGGATGTGTCTTGTTAGGCAATTAGTAGGTGTTCTCAGTTATTTAACCCCTTTGTCGCTAATCTCATTCCTATTACTTCTAATATATCTTTGAAATGTTTTTTTTCTATTTTTACCCAAATCTTTCAATACATTACAAAGAACAGAGAAGTGTTTCTAAACCCAATAAATTAATATTTTCAGATCTTGATCTTTAAAGGTGACCATACACTGCAATCAGTTAGATACTTACCGCTCTGTAATTTTTTTTTCCTGGTGACTATCCATGGCAGCATACACACAATCAATGCATATGCTACCATGAAGGCACCAGGAATGTAAATTTTAGACAAATCACACCTTTTTTTGTTTTGCCATGCCAAACAGCCTAGTTAACCACTTTAATTCCAGGCACTTTCGCCCCTTCTTCCCCAGGACAATTTTCAGCTTTCGGCGCTGTCACACTTTAAATGACAATTGCGCGGTCATGTAACACTCTACCCAAACAAAATTTGTATCATTTTCTTCCCACAAATAGAGCTTTCTTTTGGTGGTATTTGATCACCTCTGGGGTTTTTATTTTTTGATAAACTAAAAAAGACCAACATTT
This sequence comes from Lithobates clamitans, assembly GCA_037952925.1. Taxonomy (NCBI): domain Eukaryota; kingdom Metazoa; phylum Chordata; class Amphibia; order Anura; family Ranidae; genus Lithobates; species Lithobates clamitans. The sequence goes on from JBBGZY010001408.1 coordinate 207,220, forward strand.
AAAAAAAAAAAAAAAAAGTTTTTCTTAGTTTTTGTCAGAAAATTTTGTTTTCCCCTTCACTGATGGGCACTGATGAGGCGGCACTGATGGGCACTGATGAGGCGGCACTGATGGGCACTGAGGCGGCACTGATGAGGCGGCACTGATGAGGCGGCACTGATGAGGCGGCACTGATGGGCACTGATGAGGCGGCACTGATGGGCACTGATGAGGCGGCACTGATGAGTAGGCACTGATGGGCACTGATGAGTAGGCACTGATGGGCACTGATGAGTTGGCACTGATGGGCACTGATGAGTTGGCACTGATGGGCACTGATGAGTTGGCACTGATGGGCACTGATGAGTTGGCACTGATATGTAGAATTGATGGGCACCAATAGGCGGCTCTGACATGCAGCACTGATGGGCACTGACAGGTGGCACTGACAGGCGGCTGTGATGGGCACTGACAGGCGGCTGTGATGGGCACTGACAGGCGGCTGTGATGGGCAGCACTGATGATGAGGTACTGATGTGTTACTGCTGGGCACTGATTGGCACTGCGGTGGGCACTTGAGGGCTTTTTTTTATTGGGGGAATGCTGGGCACTGATTGGTAGCCTTTTTTGCACATCTGAGGGGGCTGTGCTGATTATGAGCGCAGACCCCCCCCCCTCCCCTCTGACGGAGAGAGAAGCAGATCGGGTCTCCCTGTCAGCGCAAACCAAGGAATGCCATTTACCGGCACTTCCCGGTTCACGCTGTGATCAGCTGTGATTGGTCACAGCTGATCACGTGGTAAGAAGCCTCTGACAGAGGCTTCTTATCACGGTCAGGGATGCAGGTCACGGGCGCGCGCCAGCATGTTATCCTGCTGGACGTCCTATGACACCCAGTCAGGATAACAGAACAACTTCCCGGCCGTCATTCTGCTATAGGCTGGGCAGGAAGTGGTTAAGCTGCAGCTGGGAAATCTGTTGCATAAAAATTAAAGCACATAAAACAAAAATTTGCTACAAATTTTATTGGTCAACAAAACAGGACTTGAAAAAGAGCAAGGAAAGCAAAAGACACATGTATGTTAATTTAAGACTATGGTTTTGAGGTCTGACCATTTTGCGGAGGAAATTAACAGTTGTGCACCCACAAACGGACATCTATTAGGAATTTAAACATTAATTGGTCACAACATCTTGAGGAAAGTTTTTGCAAAATAATGCAGCACAGACAATTAAATCAAAGTGAAACAACCTACAAACGACACACATTGACAACATCAAAAATATTTCAGGGGAAAATACCCCCCAAAAAAATACAATAAACCAAAGTAAAAAAAAAAAACCTGCTCTAAAACACATCTGTTTTGCAAAGGCATAACAAACAAAATACAAAGAGAAAATGCATGTGTTACAAACTCTATAAGGACACCCAAATGTACTCTTGCCGGCCACACACAATCTTGCCGCTTTTCAGGGCAAGGTAAAGAATGCGATCTGCAAGCTTTATATAACATAAGTTTACGTGCTTATGAGGCAATTGAAAAAACATGCACAGTCCATGAAACACACAAAAATGCAACTTCACCCAATGTAGAGACAGAACTTCAAAGTTGGTACACCTGTTAAGGATGTCCTTAACCTCTTCCCGCCGAGCGTACGCAGATGTGCGGCCTCGGCTTTCGGGGGTTATACCGGGATGATGCTCGCATCTGCAGGCATCATCCCAGTCCTGTTTTGTAGAGCGGGCGATCGGCTTTCCAGGTATAACAACCAATGCGGCTAAAAGCCGCTCCGCTGTTATCCCGGAGGAGTGGGAGGGGACGTCCCCCCTCCCGCCGCTCTGAACCAGGCTCCCGTCCCAGTGGGAGTCCCGATCATCGATCTGCCTCTTCCGGCGGCTAGGGACAGACTGGCACTAAGCCGGAAACGGCTTTGTTCCAGTCTCCTGATTGTAAACACGGAAGCGATGTCAAAACGTCACTTCCTGTTTACTCGGCTGCCAATGGCGCCGGTTTAAAAAAAATATACAGTAATCAGAATTGCCGAAAATGGCGATCTGAATACTTTGAAGTGCAAATGAGTGATCGGGGGTCTTTTAGACCCCCAATCCCTCCATAAAGAGTACCTGTCGCCACCTGTCACAAGGGATGTTAATTTTTTTTTTTTTTTTTTATACACTTTTTTTTTTTTTTTTACACATTTTTTTTTTTTTTCTTGATCACTTTTATTCCTATTACAAGGAATGTAAACATCCCTTGTAATAGAAATCTATTGTGACAGGTCCTCTTTATGGTGAGATGTGGGGTCAATTAGACCCCACATCTCTCCTCCAGGCTGGAAAGCATGAGATCGGAAAAAAAATCACCGATCTCATGCTGATAGCCGCGATCGCGGCTTTGTTTATTTCCGGGAACCCGGGCATGACGTCATAATGTCGCGCCCGGGCCTCCGACGGTCATAGAGATGACTGGTGACCATCTGGTCACTGGTCATCTCTATGGTCGTCATCCGGCGGCAGCCGATTCTTTCTCCGGGCCCCCGATGGCATGGGAGAGCCCAGAGAAGCACCGGATGGCAGCAGGAGGGGGGGGACGTCCACTCTCTTTGTCTATAAGAACGATCAAGCGGCGGAACTGCCGCTATGATCGTTCTTATCGTGCACAGAATCGCCGGCTGGAGAGAATGATATCTGGATGATGCCTGTAGCTACAGGCATTATTCAAATATCCCCTAACAAAGTAATGGACGTCATATGGCCCCCTTGGTATTTCAAGTGGTTAAAGCGCCCCCGTTACCGCGAGCTTGCGCAGCAAAGAAAACGCATACGGAAGTCGCGCCTGCATATGTAAATGCCATTGTCGCCATTCCATGAGTGCGTGCAATTATAAAGCATGACATGTTTGGTATCTATTTACTCGGCGTAACATCATCTTTCACATTATACAAAATAATTGGGCTAACTTTACTGTTTCGTTTTTTTTAAATTCATGAAAGTGTCCCTTTTTCCCAAAAAAGTTGCGTTTAAAACACCGCTGCACAAATACCGCGTGACATAAAATATTGCAACAATCGCCATTTTATTCTCTAAGTCCTCTGCTAAAAAATATATATATATATAATGTTTGGGGTCTCTAAGAAATTTTTTAGCAAAAAATACGGATTTTAACTAAGGCCCCTTTCACACTGGGGCGGTGGGGGCGTCGGCGGTACAACAGTGCTATTTTTAGCGCTGCTGTACCGTCGTTCTTGCAGCTGTATTCGGCCGCTAGCGGTGCGGTTTTAACCTCCGCTGGCGGCCGAAAAAGGGTTAAAATCACTCGTACAGCGCGGCTATAGTATTATTACTATTACTATGGTATTGCCGCGGTATAGCCGCGCTGTCCCATTGATTTCAATGGGCAGGAGCGGTTTAGGAGCGGTGAATACACCGCTCCTTCACCGCTCCAAAGAAGCGGTTTGCAGGACTTTTTTCACCGTCCTGCCAGCGCCAGCGCACCGCTTCAGTGTGAAAGCCCTCGGGCTTTCACACTGAACAAACAGCGGAGGCTGTTTAGGGGCGGTTTGCAGGCGGTATGTTCAATACCGCCTGCAAACCGCCCCAGTGTGAAAGGGGTCTTAACACCAAATGTCAGAAATAGGCTTAGTCATGAAAGGGTTAAATTACTAACCCCAAAAACACACTCTGAGCATAGCCAGAAAAATCCAAGTGCTGTTCACACACAAAGAAGAAGAAAAAAAAAAAAAAAGAAGCAAAGTCACTGAGCATGCCCAGACCAACCCAAATGCAGATAGCACAAAAAAGCCACCCTCCTGTCCAAAATTAAGCACATCATCCAGCATGCTACAAAATTACAGATGGGACAAACACCCCCCGGTCCAGGGGGGGGGGGCAAACAAAGAGCCTAACATGGGCAAAAGTTATACAACAAATACCATTGCAGTCTATGGGAACTGACTTTTTAATTTTGCTAGTTCTCACTTGGCTGGCTTATCTTCTAGTTATTGGCCTTAAAATGGGTATGGGGGCCCAGGGCCCATCCTAAGGGACATATATTAATGTCACCAATTTGGACAACCTCAAAAACGAAACAAGAAGTGCCTGTAAAAATGCAAAATTGCTGAAAAGCTAGTAACTGGAGGGGGGGGGGGCTTACTCTGCCTGTAAAGTTCTGCATCTGTAGCATGTATCCAAAATGCTGCTTCAAAGATGTACGGCTTTAGAGAAAAGTTACAAATCTACATTGCAGCTGCAAGATTAATAACCTGCCCCCCCCCCCCAAATACATGCAAGGTCATTTGGGTCTTAAGACTTAAAATGAGAACCCCGCGTGAAAAATCCTGCCCCAAACGAAAAAAATATTGTGCCCTTTAAAGGCAACAGTTAGCCCAAAGAAATCATATGCATTAGAGGGGGAAGGTTAAATGCCCTTTTAGGAGGAGCGAGAGTCTTTTTACATAATTTTAACAAGGTGCATGTCACATGTTGGCAACGTAACGTGCTAACATGACCTGTGCGCAAATATCATTAAAAAAATACATAAAAGTGAACCAGCGTAAACAAAAAATTGTCAAGTTTAGAGGTGCGCCCGTTCAACCCATGCACTTGCATTTGCGTTGCTTGACATTTACTAAGATTTTGGCCGTGCAGTGAACAAACGCATTTGAACGAGCGCAAGAGCCGCATGCGCAGTGCTTACGTTGATCTCGCGCAGTTCTAAATGTACTTGCGGGCACAGCAGGCTTGCTCTGAAAAAGTTACTTTCTCATTTTATTTTGCGCATATTTGTTACTTGGGCAGTTGTTACTAAACTTCCTCACATCACCCCATAATATTGGCACCGCCATCTTCTGTTATTGAATTGAAGATGTCATGTGCCATGTCCATTGTGGCACACAGATGGCATTCTCCTGTGCACCGAGATCACTATAGTAAATGGGGGATTTGCGCTCTTTTACTGGCGCACTGTTTTGTAAATATGAAAATGTCAGTTGAGCCTCTACTGATGGCGCACGGCTTTTGTAAATCAGCCCCATAGTGTATGTCTATTTGGTTTTTTTTTTTGCAAATGAGTCTGCTAAGCATTGAAGTCTCAATCAGTGGGCTGTGTGTGCACTGCCAGGCTCTAGTGAGCTGTGTGTGCACTGCCAGGCTCCTACTGACTCTTCCTCCAGCTCATTGTCCATACTGAGCCTATGGTCTTATTACCTGGCATTATTTTCTTGAGAGTCGGTGAACTAAAAACAAGCAGGCTAGAAATGTAGACATGGCTAGCTGCATGTTTGTTCTAGGTGAGTGAGTCACTAGATTAGTGACATCACCAAAAGGGTACACATAATAGTCAGTAAATGTAATGCTGCAAAAAACTGCCAGAGACGGCAAACATGCATCAGAAGATGGCCAGAGACTGCAAACATGCTGCAGAAGATGTTGGAGACTGGAGATATGCTTCAGGAGACTGTCATAGGCTACAGACACATCAATGAAATGGCTAGAGATCACTGCTGATACAGCCCGTCTACAAATCAATGCTTCACATTTGTATTCCCAGCAGTCCCCTTAGAAATGACTTGTGCCATTACCGGTATTTCTAAGAAGGATACCTTCAAAAACAATATACAAAGAGAAATGGATAGACATTACAGAATATGTGAAAGTGTGAAAGAAGTAAACCCAACCATTTAACTACTAGAGGTCTAGTGGGGAATTTTTCAAAACTGGAACAGACATAATCTGAAGCAGCTCTGCATGAAAACCAATCAGCTTCTACATTAGCTTGTTCAGTTAAGCTTTGAAAATGAAAGATCAAAGCTGATTGGTTGCCATGCACAGTTGCTCCAGTTTTGATAAATTCTTCCCACTGTTCTTTCACGGACTTGAGTAAACACCAAAATCATCAAGGTATATGCAGTAAGTGTCAAAGGGCCCCGGGTTGGTCACTAGAGCACTAGATAGTGAAGCCAGGCTCAGGATGACGGTTCCATAGTCTGAACCTTTGAGAACCAAGTAAGTAATAGAAGCTGCCTTGTTTTTATATTTGATTAGTATGCTGAGTCAAATTTATCTTTATTTTTAATTAGTCACTTTTGACATTTCCTGTTAAATAAGTAATAAGTTAATAAGTTATCTTGTATATGTTTTAAGCCAACAGTAAAACCATTTTACCTTCAGCCATTTTTTCAATTCCAGCTAAAATATTTAATCCAACATCCTGCTACTATTTAAACATGTTATTTTTTTTTAAACCTGCCTATACATCTGACCAGAGCGTATTCTTGGTTATTTTTGAAGTGTGTTTTGTTTTAGGTGCTTAATACGCTCAAAAAAAGCTTCTGTGCTTTTTGGGCATAGTGTGTAGGATGATTGAACATAATAATCAGGGACAATTAGAAAAAATGGGATTCTGCACGTTGAACGTAGGGAAACAATCTGAAAAACACTTGTGTGAATGGGAGCTTAAGTTCTTATTCACGTTCATGTTGTTCGTTACGATTAAGGAAACTTTTGGGAAACATGGTGAATATTTCTGCTTGAGTTAAAGGACAAATGGTATGGGATTAATACATAGGCTGCCATTTTGCTAGCATTTGCAGAAGGAGATCCACATTATACTCTCCAATACGTCATTCATGAAACACTTCTAACACTTCTGTCTTTGTCTGCAGACTGGCAGGACCAGCTCTTTTCTCTTCACACCTGCCATGGCAGGCTGGTCCCGGGAAGCAGTCCTAAAGCTGTACCGTGCTCTTCTGCGAGAGGGACGAAAACTCCAGTTTACTGACCGTGACTACTACTACTTTTACATACGTCAAGAATTTAGGAAGAATCAGATTCTGTCAAAACTGGAGGACAGAGAGAAGCAGTTGGCAAAAGGACAGTTTTTCCTCCAGACCAAGCTAGGGGGACTAGTGTGAAGGGTGCTCTTCATCCATTATCAGCTGTTTTCTTTAACAAAAGGTAAAACACCTGTTTGATAAATATGATAAAACATAGTGATCACTGCCACTGTGTTTATATTATTTGGTGATGCATTCTTGATACTCTGACCAAATGATTATGCTTGAAGCAAGCTAAAGTGTATCTATAGTGTCATTTTTTTCTTCTAGTTTTGAATAGTGTGGGTAAAGATTAGAACCCCTGTCAGATTTTACTGCTGTACAGAGATTGATCAGAGATTTCCTCTCACTTTCTGTTTTGGTAACATACTTCACCAGACAGGAAGTGAGGAACTCTCCAAAGGTAACGCCAAAGTAATTTTTTTTTAAAGTTAAGTAGGGGAATGCTGGAACATCTGTCAGCTTTTAAGTATTGTCTGCGTCCCTGTTTCAGATTCGTCCACACTTCCTGTCTGGTAAAACTGTGTCACCAAAACAGAATGTGAGGAGAAATCCCTGTAACGGAGCCCCAGGTAGCAGTAAAACCTAACAGGGGTTCTAACATTTCTTACTCCACTCAAACTAGAAAAATGTTTTTGCTATAGATACTCTTTAATTTTTGCAAGTGGGATGTAAGTGGCAATATTTATTCCATTTGATCTTTTCTTAAGAGCGCTCAGTAGCATGGATGTTTTACCAGTGGAGTAAAAACACATTGTAATAGTATTACTTTTGATTTTTCAGGGTTTGGTACTTTTGTATTATTCTGTATACAATCTTTATGTTAAAACGTGGCCATAGCAAGATTGTTTATCATAATGTTATATTGATAACGGAAAGTTACAAGATCCGTTGCATTCAAATTGTAATTACCCGCTGACTTCCGATACCTCGGGAACAGGAAGTACAGTGTTTTCTGTCATCTCTGAATCTCAACATCTACCCTTGCATTACAATCCACAAACTTCACAGCTGCTATATATCTTTCAACGTTCAAGCATATGGTCAACAAACTCTTCCTCCAAAAAGTTCACTGTAGATCAAATATCTTAAAATTTTTATGGATTTTACATAGAACAAATAAAATTTACATTTTTGTTAAACAAATTTTTAGTTTGATTATGATATATTTTGGATATCCACAATAAGATATGGTGATCAACTCAGGCAACCCATATTCTGAGGACTAATGGTATTTTATCAGGGCTGAGTACATTACATACAGACATTCCATCATGCTTACTGTCTAGTTGTTATCTTACCCTTCCCACCCCTTTGGGCCTCTCATTCAGTCACTCCTGCTTGTTTTCATTTAAAGCTCATATCTCTTATCTGCCTGACCCTCAAACAAGAAACAAGCAATAGTTCTTATCCTGAACACATTAGAAATTCTGGCTTGACAAAACACTACTCTCTATGCTGTTTCTTTATAGACTAGCTGTTGTCATGATTGTAGCAACAAGAAATATGCAACACCTCAGTGCTCAGTTTGAAGCTGTGGAGCTTGGTGACTCAGTCTGAGCGTGCTCAATTTGAAGCTGTGGAGCTTGGTGTAAGTGGAGCTGGATTAAGTGGGAGTTAAAAACAAGAGTTTAAAACAGGAGGTTATAACAGGGGTCATAGTACCTGTGTAGTGTGAGTATCTGAGTGTTGTCTGAGTAGTGTGTGTGGATCGTTAGTACTTGTGTATTGTGTACCTGTGTATTGTCTTGTCGTGTACCTGTGTATTGTCTTGAGTATTAGTTCCAGGAAGCTAGTTGTTAGGTAATTTGGACAGGGTAAAATCCCCAAATCCTCACTAAATTTAATAGGTACGATGCCCTGCGGGTGTGGAGAGGCGACTCTTTGTACATCTTGCCGCATGTATGCGTTCCTTGATCATACGATCAAGGGCGAATACTGCTGTGCAAAATGTAAGCACATTGTTTCCCTGGAAGCCCAGGTTCTGAATCTAGGGAAGCAACTGTCAGCACTGAGAAGTCCCTCCATACTAAAGGTGAGCCAGGAACGTACACGGCAGGTGCCGGCAGGGGCCAGCACAGAGGCGGGTGGAGACAAAGAGGTGCAGGCACTAGCAAAGAGTAGATGGGTGACAGTCAGGAGGGGTAGAGGGGGAAGTGCCAGGGAGGCCGATCCAGGACTGGAGCATCCCAATAAGTACGCTCCATTGAGTGACATTGGTGTAACCAGTCAGGGACCAGCACTGCTGGAGATGAGGGACTCTCCTAGCTGCCAGGGGAAGAACTCCTCCAGTGAGAGTGGGGGGGCAGCAAAGGGAAAGGAAAGACAGATTCTGGTGGTAGGGGACTCAATTCTTAGAAGGACAGAGAGGGCAATCTGTAACCAAGACCTGAAGCGCCGAACAGTATGTTGTCTACCGGGCGCAAGTGGCTGAAGAGCTGGTGTAGTAAGGAGGGGTTTGGGTTCCTGGAGGACTGGGCCGACTTCTCAGTCGGTAACCGGTACTATAGAAGGGACGGACTGCACCTAAATGAGGAGGGTGCAGATCTGCTGGGAATGAAGATGGCCAAAAAGTTGGAGGGGTTTTTAAACTAGGCGATGGGGGAGGAGGGTCCAGAGACAGTGATAGCCAGCGTGGAAGATATTCCAGAGGGTAGTATTGGGGGCATTAGTGGTAGGTTAACCAAAGCACAAAAACACAAGGTGAGTATAGTAGCAAGTCCAAGTTGCAATCTTGAAACACCCAATACGAGGACAATATGCGACCGGTCTAAACTATGTGGCATGTTCAGCCAATGCCAGGAGCCTGGCGGACAAGATGGGTGAACTAGAGATACTGTTGTACAAGGAGGATTTGGATTTTGTGGGAATTTCAGAGACCTGGTTTAACAGCTCTCATGATTGGCTGGCAAACATTCAAGGGTATACCCTATACCGCAAGGATAGAGAGGGTAAAAAAGAGGGAGGGGTATGCCTATATATCAAGAATAATGTACAAGTGAAGGTGAAAGATGACATCACTGAGGGGGCTAGGGAGGAGGTGGAATCTTTATGGGTAGAGCTCCAAAGGGATGAAGCTAAGGGGAAAATTAATACTGGGAGTATGCTATAGGCCCCCTAACCTGAGGGAGGAAGTGGAGACGGATCTCCTATCACAAATTGGATTAGCAGCAAGGATGGGAAGTGTTATCATAATGGGGGATTTTAATTATCAAGACATAGACTGGGCGGAGGGAACCGCGCATTCATTTAAGGCTCGCCAGTTCCTTAGTGTCTTGCAGGGCAATTTTATGGGTCAGATGGTAGACGCACCAACTACAAATAAAACATTACTAGATCTACTGATTACCAACAATACAGACCTGATAACAGATGTGGAAATACGGGGCAATTTAGGTAACAACGATCACAGGTCAATTAGTTTCAGTATAAATCACACAAATAGGAGACATGAAGGGAACACAAAGACACTGAATTTCAAAAGAGCCAACTTCCCTAAACTACAAACCTTGCTAAAAGGCATAAATTGGGATAAAATATTAGGAACAAAGAATACGGAGGAGAGATGGGTTTGCTTTAAGAGCATATTAAATAAGGGCATTAGCCAATGTATCCCATTGGGTAATAAATTTAAAAGAGCGAACAAACATCCTGGATGGCTTAACTCCAATGTAAAAATGCATATAAAAGCAAAGGAGAAGGCCTTCAAAAAATACAAGGTTGAGGGATCATCCACAGCATTCAGAATTTATAAAGAATGCAATAAGAAATGTAAGGGTGCAATTAGGATGGCTAAGATAGAACATGAAAGACACATAGCGGAGGAGAGCAAAAAAAATCCCAAGAAATTCTTTAAGTATGTAAACAGTAAAAAAGGGAGGACAGACCATATTGACCCCATAAAGAATGAGGAAGGACATCTGGTTACAAAGGATGGGGAGATGGCAAAGGTATTGAATTTATTCTTCTCAGTCTTCACGAGTGAATCGGGGGGCTTCAGTAACCAAAACTGCAGGGTTTATCCTCATGACACAACACAGGAAGCACCTACATGGTTAACAGAGGACGGAATTAAAATTAGACTTGAGAAACTTAACATTAATAAATCACCGGGACCAGATGGCTTGCATCCGAGGGTACTTAGGGAACTCAGTCAGGTGATTGCCAGACCGTTGTTCCTAATTTTTACAGACAGTCTATTGACTGGAATGGTACCAGCTGATTGGAGAAAAGGCAATGTAGCACCAATATTTAAAAAGGGCCCAAAAAACATCCCTGGGAATTACAGACCAGTTAGCCTAACATCAATAGTATGTAAACTCTTGGAGGGGATGATAAGGGACTGTATACAAGATTTTAGTAATAAGAATGATATCATTAGCAGTAATCAGCATGGATTCATGAAGAATCGTTCTTGCCAAACCAATCTATTAACCTTCTATGAGGAGGTGAGTTGCCATCTAGATAAAGGAAGGCCCGTAGACGTGGTGTATCTGGATTTTGCAAAAGCATTTGACACAGTTCCCCATAAAAGTTTACTGTACAAAATAAGGTGCGTTGGCATGGACCATAGGGTGAGTACGTGGATTGAAAACTGGCTACAAGGGCGTGTTCAGAGGGTGGTGATAAATGGGGAGTACTCAGAATGGTCAGGGGTGGGTAATGGGGTTCCCCAGGGTTCTGTGCTGGGACCAATCCTATTTAATTTGTTCATAAACGACCTGGAGGATGGGATAAACAGTTCAATCTCTGTATTTGCAGACGATACTAAGCTAAGCAGGGCAATAACTTCTCCGCAGGATGTGGAAATCTTGCAAAAAGACCTGAACAAATTAATGGGGTGGGCGACTACATGGCAAATGAGGTTCAATGTAGAAAAATGTAAAATAATGCATTTGGGTGGCAAAAATATGAATGCAATCTATACACTGGGGGGAGAACCTCTGGGGGAATCTAGGATGGAAAAGGACCTGGGGGTCCTAGTGGATGATAGGCTCAGCAATGGCATGCAATGCCAAGCTGCTGCTAATAAAGCAAACAGAATATTGGCATGCATTAAAAGGGGGATCAACTGCAGAGATAAAATGATAATTCTCCCGCTCTACAAGACTCTGGTCCGCCCGCACCTGAAGTATGCTGTCCAGTTCTGGGCACCAGTCCTCAGGAGGGATGTACTGGAAATAGAGCGAGTACAAAGAAGGGCAACAAAGCTAATAAAGGGTCTGGAGGATCTTAGTTATGAGGAAAGGTTGCGAGCACTGAACTTATTCTCTCTGGAGAAGAGACGCTTGAGAGGGGATATGATTTCAATTTACAAATACTGTACTGGCGACCCCACAATAGGGATAAAACTTTTTCGCAGAAGAGAGTTTAATAAGACTCGTGGCCACTCATTACAATTAGAAGAAAAGAGGTTTAACCTTAAACTACGTAGAGGGTTCTTTACTGTAAGAGCGGCAAGGATGTGGAATTCCCTTCCACAGGCGGTGGTCTCAGCGGGGAGCATTGATAGCTTCAAGAAACTATTAGATAATCACCTGAATGACCGCAATATACAGGGATATGTAAGGTAATACTGACACATAATCACACACATAGGTTGGACTTGATGGACTTGTGTCTTTTTTCAACCTCACCTACTATGTAAGTACAGGAGTCATGTCCACGCAGTATCTGACTGTCTCCTGTATCATGTCTGCAGTCTCTGACATCACCTGTTCTTTTCCTCTACCCCACTGTGTGTGTGTTCCCTCCATCTTTCCCTGCTAGTTTCATGTAAAAACCAACCTAAAGTGGTTCTAAAGGGAGAAGGTTTTTCTTACCTTAATGCATTCTCTGCATCAGGGTAAAAAAAAACCTTCTGTGTGCAGCCCCCCCCTTATTTACCTAAGCCCAATCTTGATCCAGCGCTGTGCCCGAGAGCAGCAGTGCTGCTCTCTCTCTCCTTCTCCTCTCCTGTTGCTGCAGGATCCATGTTCCTTGAGGAGAAAGTTGGGGGCAGGGCTAAGCCGCACTGTGTGTGTCGATGGGGTCAAGCCTACTTGAGTGCCACCATAGCAATTGACTTGCTATGGGGTACTCAGAAGTGGGGAGGAGCTGGGACTGCCGGCTAAGGCCCCTTTCACACTGGGGCAGTTTGCAGGCGCTATTGTGCTAAAAATAGCGCCTGCAAACTGACCCGAAACAGCCGCTGCTGTCTCTCCAGTGTGAAAGCCCCGAGATCTTTCACACTGGAGCAGTACACTAGCAGGACGGGTAAAAAAGTCCTGCTAGCAGTATCTTCAGGACGGTGAAGGTGCGGTGTATACACCGCTCCTTCCCATTGAAATCAATGGGACAGCGTGGCTATACCGCTGGAAAAGCGCCTCTGCAGGTGCGCTTTTGCGGTGGTTTTTAACCCTTTCTCGGCTGCTACCTGGGGGTAAAACCGCCCCGCTAGCGGCCGAATACCGACGGTAAAGCGCCGCTAACAATAGCGGCACTTTAGCGCCGACGCCGCCCCTGCCCCAGTGTGAAAGGGGCCTAAGGCTCCATTCTTCACATAAAAGCCATACGAAAAGCAGTGATGCTCTTCTTTCTAAACACTCATCTATTTGGAACTTTTATGCTTCATAGGAAATGCTTTCTCTTCCTCTCTAATCACTTTTTCTCATTGACACATGCAATAGTTTTTTCCATTCTGCATCTTTGCTATAATAAGCTCTAATTTCTGATGCAAGACACAACCCCTAAGTCTTTAAAGTCTGTAAATGTTACTACAGTTATCTGTATACACAACTCCCACCACAGAATACCAGGTTGCCAGAGACTGGGGACATGGTACAGGAGGTGGCCAGAGACTGGGGACATGGTACAGGAGGTGGCCAGAGACTGGGGACATGGTACAGGAGGTGGCCAGAGACTGGGGACATGGTACAGGAGGTGGCCAGAGACTGGGGACATGGTACAGGAGGTGGCCAGAGACTGGGGACATGGTACAGGAGGTGGCCAGAGACTGGGGACATGGTACAGGAGGTGGCCAGAGACTGGGGACATGGTACAGGAGGTGGCCAGAGACTGGGGACATGGTACAGGAGGTGGCCAGAGACTGGGGACATGGTACAGGAGGTGGCCAGAGACTGGGGACATGGTACAGGAGGTGGCCAGAGACTGGGGACATGGTACAGGAGGTGGCCAGAGACTGGGGACATGGTACAGGAGGTGGCCAGAGACTGGGGACATGGTACAGGAGGTGGCCAGAGACTGGGGACATGGTACAGGAGGTGGCCAGAGACTGGGGACATGGTACAGGAGGTGGCCAGAGACTGGGGACATGGTACAGGAGGTGGCCAGAGACTGGGGACATGGTACAGGAGGTGGCCAGAGACTGGGGACATGGTACAGGAGGTGGCCAGAGACTGGGGACATGGTACAGGAGGTGGCCAGAGACTGGGGACATGGTACAGGAGGTGGCCAGAGACTGGGGACATGGTACAGGAGGTGGCCAGAGACTGGGGACATGGTACAGGAGGTGGCCAGAGACTGGGGACATGGTACAGGAGGTGGCCAGAGACTGGGGACATGGTACAGGAGGTGGCCAGAGACTGGGGACATGGTACAGGAGGTGGCCAGAGACTGGGGACATGGTACAGGAGGTGGCCAGAGACTGGGGACATGGTACAGGAGGTGGCCAGAGACTGGGGACATGGTACAGGAGGTGGCCAGAGACTGGGGACATGGTACAGGAGGTGGCCAGAGACTGGGGACATGGTACAGGAGGTGGCCAGAGACTGGGGACATGGTACAGGAGGTGGCCAGAGACTGGGGACATGGTACAGGAGGTGGCCAGAGACTGGGGACATGGTACAGGAGGTGGCCAGAGACTGGGGACATGGTACAGGAGGTGGCCAGAGACTGGGGACATGGTACAGGAGGTGGCCAGAGACTGGGGACATGGTACAGGAGGTGGCCAGAGACTGGGGACATGGTACAGGAGGTGGCCAGAGACTGGGGACATGGTACAGGAGGTGGCCAGAGACTGGGGACATGGTACAGGAGGTGGCCAGAGACTGGGGACATGGTACAGGAGGTGGCCAGAGACTGGGGACATGGTACAGGAGGTGGCCAGAGACTGGGGACATGGTACAGGAGGTGGCCAGAGACTGGGGACATGGTACAGGAGGTGGCCAGAGACTGGGGACATGGTACAGGAGGTGGCCAGAGACTGGGGACATGGTACAGGAGGTGGCCAGAGACTGGGGACATGGTACAGGAGGTGGCCAGAGACTGGGGACATGGTACAGGAGGTGGCCAGAGACTGGGGACATGGTACAGGAGGTGGCCAGAGACTGGGGACATGGTACAGGAGGTGGCCAGAGACTGGGGACATGGTACAGGAGGTGGCCAGAGACTGGGGACATGGTACAGGAGGTGGCCAGAGACTGGGGACATGGTACAGGAGGTGGCCAGAGACTGGGGACATGGTACAGGAGGTGGCCAGAGACTGGGGACATGGTACAGGAGGTGGCCAGAGACTGGGGACATGGTACAGGAGGTGGCCAGAGACTGGGGACATGGTACAGGAGGTGGCCAGAGACTGGGGACATGGTACAGGAGGTGGCCAGAGACTGGGGACATGGTACAGGAGGTGGCCAGAGACTGGGGACATGGTACAGGAGGTGGCCAGAGACTGGGGACATGGTACAGGAGGTGGCCAGAGACTGGGGACATGGTACAGGAGGTGGCCAGAGACTGGGGACATGGTACAGGAGGTGGCCAGAGACTGGGGACATGGTACAGGAGGTGGCCAGAGACTGGGGACATGGTACAGGAGGTGGCCAGAGACTGGGGACATGGTACAGGAGGTGGCCAGAGACTGGGGACATGGTACAGGAGGTGGCCAGAGACTGGGGACATGGTACAGGAGGTGGCCAGAGACTGGGGACATGGTACAGGAGGTGGCCAGAGACTGGGGACATGGTACAGGAGGTGGCCAGAGACTGGGGACATGGTACAGGAGGTGGCCAGAGACTGGGGACATGGTACAGGAGGTGGCCAGAGACTGGGGACATGGTACAGGAGGTGGCCAGAGACTGGGGACATGGTACAGGAGGTGGCCAGAGACTGGGGACATGGTACAGGAGGTGGCCAGAGACTGGGGACATGGTACAGGAGGTGGCCAGAGACTGGGGACATGGTACAGGAGGTGGCCAGAGACTGGGGACATGGTACAGGAGGTGGCCAGAGACTGGGGACATGGTACAGGAGGTGGCCAGAGACTGGGGACATGGTACAGGAGGTGGCCAGAGACTGGGGACATGGTACAGGAGGTGGCCAGAGACTGGGGACATGGTACAGGAGGTGGCCAGAGACTGGGGACATGGTACAGGAGGTGGCCAGAGACTGGGGACATGGTACAGGAGGTGGCCAGAGACTGGGGACATGGTACAGGAGGTGGCCAGAGACTGGGGACATGGTACAGGAGGTGGCCAGAGACTGGGGACATGGTACAGGAGGTGGCCAGAGACTGGGGACATGGTACAGGAGGTGGCCAGAGACTGGGGACATGGTACAGGAGGTGGCCAGAGACTGGGGACATGGTACAGGAGGTGGCCAGAGACTGGGGACATGGTACAGGAGGTGGCCAGAGACTGGGGACATGGTACAGGAGGTGGCCAGAGACTGGGGACATGATACAAGAAATCGATGCAGCCAGCCTGTGTCCCCATTGCAGCCAGTGAAGGGAGAGGTGAGCTGCCGCCGCCTGTTTGATTACAGCGCCTGGAACATCACAGCTTTCATTTCAATAGCTGCGTGTTCCCCACTGCGCGTCGTCACATACAGCCCCTCCCCCTTGTTCGGGCACTTTGAAAGACAGATCACCCGTCCCATTGAACGGGTGATCTGTCTATCAAAGTGCCCGAACAAGGGGGAGGGGCTGTAAGTGACGGCGCGCAGAGGGGGAACACGCAGCTATTGAAATGAAAGCTGTGATGTTCCCGGCGCTGTAATCAAACAGGCGGCGGCTCTCCTCTCTTCTACGATATAGGAACCCCCCCTGATAGGCGGCACCAGGGGCGGGGGAGGAGCCCCACCCCATTCGGTATCAGCAAAAATTATCTTTCGGCGTTTTGCAGAAAGGGCCATTTTCGGCCGATATGTTTCGGCAGCCGAAATTTCGGTGCATCCCTAGCGAATGCCTTAGCAAAAAAATGTAGCTGCCACTTGTTCGGTATTTATATTGTATGTACAGCCAAGTGTTTGTTTTAGATAAAGAGAATTGAAGTTTTAAAACCTCAAAATTTCTGTACTGTCTGTCTCCCTGTTGAGGAGATGCACCCTCTCCATTAGTCCTGGTAACTACTGTCTCCAGTTTAGAAAGTAATGGGAAATGTTTTAGTTGGGGCATCTTTTCTAGTGCCAACTGTCTAAGGTAATTTCCCATCACTTTGGAGAGATTTGATTTTACTTCCTGCTGTACCTCTGGGACAGGTAGTAAAGGGGGATCACCTTGACTGGAAAAAAGTTGACATGGGTCTTAAACAACCCCTACTATATTTAAAAGTAAAAAACCTTTTGGTTTTACATACATTTCATCAAATCTGCCTTACTTTTTTTCCTTTCATTAGATTGCCTAACGCAGTTCCAACACATGACTAAGGCAAATTGCTTTATGTCCTATTGCTTTAGTTTAAACAAATGTGCTGTTTTAGTGTGTGCTGAAAAATAGTAGGACATGCTTCATTCTTGCACAGCATGTTTCGATGCGCTACACTGCAACACAACACACTGCAGTGCATACATTTTAAATGTTGTTTGGGTCATTCCAATAAAATAAAAAGAAAAGAAGGTAAACACATTGTAACAACCCATCGCAAAACCCTTTCACGACGTATAATGTGGGTGCATTTTATACAGTGCACATTATGTGCCCGCTGGTGGATATGCCACTCATGGGCGTTACACAAACCTTGATAGAGGGGAAGTAAAACAACTTGCTGTAAAGCGTAACTACACTCCATCTGAGTACCATAAACGTTATTTAATTCATTTTTAATATTCAAAACAAACTCACTCATTCATCCATGTCTCCTTGGTAATTAGTTTTATTTAAACTCATTTTAAAATTTATATAGAAAATACACAGAGATAAAACTCAACATTAACAGCGCTAATACATATCTAAAATGAATATGTGCAGTAATAGAGCATACAGTGGGCTATGGACATTGCACACAGATCAAGTAAGCTCAGTAAAAATTTTATGCAGAAATCTTAAGTAGTGTGAGGTGCCGCATATCATCAGAAATATGAAACGGCAAAAGTTCCTGTCCTGAATCCCGTCACCAATCCACCTCGTGAGCACCCCTTTGGTGATGCACTCACCGTAATGATGAAAAAGATGAGCCTGATAACTCCAAAAAGTAAATGGAACTCTCTTCCAAGGGTTACCAGAGATGAATCCTGTACCAGCTCAGCTCAATCGTTTCAACATAAAAAACACAAGGGAATGCTCAGCATAGCGTAATACTGTAATTTATTTGGAGACTCAACCCCTGCTTTCAAGATGTTCACTTGATCTGTGTGCAATGTCCATAACCCACTGTATGCTCTATTACTGCACATATTAATTTTAGATATGTATTAGCGCTGTTAATGTTGAGTTTTATCTCTGCATATTTTTTATATATATGTTGTATTTTTATAATAGCTGCTGCAGTGCACAACTTTTATCTATTGAGTGCTGGGATTGGTCATACTTGTTTTGACTGATATTTTTTTTACTTATTTAAAAATATGTATTCATCAGCATAGAAGAACTGTGCTTCCTGTGTTACATTTTTAATTTGTTCTTCTACAGGACATCATGGCAGGAGCTGGTGAGAAGAAAGGCAAGAAGGATGACAACGGCATTGGGACTGCCATAGACTTTGTCTTATCCAATGCCCGTCTGGTTCTTGGAGTGGGAGGAGCTGCGATGCTAGGGATAGCTACTCTTGCAGTGAAGCGAGTATGTTGAGATATTGATTGTTCACCTTTTATTGGTAATAAACCCCAATCCAAAAATGATCATTAGATGTGGTGGCTGCAATAGGTTTTATTTTTTTTATTTTTAGTCTTTTTGCCTTCTGTTTTCACTAGGTGATCTGGCCAGTAACCACCTGTATTTAGAATGCCCCCACTCTGGATGAAGGAGCACAGCAGGCCCCTTTGGACAGCAACATTGTCTGGAGGGAGGAAGGGGAGTGGAGTTTTGGATGAACTAGTAGATTTGGATACACTAACAACTAACACTTGATTGGCACATTATATTTATGTATTCTTTATTACCTAATTGGTGTCCTTTCCTTTTAGAAGCTCTTCTGTACTTAAATCTGCATTTTTTAACATGAATTAGAGCAAATGATAGTTTGATGTTTTTATTTATGTTTTTAGTGCAGGGCAACAGATTGAATGCATATAAGTAACACAAAGTGGTTTTATATGCTGTGCAATAATTAATTAAAATTATCAAAAACATTTCAAGTAATAACACTGCAAGAGTACCCAAAGGCAAAAATGTAATCACTGACAATAGAACTGCAAAATTATTTTCGGAAACCTATCTATAGAGATGAAGTAATTCAATTAAAAATCATTCATTAAATTAATTACACCCTGGCAAAATTGCAATAACTTGGAATATCCTCTTCAGACCACGGTTTCAAAGGATGCCCAATGAATGCAGACCTTTTTTCACAATTTCTGACCATGCTAACACATGATGAAAACTGGCACAAAATAATGGATATTATTGCTAATTCTTTGGTATCTCCAATATATTTACACTTAGGAGTCATTCCAAAAAAGCTTCCTGGTATATGCTTTCCTATGCCAAAATATATTCTGGGAACACGCAAGTGATTCCCCCCCCCCCCACACACACACACACACACACACACACACACACACACACACACACACACACACACACTACCTGTTTGGTTGCAAGCAATAAACTCCCTACTTTCTTTGTATAAATCTACCTGTAAAGATAGGGGTAATTCAAGTGTATTTGATAACATCTGGGGTCTGGGAATTGCCTCGTCATATACTTTACCCCCTTATTATTTACCGTATGTAATTAACTTACACTATGGGGTTGATTTACTAAAGGCAAATATACTGTGCACTTGCTTCAGAGCTTAGTAAATGAGTTAAAATTTCACTTTGCAAAGAATACCTAATCGCATACAACGAAAATAAAAACATGATTTTTTTGTTGTTGTTGTAAATGATTGGATAATAGAAACCAGCAGAGCTTCCCCTCATATCTAGAGCAAATACACTTAAAGTGCACAGGATATTTGCCTTTTAGTAAAGCAACCTCTATGTGTTGATTGGACAAAAGGCACGGCTACACTGTTATAGTATGTAGTAATGGGAATCTTTCTTTTGTATATTTCTTGTTGTAACATGTTTGAAAATCAATAAAATGCATCTTTAAAAAAAAAAAAGTTCAAAATCATCCTTGTGGTAGTTGGGCAGCATTTTAAAAAATGACACGGTTAAGTAGACTCTTAATGCCAGTGGTTATTCCAAGCCTTTTCATTTTTTATTTATATTTTTATTTATATCTAGCTATCTATCTATATAGATATAGATATATATCTATATCTATATATATATATATATATATATATATATATATATATATATATATATATATATTCGTATATACTCGAGTATAAGTCGAATTTTTCAGCACATTTTTTTTGTGCTGAAAGTGCCCCCCTCGACTTATACTCGAGTCAAGCACTTTTCTGCAGCAAAAAATTTCATTTTCTGAACCGACTTTGGGGCCCTGATATCTCAGGCCCACTTAGTGCTAGGAACCCCAAATTTGGTGTGCAAACCCAATAGAACTGGTAACATAACATATCCAAAGCTGAAGTTCCTATCACTAAGTGGCCCCGAGATACGGGGCCCCAAAATTGGTTCGGAAAATGTCATTCTCTGCTGCAGAAAAGTACTTGACATTTTCTGAACCGACTTTGGGGCTCCATATCTCAGGGCCACTTGGTGCTAGGAACCCCAAATTTGGAGTGCAAGCCCAGTAGAACTGGTACCATAACATATCCAAAGCTGGGGTTCCTAGCACCAAGTGGCCCTGAGATATAGCGCCCCAAATCCGGTTCGGAAAATGTCATTTTCTGCTGCAGAAAAGTGCTTGACATTTTCTGAACTGATTTTTGGGGCCCTGTATCTCAGGGCCACTTGGTGCTAGTAACCCCAGCTTTGGAAATGTTATGGTGCTAGTTCCACTGGGTTTGCACACCAAATTTGGGGTTCTTAGCACTAAGTGGCCCCAAGATACAGGGCCCCAAATTCGGTCAACTGTGTCCATCTGCAGCAATGTCATTTCGGGACCCTTTGGGTTCAGAGACCCCAAATTTTGGCTGCAGCTAGGGGGCATCTAGGAACTCTTAACGCGTGAGTTTGAAGTTCAGGGGACCTATGGCTGCAAATGGGCACAGTGAGGCATGCAAATGGGCACAGTGATGCTGCAAATGGGCATTGTTGACCCTCTTTTCCACTTACAGTAGCTGTGCATTTCTCACCCTCGTCTTATACTCGGGTCAATAAGTTTTTCCCATTTTTTTGTGGTAAATTAGGGCCTCGACTTCTACTCGGAACGACTTGTACTCGAGTATATACGGTAGATATATATAGATATATATATCTATATATAGATATATATATCTACATATATCTATATCTATATATCTCTATATATATATATATATATATATATATATATATATATATATATACATATAGATAGATAGATAGATATATATATATATATATATATATATATATATATATATATATATATATATATATATATATAGAGAGAGAGAGAGAGAGAGAGAGAGAGAGAGAGAGAGAGAGAGAGAGAGAGAGAGAGAGAGAGAGAGAGAGAGAGAGAGAGAGAGAGAGAGAGAGAGAGAGAGAGAGAGAGAGAGAGAGAGAGAGAGAGAGAGAGAGAGAGAGAGAGAGAGAGATATATAGAGATATATATATATATATATATAGAGAGATATATATATAGAGATATCTATATATATATATATATATATAGAGATATCTATATATATATATAGATATAGATATTTATCTATCTATGTATGTGTGTATCTCACAAAAGTGAGTACACCCCTCACATTTTTGTAAATATTTTATTATATCTTTCCATGTGGCAACACTGAAGAAATTACACTTTGCTACAATGTAAATTAGTGAGTGTACAGCTTGTATAACAGTGTAAATTTGCTGTTCCCTCAAAATAACTCAACACACAGCTTAACACACAGTTTAATGTCTAAACTGATGGCAACAAAAGTGAGTACACCCGAAGTGAAAATGTCGAAATTGGCCCCAAAGTGTCAATATTTTGTGTGGCCACCATTATTTTCTAGCACTGCCTTAACCCTCTTGGGCATGGAGTTCACCACAGATTGCCACTGGAGTCCTCTTCCACTCCTCCATGATGACATCACGGAGCTGGTAGATGTTGGAGACCTTGCATTCCTCCACCTTCCGTTTTGAGGATGCCCCACAGATACTCAATAGGGTTTAGGTCTGGAGACATGCTTGGCCAGTCCATCACCTTTACCCTCAGCTTCTATGGCAAAGCAGTGGTCGTCTTGGAGGTGTGTTTGGGGTCATTATCATGTTGGAATATTGCATTGCAGCCCAGTCTCTGAAGGGAGGGTATAATGCTCTGATTCAGTATGTCGCAATACATGTTGGCATTCATGGTTCCCGCAATAAACTGTAGCTCCCCAGTGCTGGCAGCACTCATGCAGCTCCAGACCATGACACTCCCACCACCATGCTTGACTGTAGGTAAGACGCACTTGTCTTTGTACTCCTCACCCGGTTGCCGCCACACACGCTTGACACCATCTGAACCAAATACGTTTATCTTAGTCTCATCAGACAAAAGGACATGGTTCCAGTAATCCATGTTCTTAGTCTGCTTGTCTTCAGCAAACTGCGGGCTTTCTTGTGCATCATCTTTATAAGAGGCTTCCTTCTTGGACGACAGCCATGCAGGTCAGTTTGATGCAGTGTGCGGCGTATGGTCTGAGCATTGACAGGCTGACCCCCTACCCCTTCAACTTCTGCAGCAATGCTGGCAGCTCTCATACGTCTATTTACCAAACAACAACCCCTGGATATGACGCTGAGCACGTGCAATTAACTTCTTTGGTCAACCATGGCGAGGCCTGTTCTGAGTGGAACCTGTCCTATTAAGTCACTGTGTGGTCTTGGTCCCCCTGCTGCAGCTCAGTTTTCAGGGTCTTGGCAATCTTCTTATAGCCTAGGCCATCTTTATGTAGAGCAACAATTCTTTTTTTTTTCAGATCCTCAGAGAGAGCTTTGCCATGAGGTGCCATGTTGAACTTCCAGTGACCAGTATGAGAGAGTGAGAGTGATGACACCAAATTTAACACACCTGCTCCCCATTCACACATGAGCCCTTGTACCGCTAACGAGTCACATGACACCAGGGAGGTAAAATGGCTAATTGGGCCAAATTTGGACATTTTCACTTAGGGGTGTACTACTTTTGTTGCCAGCGGTTTAGAAATTAATGGCTGTGTGTTGAATTATTTTGAGGGAACAGCAAACTTACACTGTTATACAAGCTGTACACTCACTACTTTACATTGTAGCAAAGTGTCATTTCTTCAGTGTTGTCACATGAAAAGTTATAATAAAACATTTACAAAAATGTGAGGGGTGTACTCACTTTTGTTAGATACTGTGTGTGTGTGTGTGTGTGTGTGTATGTATGTATGTGTGTATATATATATATATATATATATATACACACACACACGAGCAATACTGATGGCTTTCGGTCCCCATATCCAATTTTTGAACCTAATACAGTACAGGTTTATGTTTAAACAAAATATCTATAATGAGAATCTATGGGAAGATTACATTAGTTTTTATGTTCATTTTCATTTCTTCATCAGAGGTTCTAAAATGCATTATTAATAAAATATCTGCTCAGAAAATGCATGCTCCTATGTCCTCAGTATCTCTAATAACTTGTATACCTGTTTTGTTTAGATGTATGATCGTGCTATAAGTGCTCCTGCCAGTCCTTCACGTTCTAGTCAGTCTGGTAAAAGGAGCTGGGAAGAACCAAGCTGGTTGGGCTCATCTACACGACTGTTGAACCAAGACATGAAGACGTCTGTGAGTCGCAGTCTGCAGACCCTACCAACAGACAGTTCAGTATTCGAACCAGGTGAAAGCTTCTTTACTTGTCTTCAGGCTGATCACCAAATATAACAGATTGTATTGCTAATCAGCTTTGAAAAAATAATTAGGCCACAAAATGTAGTTTTATAATAGACTATTTTTAGATTTTGATCATCTTTGTTTGATTTATCTTGCCATTTCAAAGTGGATTACTGTATAGAAAACAAATTTATCATGCTTGCCATTATGTTCCTTTTCTTGTATAATACACAAAAAAAAGGTGCAAACTACCCTTACAGCACTTTGAAAAGATTGTTCCTTGTTGATCAACAAAAAAATATGCTGCAGTTTATTCCTAAGAAATTATGAGGCCCTTTTGGATAAACACCGGAAAACAAGGTGATCAGGAACGGAGAGGAATACCTATTTCACTGCCTTGAGTCCATAACTCAGATATGGGCTCAGATATGTAAAGATCCCTGATATATTGGTATTGCAGTAATGTGTGAGTCACATAGCACATCTAAGAGTAACTGAACAATCAAGAAATCTAGAAAAAAAAAGAGTAACTGAAAAAAAAAGTGTGTTTAAGCCTTTTGTAATAATGGTTCACATGTTTTGTCTATAGTTTGTAGTATCGTGGCTGTTCAGTTCCCCTATGTCCATGTATCAAAGTGACACTAACTGATATCCCTACACAATCTCTACACAAGGCCCCTGAAATCCATTTTTATGAAATTGTTTCTTACTGTGTTTTTCTACCTCCTTGTAACATCCTCCATGAGTTTCTGAGCATCTTCTATATCCCCTTCAGTTTTTACAAAATGAGCAGTGCACGTTAGTTACAATCATATATACTCTATGCACACTACAATTCCCATAGTGTACAGTCCCTAGTCCATCTCAGAAGCAAGCAAGAGAGGGTGGCTACATTCCTACATACAGTGGGAACATGAAGAACAAACATAGCCACCCTGTAATAGCAAGTCAGACCACAGCAGCAGAAAAAAAGAATTTGGGTATCTGGAGAAGGCTGTGAGAAATGGAAGGTAAAGTATAAATACTGGAGAGGGAAAAAAAATAAATATACACACACACAAAAAAAAATTTGATCCCCTGCAGATTTTGTAAGTTTGCAAACAAATGAAGGGTCTATAGGTGTATTTTAAATGAAAGAGACAGAATATCAACCAAAAATACAGAAAAAATTATACAAATGTTATAAATTTGAGTTGCAGTCCAGTGAGTAAAATAAGTATTTGATCCCCAAGAAAAACATGACTTAGTACTTGGTGGAGAAACCCTTGTTGGCAAGCACAGAGGTAAGACATTTCTTGTAGTTGGTTACCAAGTTTTCACACATCTCAAAAGGGATTTTGGTTCACTCTTTACAGATCTTCTCTGCATCTTAAGGTTTCTTGGCTGTCGTTTGGCAACCCGAAGTTTCAGCTCCCTCCATAAATTTTCTATATAATTAAGGTCTGTAAACTTTCTAGGCCACTCAATTACCTTATTGTGCTTCTTCTTGAACCACACCTTTGTTGCCTTGGTTGTAGGTTTTGGGTCATTGTCATGCTGGAAGACCCATTCACGACACATGTTCAGTGTTCTGGCTGAGGGAAGAAGATTCTCATCCAAGAGTTTAAAATACATGGCCCGGTCCATTGGCCCCTCAATGCTGCAAAGTCGGCCTGTACTTTTAGCAGAGAAACCGCCCCAAAGCATAATTTCCACCTGCTTGACTAGGGATGGTGTTCTTGGGGTCATAGTCAGCATTTTTCTTTCTTCAAACACGGCAAGTTGCGTTAATGCCAAAGAGTCTCAATTTTGGTTTCATATGACCACAGCACTTTTTTCCAATCCTTCTCTGAATCATTTAGATGTTCATTGACAAACTTCAGATGGGCCTGTACATGTGTCTTCTTGAGGAGGGGGACCTTGCGGGTGCTGCAGGATTTCAATCCATGGCGGCGTATTGTGTTATCAATGGTTTGTTTGATGACTGGTCCCAACTGCCTTGAGATCATTCACAAGTTCCTCCTATGTAGTTCTGGGCTGATCCCTCACTTTTCTCATGATCATCCTTAACCCATGAGGCAAAATCTTGCATAGAGTACCAGACCGAGGGCGAGTGATGGTTATTTTGTATTTCTTCCATTTGCGAATAATCGCTCCAACAGTTGTCTCCTTGTCACCAAGCTTCTTGCTTTGACCTCATTCCAGCCTTGATTGGTCTACAATCTTGTCCCTGATGTCCTTTGACAGCTCTTTGGTCTTGTCTGTGATAGTGAGATTCGAATGGAAGAAAGAAATTCTGTGGACAGGTGTCTTTTTTTTTTTTTTTTTTTTTTTTAATACACATAACAAGTTGTCGTTAGGAGCACCTTCTTAAATTGACAGGACTAATCTGAGTACCACATGAGCACATACTGTAGCCAGTCTGTGGGAGCCAGAATTATTGTTAGTTGGTAGGGGATCAAATACTTAACTTCACTGAACTGCAACTCAATTTATAACCTTTGTATCACGTGCTTGGATTTCTGGTTGATATTCTGTCTCTATCATTTAAAATACACCTACGATAACAATTATTGACCCTTCATTTTTTTTTTTTTTTTGTAAGTGGACAAACTTACAAAATCTGCAGGGGATCAAATAATTCCCACCACTGTATGTGCTGTGTGTATGTGTGTGTGTGTGTGTGTGTGTGTATATATATATATTTATAGATATATATATATATATATATATATATATATATATATATATATATATATATATATATATATATATATATATATATATATATATATATATTTAGTGTTGCTTGCCCCCTATTTGCCAAATGGACAGACAACTCCTTGTTCTTGATTATACAGCATCCAATCCATGCATGTCCGTTTCCTCAGTTAAATGCTCTGCCAGTTTGTGTTTGATCTAATTACTGTTTTAGTTTTTTTCCTGCATTGCTATGAGAGATCCAGTTATTGTGAGATGTGTAGTTTCTTTACAGATGGCATCATGTCTGGCACTACAGACAGAGGTCTTGCATTAACCTGTGCAGTGTCCTACCACATGCTTCATGTTTGAACACAAACGGAAGCTTCTGATACAGAAATGTTTGCTTAGTTATATGCTGTGTCTACAAGGGCAACCAGTAACACTATAAAACTATCAATGTAGGAGAAAAACCTTTGGGAGGTGCTGAAAGTGAGCCATACTGTAGGCACTTGGAGGCCTCTAAAGTTATGTACTTAATACCTGTAGCGTTTTTTTTTTCTGAATAACCTAGTCTTTTTAAACTAAACTTGAGGGTAAGTTATATGGGAGCTGTTATTGCTAGGTTCTCCTTCTACCAGACTTAGTTGCCTTGCTGTCATCGTGGATTCAGTACCATTATTGAGTCTCTGGCTTAGCAGACCAGGAGTTCTAATTCACCTTCTGTTAGTACCATGTTAAAGTGGTTCTAAAGGCAAGTTAATGTTTTTTTTACCTTAATGCATTCTCTGTGTTAAGGTAAAAAAACATCCATTATCAGGCCCTCCCAGCCCAACCCACATGTCTGCGGCTTGCTATAGGGACAGACACAGAGGAGGAGTGAACAGCACCAGCGAGGGAGCCCAGAGGAGGTGGTTAGGGGCAAAATTGCATAGATAAGTACAACAACATATTTATTATCGTTAGGGTTGCACTGATACAGTTTTTCTTTTTTTCTTTTTTTTTTTTTTTTAACAGCGAGTACCGATACTTTGAGTTAAGTGATAAGGAAAAAACTGTGCTATTAACTATAAAGACCAAGCTGCAACTCAGGGTGTTATACAACACCAAACAGAAATATAAAAAAAATGAAGCTGCGCTAAATAAATTGACCTGTGAGGCACAAACCAATGAAAATTAAACCAGTGCGCTCACCACTAAAAAATTGTTGATGTGTACAAAGTTGTGAATATTAAGTGAACTGGTGAAAACCAATGTAAAGATGTATGAGTCAACTTAAAAATGAAGAGTACCCACTAAAACAATAAGACAGATACAGAAAATCGAAAAACAGCATCTGAAGGAATTAGCCCAATAGTGTAGTAGTATAACTAAACCATAAAAAGCACCTAAACCAGTGATGACAATTTTCTAATTTATGTGACAATGATGGATAATGTGCTCAAACAGGTGAATGATGAATGTTAAAATAGCGAACAATAAGTCTATATATGATAATGACTAATGAAAATTATTTTAAAAAAGTCCATGCACAATATATAAATGGCTTGTTCTCGGTGACATAAGATCCAGACACCCCAAAAACTGTGAAGAAATAGGAAAGTGCCTCCACCTAAGCACACGCTGCCGCTTACCAGAACAGTATGGTCCCTAGTTACAGGGGACCACGAAGTGCAAGTGGCTTACAACCCAGCCTAGGGTCTCAGTAACATGCACCGAACTCCTCACACTCAGCGATGGTAATCCTCATCCGAGTAGGACACAATTATTATATCCAAATGGAGGTTATTTCTCGTGATTACACCAGCATGTATGCCTCCTTTCCTGGCCTGTGGGGGTGACTAGACTTCAAGCTTTATACTTTGGGTTAAGTACCTGCAGGTACCAAGTACTGATACCTTTTGCGGTGCGATTTGAGACCATACAAAATGAATGGGCTCAAATGGCATGCAATTTAAACAGGAACGCGGTGCGATTAATGTCCGAATCGCATGCGGTTTCCCGCACCACTTCTGTGTGGACCCAGACTGAAATCACTATGACAAGCCTGGGTTCACACAGAAGTGGTACAGGAAACCGCATGCAATTCAGACAGTCATCTCACCCCATTCCTGTTCAAATCACTTTCGATCCTTTGCAGTGCGATTTGAGGCCATTCATTTTGTATTGGTTAAAATTGCACTGCAAAGGTATCGGTTTCAGGTATCGGAGCATTTTCATAAGTATGAGTAATTGTGAAAATTCTTGGTATCGGCATTGGTGCAAAACGAATCGTTTTAATTAAAAAGGAAAAAAAATATATATATATATATATATATATATATATATATATATATATATATATATATATATATATATATATATATATATATATATATATATACTATATACTATATACTATATCATTTTTTATCTCTTTACAACTACTTTAATGATATAGAGCAGGGGTCTCTTGCAGGACTACAGTTCCCATGAGGCATTGTAAGGCTGACCCTTATAAGCAGAGGCATGATGGGGCTTGTAGTTCCGCAACAGCTGGAGGGCCGTCAGTTTGAGACCCCTGATCTAGAGTATTGAAGCCACAGACAAGCAACTTGGCATTTTTAGTAGCCCAACGATGACAACCTGAATTTTTTTTTTATTATGTAGTTTTTGACTATTATACTTTATCTTTGGCATGCATGGGGGAATTAGACTTGGAGATGGGTGTGGGCATGTACCCTAGTATGTGTAACTAAAGCGAAGTTTTACTTGTTTTTTTTTTTAGTTTATTATTTTGCTTGGGTGAAGCGTCCCAAGATGAAAAACCTGATCTAGAATTGTGTATATATACAGTATTTTTATTAGGGTTATGATCTCTCATGGGGAATGGCTTTTCCTATTATAGGTTATGTCCCTACATATCCTGCAATTATGTGAAAAGTAGGATACTCTTAGTATCCAAAGATACAGTAAAATGCCTAATATATAGGAGACTTTCAAAGAAAAGGTTGTCGGTGCTGTAGCCTTTCACTAAAGCAGAAATTCACACCACTGTGATATTATTATTATTAATTGTTTATATTGCACCAACACCTCCTGTGCTCTGCATAAAGTCCATGATAAAAGGGTGAGTAATACAGTTGTTAACAAAAGAATGCAGCAGGGGGAGCCGAAGTCCTGTATTATATAGGGAGCTGAAAAATGTATATCTTTTAGGACTGGTTTTCACTGAAAATATTTGCAACTATTTTGGTTCATGTTTTACTCCAGATTAAATGTTCATAGAATTATATATATATATCTATATATATATTTCCTAAACCTGTTCTGATTTAAAACTTCTTTTTTCCAGAGTCTTTTCGCCCCAAACCCCCTAGTCGCAAGTCCCAGTCAGATATGAAAAAATCACGGTTGAAGCTTTCTCTTCAGGAGAAGCTATTCAGCTATTACAAGAAACATGTTGCTATTCCACCTGCAGAGCAGAGCTGTGCTAAGCAAGCTGCAATAGACATCTGTGCTGAACTGCGCAACTTCATCCACAGCAAGTTTCCAGACATACCATTGAAAGAAATGCACCTTAGCGGAAGCCTGTATGATGATCTGCAGGTAACATTCTTGGATTTGCTTAATTTTCATTTATGCAGTCAAAATAGTTATTGCCATTCTGAAACGCTGTTTTAGAACCCACCTTTTAGACTTTAAAACCTATAGGTTACGTTAATCAGTTTGCACTGCAGCAAGTGCTAAACATCTAAGCTGCAGAATGGATATTTCATAGTTATTCCCAGCATTTTTTTTTCAGATAAATATTCTGCTGTGCCTTTACAGCTGCTCCAAGTAACAATCTGCCCTCAGGGCATTAGTAGGTTCACCTCCATCCCATGTCAGGCTTTACTATAAACTGGCAGTAATGTGCAAAGCATATTCAAACCCTAGCCATTTCTATTAGTTTGTACGTGCTAGATGATGCCATTGTGTCAAACTTCCTAGAGTGATTGTAAAAGACAAATATAAAAGTAAGACTTTAATTCTCTCTTTAGTTCCAGTCTGGCATTGAGATTGCTGGATCAGAACAATGGTGAATAAGGTTGATTGGGTCAGGTGGGCAGAGAGATATAGCTTTGATGCCAGCAAATAAAAAAGTTTGAAAGTTAAATTTATAATAAATTATTATAATAAATACATTTGGACTCCTTAAAGCAATTGAAAACTTTTGTATTTTTATAATAAACCTGTTATATTTACCTACTGTGTGCAATGGTATTGCACAGAGTGGCCCTGAACTTCCTCTTCTGGGGTCCCCCACCAGCGCTCTCGACTCCTCCTCTTTTCTGTGTGTTACCATAGGAAACTCCTTCATAGGGAGATGCACCTGTTGGATCATTTTTGTGATGTGCTGTGTCTCTCTATAGACACACACAACTTGGCTTGGGCCCGTTCCGTCCTCACAGGATTTGATTGACAGCATTTTCTCCATGTCCTGTGAGAAGAGGGCCACTGCAGGTGGGCACAGCGCTGGATCGAGATAGGTAACTATTGTGGAGGATGGGGGCGATACAACAGCTGCATTGTTTTTCACCTTATTGCAGGGAAGGCATACAATACAAAAATGTTTTGCCTGTAGACAGGGCAGCCATCAAAAATTTCAGGGCCCCTTACACAGCCTTAGGCCTGAGGAGAGGGATGGATGAATCTAGGTGGGGATGGGGATACATTGTGGACAGGGATGAGGATGAGTCTGGGTGGAGAGCAATGGATGATTCTGGGTGGGGATACATTGTGAACAGGGAGGAGGATGATGGAGAGGGATTGGTGATTCTGGGTGGGGATGAGTATGATGGAGAGGGATGGATGATTCTA
The DNA here is from genome assembly GCA_037952925.1 of Lithobates clamitans. Lineage (NCBI taxonomy): Eukaryota > Metazoa > Chordata > Amphibia > Anura > Ranidae > Lithobates > Lithobates clamitans. The sequence goes on from JBBGZY010001408.1 coordinate 238,837, forward strand.
GGTGGGGATGGGGGATACATTGTGGACAGGGATGGATGATTCTGGGTGGGGATGAGGATGATGGAGAGGGATGGATGATTCTGGGTGGGGATACATTGTGAACAGGGAGGAGGATGATGGAGAGGGATTGGTGATTCTGTATGGGGATGAATATAATGGCGAGGTATGGATGTTTCTAGGTGGGGATGGGGATACATTGTGAACATGGAGGAGGATGATGGAGAGGGATGGATGATTCTGGATGGGGATACATTGTGGACAGGGATGAGGATGATTCTGGGTGGGAATGAGAGTTACATTGTGAAGAAGCTCTCCACAATGTAACTCTCATCTCCACCCAAAAACGTCCTCATCCATTTTTACATGTAAATCCATCATGTCAGTTTATCAGGGCCAGGTGTATGAGGTCCCATCTGGGGAGATTAAACACAGTCCACTCCACACACCAATCTACAGCAGCTCACTGCTGCACACACACTGACTTAGTGATTTGCCATATCTGCATCATGCACCTGAGAGGGCTGGGTTCCACCACTGAAAAGACTGGCCACACCCCCTCCTCATGTCCCACCCAATCACATTACTAACCTAGCAGCAGGCTCTACCTCAGCAGGTAAGCGGAGCAAGTGCCAGAGCACGGATTGTGGATCATCTGCACGGGACTGGGGAGAATCAGTGTCCCGCCTTTGGCTGCTTGTGTGCAGGTAGTGCTTCTTTATGGCAGGCGGCATACGGGTCAGCGGCTGGCTGCTAAAGGTTTAATGTCATTATGCTGCTGTAGGGGGTGCGAGCCGGCCCTGGGCCCCTCCGACCGGGCCTTTAGTGCATTGGCTGTCCCCCCTGATGGTTGCCCTGTGTATAGAGCAACTTAAACTACTTCAGCCCCGGAAGGACTTACCCCCTGTATGACCAGGCCATTTTTTGGCAATACGGCACTGCGTCGCTTTAACTGACATTTGCGCGGTTGTGCAACGTTTTACCCAAACAAATTGAGCTTTCTTTTAGTGGTATTTGATCACCTCTGCGGTTTTTGTTTTTTGTGCTATAAACAAAAAAGACAGACAAGTTTGAAAAACTATATTTTTACTTTCTGCTATGATACATATCCAAAGAAAAAAACATTTTCATAAGTTTAGGCCAATATGTATGCTACATATTTTTTGGTAAAAAAAAATCGCATTAAGCGTGTTGATTGGTTTGTGCAAAAGTTATAGTGTCTACAAAATGGAGGATAGATTTATGGACTTGTATTTATTTTTTTTTATTGTTTTTACTGGTAATGGTGGCGATCTGCGATTTTTAGCGGGAGTACGGCGGATAAATCTAACCCCAAGTGACACTTTTTAGGGACCAGTGACATTATTACAGTGATCAGTGCTAAAAAAAAATGCACTGATCAATGTATAAATGACACTGGCAGGGAAGAGGTTAACACTAAAGGGCGATTAAGGGGTTAACTGTGTTCCCTGGTTGTGTTCGAACCCTATGGGAGATGGGCTTACTAGGATGACACAGAGATTGCTGTTCCTGATCACTAGGAAGCAGCAGATCTCAATGTTGTCCCCTGTCAGAGCGGGGATCCGCCTTGTTTCTCATGCACGCCCACTGTGTCTCATCCACAGACCGACCTACAGGTACGTCGGTTTGCAAAGCCAAGCTGCATTGCCAGTATATATGTGGAAGGCGGTCGGCAAGTGGTTAAGCAGGGTTCTTTATCTGTTCTTTATCTGCGCATTCCCTTTTAACCTCCCTGGCTTGTGTGGCTTGGGGTTAAATTTCAGTACCATTAGCAGTAACCCCGAGACACACTCAGGATTGCATTGCAGAATTCTGGTGCAGGTTACTTGCCCTGTCCCCAGGATCCTGCGATGTCCCCCCACTGTGTCTGCGGGCCCTGTTCTCCGCCCGAAGCTCTGTGTACTAGGCTCTGTTCCCTGCGAGCGTCGCAACGCACGGGGGCGGAGCCTGGTGGCAAATTCAGAAAATTCTTAACTCATACAGTACACTGTAAATTTATAGATTACATTACTGTATCAAATCATTTCACATCCCTTTTGTCCCTAGTGCTTTGTCCAATGCCCTGCATGCAGTTTTATATATATATATATATATATATATATATATATATATGTATGTATGTATATATATATATATATATATATATATATATATATATATATATATATATATATATATAGTCCTTTCTGCCTGGAAACTTGAGATTGTCCATAGCAACTAAAAAGTGTCCCTTTACATCAAAAGTGGTTTCAGACCAGCTAGAAAACAGCAATAGTAAATTAGAACACTTGCAGAATTGAGCGGAGTGATGGTGAATTGTGGGGAAATTTTATTTTTTTATTATTATTTCTTTAGCGTACATCACGGGACACAGAGCCACAGTAATAACTGTATAGGTTATATGGCACCTTTAGGTGGTGGACACTGGCACACCCTAAACAGGAAGTTCAATTCCCCATATAACCCTTCCCCTTACCGGGAGTACCTCAGTTTTTTCGCCAGTGTCTTAGGTGTTGGTCACGAGTAAAGATGTGCTGTGCTGAGCTCCGCTGGAATATTCCTTACTGGGGCAAGCCATGCAACCAGATCCATTCAAAATGTCTTTTCCAGGCCAAATTGAACGGTACCCGGGCCTCGTGTCCGAAGAAACAAGGTTTTACCTGTAATGCTTCTCTTTTTAGAGAGCTGGACCCCGGGATCCAGTATTTGTTTTTTTTCAGCCATGTTCCTGGCGGGGTGCTTTTTACGGGCCCAGGGCTGTGGATCCCCCGATTTAAAAAAAAAAGGGGGGCCCCAGTCCCTGAAGGTTTTCTAAACGGAGCCCACCGTGAGAGGTGAAGATTGGGTCTGTTACCACAGAACCCTGCAGCTGGATAAGGTAAGGGAGATCCCTAAGGAATGTTTCTAATTCTTGTGGGTTTTCTCCTTTAAAGCAAATGTTGCTATGCCATAGTCACCACCAGGGGCTACCAAGAGCACGTACCTTTCCATGCTTGTCAGTCTCGTCTCTGTGTACAAGCTGCACACTTCCTCCGGCCCAGGCTCCAAGTAAAGTTGTGGGAAAGGGGGGTTTTTCTCCTCCTAGGAATGTCCCCCCACCTGGATAGCTTCCTCCAGACAGTAGGAGCATGGCATCAGACGACGGTGTGCCGCGCCTCTCCTGCCGCCATTACGGCGGTTCCCATCGGAAGCTCTCCTCCTCCCCCAGCCCTCTTCCATGCGGTCTGGGCAGGATTGGAGCCCGCTCGCGCAAGAAAACACTCTATTTTAAAATAGATGGGGGGGGGGGCGCGCGATGGGTGGTCAGAAGAATGGGGGGCTGCATAGCTATAAAATGCACCTTTTTTCAGGTGCATACAGATAGGAGGGACACAGAACGGACGGGTGGCATGTGAGTGAGTGACACAGGCATTCCCAGGCTGCTGAGGAAGCAGACACCCTGGGTGTCCATACGGTCACCCAGTAATGCGCATGAGAGCCCAGGTGGGCGAAAGCATCCCCCCCCTATATAAAAGGATGACATGGCGAACCGCGATCCCAAATAGGATGTAACTGGACCCCAGAAGGCAATGCATAAAACAGGAGGATGCACATGCATTTACAGAGAAAAAGAAAAAATATTTTTTATATATATATATATATATATATATATATATATATATATATTACAATAAAATGAGAATGCAATAGCTCGAGAAATGAATAGAATAAAACAGGCAAAGTCACAAAATGTTAGATATGGCAACAAATATGAGAACTCAGGCTGCATATGTTTCCACTTAACTATGATTGTCATTAAACGTGATAGCTTTACCGAAACAATTGCTCTCAAAGATGTTTTTATCACAGTCAGAGATATCCAATTTATTTATTTTAGGCCAAACAATGACGAAAGGGGATGGATGGTAGGGGGAGGATTACTGATGACCATAAGAATGACAAAGACTGGGAAATGGGGAGGAGGGAAGGAAAGAAAGATGGAGGGGGAGGGGGGAAAAGGGGGGGGGGGGGGAAGAACAGCAGGAGCGAGAAGCAAAGGGCAGATACTGAGACTACTACAGAAAAGGTTTGTAACTGAGCATTTCATTCAACCCTGGATAGGTTGTAGCTTTCTACAAATATATCCAGCGTGACTCTAGTTGTAAGAGCTTTTGGTCATTGCTCCCCCCTCTACCACCGGGGGGGGGATATGTTCAAGGGTCATAAACTTGATTGTGTCTAGACTAAACCCATGAAATAGTCCAACATTGGTGTTTCCATCCTACGTTTTTTAATAAGAGAAATATGGTCGTTAATTCTCTTATAGAATGGGCGTTTTGTTTTCCCAATATAAAAACAGTTGCATGTACACTGCATAAGGTAGATAACACCTATAGTCTGGCATGTTACTCTATACTTAATTGAGTGAACTCATCCATCAGGCAGTTTCACAGTGTTATTATTGGGAAGAAAGCGACATTTATCGCATTTGCCACAGGAAAACGTGCCTGGGGAACGGTTCAATGGCAGAGAGTGATGGTAGTGACTATGAGTGAGACGGTCCTTGAGAGATTTGGCACGTCTGTATGTTATTCAGGGTTGTTTTTCAATATACTTGTTGGCAATCGGATCTGCCAGTAAAAGTGGCCAGTATTTGTCAAACATCCGTCTCACTTGTTCGTGTTGCTTAGTATATGAAGTGATAATTTGACAGTTTGAGAATTATCCACACTTTTTTTCTTATGAATCAAGGAGTTCCTATCTTGGATTTTTGTCCTATTGAACGCTTTCTTGAGAGTGCTGTGGGTATAGCCTCTCTCCCGTAAGCGGTCATATAGGAGATTGGCTTCATACAAGAAATCGCTATCCCTACTGCAGTTCCGTCGCAGTCTCAGGTATTGGCTATGTAAATATTTGATATCGATTCAATTGATTTGCACCTTAAAAATCCCTACTTTCTTCGGTTCCAAACATCTTTTTCTCGTGATGTGGTGCTAGAAATTAAACTTGGGCCCGTGCTCATATAATTTTCGTAAAATACGACTAAAACTAAAATGGCATTTTAGTCAAAAGACTAAAACGGGACTAAAACTAAATTGAAATTTGACTTTAAAATTAATACTGGTCTGTAGTGCATGTTCATACCTCAATACCTTAAATAATATATGAGATTTTTCACTCCAGCAGTATATAATGAGTTTGGAAATTGTAGAGAAATTTTAAAGCATTACAATTTAATTACACCCATTAGATTTTAGATGACTAAAATGAGTTTTAGTCGTCTAAAATGTACTGGAGATTTTAGTCGACTAAAATGTGCTGGAGATTTAGTTGACTAAATAGGACTAAAATAATTGCAGAAGACTAAAATGGGACTAAAACCAAAATGCCATTTTAGTCGTAAGACTAAAACTAAATCGAAATTTGCTGCCAAAATTAACACTGCTGCCAGCAGCTTTGTGCTTTGCAATTGATGCAATCAGAGATTCTATTCTTCAAACCTCTCGCCTTACCCTTGGGTTGGTATATATTTGTAGAATCTTATGGTTAAAGGGGTTGGTCAGCTGAAGCGGCATGCAAAAGAAGCTCCTGGCTGGTTTTCCTTTTCGCGGTGAAAAGTTGTTTTGGAAAAATATATCCAAAGAATATCAAGTGGGAAAAGTACCCTTTTGCCAGTTAAGGAAAAGAGTAAAGCGTCCCTCATTTAAACGAGCTCTTTCTCCAGTGCCAGGGACATCAGCCTCCAGACAGTCACGACAGCCTCCACCGCCAGGTTCAAGAGGTAAACTTCAGGGTCAACCTCAGGGACAAAAGAAGTGGTGGGAGAGGAAGCGGCCAAGACAGAGCGCTAAAGCCTCTTTATGAAGGGACGCCCCTGCTCGTTCGAGTGGGGGGGGGGAGATTTCTGCAGTTCTCAAAGGTCTGGCAGGAAGAATTTCGGGACAGATGGGTGGTGTCCACAATAGCTCTAGGTCACAAACTAGAGTTCTGAGAATTCCCATCTCCTCGCTTCCGCAGGTCAAATGTCCCCAAAGATCCAGAGAAAAAGAAATCTCTCTTTCTAGCGTTAGACCGACTTTTGTCGCAAAAGGTCATCATGGTGGTTCCTGTGGAAGAGCAGTGATCAGGGTTTTATTCGAACCTTTTCACGGTACCAAAACCAAATGGGGATGTCAGGCCAATTCTAGATCTCAAATCGCATAGAATCAAACGATCAGTAGTCTCCATCCTACAATGGGGAGAGCTCCTGGTATCAATCGTCATCAAGGATGCATATCTGCATGTACCTATTTTCCCCGCTCACCAGAAGTATCTGTTTTTTTTCGAAGTAGAAGGACTTCATTTTCAGTTTGTAGCCTTGCCTTTTGGTCTAGCTACTGCACCTCGGGTGTTTACAAAACTTCTGGCTCTTCCCCTGGCCAGGTTAAGGACTCAAGGTATAACAATAATAGCATACCTGGACGACCTGGTCTTAATAGACCGGTCAGTAGTCCGCTTGGACCGAAACGTGGTCACCACGGTCAACTACCTGGAATACCTAGGTTGGGTCATCAACCTAGAGAAATCTTCTTTAAAGCCAGTAAGAAGATTAGAGTATTTTACTCTAAAAAACATCTGTTTTTTTAATCTGAGCAGTCGCCTTCAAATAGATCTCGACTGCTCTCACTACATCCAAAGGTGTGACTTTTTTTCCCCACGAACAGGGTTCTGGAAAAAATGAAGGTAAAACAATATCCTGATTTAGGTGAAAACCTGAAACCACCTTTGGCAGAAAGCTAGGATGAGGACACAGTACTACTCTATCCTTGAGAACGATTAAATATGGCTCTTTAGAGCCGCCAACTCCGATACCCTTCTTGCAGAAGAAATGGTTACCAGAAAAACTAGCTTCCTTGTCAAAAGGACCAAAGGAATATGTTGTATCGGCTCAAAAGGCTGTTTCTGTAATGCCAACAGAACTAAATTCAAGTCCCAAAGGTTCGAGGGTGCCCCAACCGGTGGATTAAGCCGCGTTACCCCCTGTATACCCCCGGATCAAAGAATGCGAAGCAAGCGGACGCTGAAACAATACTGATAAGGCTGAGACCTGGCCCTTGATATTACTCAAGGCCAGTTTCATTTCTAGCCCCATTTGCAGAAAGGGAAGAATTCTACTATGACTTGCATCCTAGGATGCCAACCCTTGGATTCACACCAAGAAACATATGCCTTCCAGACTCTATAATAAATGATTCTGGAAGCTGGCTTCCTTGCATTAATCAAGGTAGGTAACACTGAGCTTGAAAGCCCACGATTCCTTAGAATGTGGGTTTCAATAGCTAAACTGTTAAATTTAGCATTTGTAAATTAGGATGGAACACTGGTCCCCGCGACCTTCAGATGATGGACACTGATACACCCAAGACAGGTAGTTCACTCCCTATATAACTCCTCCCATTACCGGGAGTACCTCCGTTTTTTTGCCAGTGTCTAAGGTGTTGGTCACGATTGAAGATGTGCTCTGAAGAGCTCCGCTGGAAGGATCCTTACTGGATTAAAACAGCTTCTACAGACCGGATCCATCCAAAGTGCCACTGAGGTCAAAGTGGGTGGTACCTGGGCCTCGTATAAGAAGAACGAGGTTTTGCCTGTAACGCCTCTCCTTGGAGGGCTGGACCCAGTGCTTTGGTCATGCTCACATTACCATAAAGTTTTCCAGGCGGGGTGCTGTACAGGTCCAAGGGAGTGGAACCCCAATAAAAAGGGACCCAGTCCTTGAAGGTTTACTAAATGCAGCCCGCGTGATGGGTGAAGGTTGGATCTGTCTGTTATCAGCAGAATCCTGCGGCGAGGATAAGGTAAGGGAAGAAGCCTAGGAACTGTAAAAAGTCCACCTATGGTTTTTCTTCCTTGAGTAAAATGTTGTCATGCCTAAATTCTCCATTAGATGGAGTAAATGCACATACCTCTTTATGGTGCCTCTCATTTCAGTTCTGTGTCAGCAGCAGCGGCTTCCCCTATGTTTAACCCCTTCCCGCCAAGCGTATGCAGATGTGCGTACTAGGCTTTCGGGGGTTATACCGGGATGATGCCCGCAGCTGCAGGCATCATCCCGGTACCATTTTGTAGAGCGGGCAATCGGCTATCCAAGTATAACAACCGATGCGGCTAAAAGCCGCTTGGCTGTTATACCGGAGGAGCGGGAGGGGACATCCTCCCCTCCCACCGCTCTTACCGGGCCTCCCGATCCACCAGGAGGCCCGATCACCAATCCGCCGCCTCCGGCGGCTGCTGTCAGTCTGGAACGAAGCCGTGAGCGACTTCTTTCCAGCCTGCTAATTGTAAACGCGGAAGCGACGTCATGACGTCACTTCCCGTTTACTCAGCTGCCAATGGCGCTGGTCTTAAAAAAAATATACAGTATTCAGAATCGTCGTTTTCGGTGATCTGAATACTGTGAAGTGCAAAGAAGGGATCGGGGGTCTTTTAGACCCCCGATCCCTCCATAAAGAGTACCTGTCACCACCTATTACTGTCACAAGGGATGTTTACATTCCTTGTGACAGCAATAAAAGTGATCAAAAAATTTTTTATTTTTTTTAAACACAATTTCTAAATATAAAAATAAATAAAATAAGGGAAAAAAACGCATACGGAAGTCACGCCCGCATATGTAAACGGTGTTCAAATCACACGTGAGGTATCGCCGCGATCGTCAGAGCGAGAGCAATAATTCTAGCACTAGACCTCCTCTGTAACTCTAACCTGGTAACAGTAAAAAAAAAATTTAAAGCGTCGCCTATGGAGATTTTTAGGTACCGTAGTTTGTCGCCATTCCACGAGTGCGTGCAATTATAAAGCGTGACTTGTTTGGTATCTATTTACTCGGCGTAACATCATCCTTCACATTATACAAAAAAAATTGGGGTAACTTTACTGTTTGGTTTTTTTATAATTCTTGAAAGTGTCCCTTTTCCCAAAAAGTTGCGTTTAAAACACCGCTGCACAAATACCGTGTGATAAAAAATATTGCAGCAATCACCATTTTATTCCCTAGATTCTCTGCTAAAAATATATATATAATGTTTGGGGGCTCTAAGTAATTTTCTAGCAAAAAATATGGATTTTAACTTGTAAACACCAAATGTCAAAAATAGGCTTAGACATGAAAGGGTTAATTTTAATTCGCCTTGATCCGGCCTCTCCCACCCCCTCACTGGGTCTACCAAGCGGCGCTCGCGCAACTGCTTTAAATTTAATCAGGCAACCTAGAGGAGGGGCGGGTTGATGACAGAGGGGGAATGGCTTAAGCGCGGTGCCATGTGCGGGACGTAGCGTCCACAAGGACATGCGGCGCAGGGGCCACCAAGTCCAGAAAACAGACTCTTCTCAGCTGGAAGCTGGAGAGTGCGGCTGCCTGATCCACAGGAGCAGTCTGGGCACGTACGGGGTTGCATACAGGCATTCCCATTTAAAGAGGAAATACATTTTACTCAGCACCAGGCTGAACTTTAATAGCGGCATTTTATTGCTGGACTATAGGTCAGCAAGTGGTGCATTTATTTAAGTGCCTTGCTTTTGTGCTTAGGACTATGCCTCCCAAAAAGGTTGGTACGAATACCTTGAAAAAGGCACCTAAAGCATCACCCGCCGGCGCTGAGGATTTTAGTCATGCCTCCACCATGCCATCTTCACCTGAACTACCTGAAGTGGCTAGTAAGGGTGAGCCATTGGGACCAATGGGTGTTGCAGTTGCTTCTAACATTTCAGCCCCTGTCTACGTGACTGAAGATGAGAGATTAGCGGCTTTAATTGCATCTTCCATCCAGAGGAATAGGAAGCACGGTAGATCCCCCTCCCCCACCTTAGGCCCTTCATCAAGGGAACAAGGGGCGGAGGATGAGGTGTTACCCTCAGGGGATCAGGAGGAAAGACTTTTCAATGATCCTTCTTCTGAGGAATCAACGATGGAAGAGCCCTTTTCATCCTCGCAATCTGAGAAATTGCTGGTGCAATCCCTTACAGAAATGGTCCGTTCCGCTTTCAGGCTGCCCTTAACTGAGTCAGCCGAAAGTTCTGTCTTCCTTGGGTTCCCTAAAACCTCCTCAGACTTTACATGCGTTTCCTGTCCATGCATTACTGGATCAGCTCATTTATCCTGAATAGGATCAGCCAGATAAGCATTTTCTCCCTCCAAAAAGATTTTCAATTTTTAAAATTACTTTTATCTCATAGAGGAAACATTCACCAAAAGATGGAATGTACCAGCAGCTGATGCCGCTATTTCTTATGTGAATAAAAGTTTAACGTGTCCAGTAGACAATGCTCAAATTCTTAGGGATCCAACAGATAAAAGATTGGAATTCTTCTTAAAATCCTCTTTTTCTTTGGCAGGTGCAGTTACTCAGCCTGCAGTCACTGCAATAGGCATCTGCCAGTCCCTAAAGGACCAGTTTAAACAGGCCCTTAAGGAGATTCCTGTACAACAGGCCCGGGACTTAGCCGAACTGCCAAAGGCATTATGTTTTGCCATTGATGCCATTAAGGATTCTATTCACCAGGCGTCATCTCGCCTTGCATTTATGCTGGTGCACATGTGTAGTATCCTGTGGTTGAAAAATTGGTCAGCCGAGGCACCATGTATAAGGCTCCTGACTGGTTTTCCTTTCCATGGGGATCGGCTATTCTTGGATGATTTGGACAAATACATCCTAAAGATTTCTAGTGGGAAAAGTACTCTTTTGCCAGTCAAAAGAAGGAATAAACGTCCTTCATTTAAGCGGGCTCCTTCTCCAGGGTCAAAGGCATCAGCCATCAGGGTCTAGAGGAAAGCCTCAGGGTCAGGCCCAGGGACAGAAGAAGTCCTGGGGGTGGAAACCTCCAAAGCAGAACTCTAAGGCCTCATCAGAAGGGGCACCCCCGCTTGCCAGGGTGGGGGGAAGACTTCTGCAGTTCTCAGAAGTCTGGCAAAAGGAAATTCAGGACGGATGGGTCATCTCCACAATAGATCTAGGGTACAAACTAGGGTTTCGAGAGTTTCCATCACCTCGTTTTCTGAGGTCAAACGTTCCCAAAGATCCAGGGAAAAGGCAAGCTCTCTTGCAGGCATTAGACCGATTACTGGCTCAAGGGGTGATCATGGAAATCCCTACAGAAGAGTAAGGTTTGGGGTTCTATTCAAACCTCTTCACAGTGCCAAAACCAAATGGAGATGTCAGACCCATTCTAGATCTCAAAAATCTGAATCAGTTCCTGAAGGTCCGCTCTTTTCGCATGGAGTCGATCAGATCTGTGGTTTCTATTCTACAAGGAGGGGAACTTCTGGCATCTATCGACATCAGGGATGCATATCCGCATGTACCTATTTTTCCCGCCCACCAAAGGTTTCTGTGGATCGAGGTAGAACAGCGCCATTTTCAGTTTGTAGCCTAGACAGGTGTGTGGCTTTCCTTATCAAGTCCAGTAAGTGTAATCAAACACAGCTGGACTCATGAAGGGTTACAACCATCTCAAGGATGATCAGAAGAAATGGACAGCACCTGAGTTAAATATATGAGTGTCAGCAAAGGGTCTGAATACTTAGGACCATGTGATATTTCAGTTTTTCTTTTTTAATAAATCTGCAAAAATGTCAACAATTCTGTGTTTTTCTGTCAATATGTGGTGCTGTGTGTACATTAATGGGGGAAAAAAAATGAACTTTAAATGATTTTAGCAAATGGCTGCAGTATAACAAAGAGCGAAAAATTTAAGGGGGTCTGAATACTTTTCGTCCCCACTGTATCTTCTGCAAGAAGGGTATCAGAATTGGCTGCTCTTTCCTTTTAAAGAACCATATTTAATTATTCACGAGGACAGGGTCGTGTTGCATCCTCATCCAAGTTTTCTACCTAAAGTGGTCTCAGGTTTTCACTTGAACCAAGATATTGTCCTACCGTCGTTTTTTTCCAAAACCATGTTCTAGCGGGGAGAAGTCACTACATTGTCTTGATGTAGTGAGAGCAGTTATTTAAAAACAACGGCTCAGATAAGTAAGACTGATGTCTTATTTGTGCTGCCAGAAGGTCCCAGGAAGGGACAGACAGCGTCGAAATCCACTATTTCTAAGTGGAATCGGCAAGTTATAGTTCAGGCCTATGGTTTGAAAGGTATGATTCCACCTTTTCAAGTCAAGGCGCACTCTACCAGAGCAGTTAGTGCTTCCTGGGCAGTGCATCACCAAGCCTCCATGGCTCAGATCTGTAAGGCCACAACTTGGTCTTCAGTTCATACATTCACCAGATTTTATCAGGTGGATGTAAAAAGGCATAAGGATATCGCCTTTGGGCGCAGTGTGCTGCAGGCAGCAGTATAGGTCCTCAAGTCTGTTGGCGCCCTGCTTGTTATGTCTCCCTCCCCTCAAATAGCATTGCTTTGGGACGTCCCACATAGTTATTTCTAATGTGCTCTGTGTCCCGTGATGTATGATAAAGAAAATAGAATTTTTATAACAGCTTACCTGTAAAATCCTTTTCTTGGAGTACATCACGGGACACAGATGTCCCTCCCCTCTTTCTGGGGTTTAGGTATATTGCTTCTTCTCCCGGTGTTCGGTTCTTCTCCCGGTGTTCGGTTCTTCTCCCGGTGTTCGGTTCTTCTCCCGGTGTTCGGTCTCTTCTCCCGGTGTTCGGTCTCTTCTCCCGGTGTTCGGTTCTTCTGCTGGGCTCCGTCGCTATATTCTGAAGCTCTTTTGATAGCGGTGGCCCGGTCTTCTGCGCTGCCTTCTCCCCTCTTCTCTTCTTCCGATGTTGACACAACGCTCTCTCCCACTGTAATGCCGTGTGCGAGCTGCGCAACCATTTATATAGGCATGGGCCGTGATCACCGGGTGATGTCACCCGTGACCCCGCCCCCTTATGACGCCACAGTCCCTGCGCATGCTGGGACTGTGAGGTCATAAGGGGGCTGGGTCACCGCCTATATAAGTCATTGCGCAGCTCGCACACAGCATTACAGTGGGAGAGAGCGTCGTGTCAACATCGGAAGATAGCGGAGGAGCCCGGCAGAAAAGGCCGAACACCGGGAGAAGAACAGTAATCAGTGCTTTTTTATAAATTAAATTTTGCTTTTTTAAAAAAATAAATGGGGATATTTATTATAGCAAAAAGTACAAAATATTGTATGTGTGTTTCAAAATTGTCGCTCTTTTTTTTGTTTAGAGTGCCTAAAATAACCGCAGAAGCGATCAAATACCACTAAAAAAAAGCTCTATTTGTGGGAAAAAAAGGACATCAATTTTGTTTGGGTACACCGTCGCACGGCCGCGCAATTGTCAGTTAAAGCGATGCAGTGCCGAATCGCAAAAAATGGCCTGGTCATTCAGCAGCTAAATCTTCTGGAGCTGAAGTGGTTAATCTCTGAAGTAAATCTCCTTTTTTAATGCATACTAATAGTCTGCTGGCCTTGCTTGCTGCAGCTTGGCATTTCATTCTATTGCTGAGCCTTAGGACCCCCAGATGGTTTTCCATCTTTGATTCCCCTAAATGTATTCCCCCCAGGGAGTAACTTGCATTCATATTTTAACCCCCATGTTCATTACTTTTCATGTATCAGTATTAAACCTCATTTGCCATGTAGTTGCCGACCCATTTAATTTATTGAGGTCTTCTTGTAAAGTTTCTATGTATTGTTGTGAGCTTATTTCCCTGTTTTAGCTTTTTTATCAGCAAACTCTGAGATTGAGCTTTTTTTTCCAACCTCTGTATCATTTATGTATGAATTAAACAGAATTGGTCCTAATATCCTAAAATGCATATTTCATATAAATTGTTAGCTATATCCTGCCATTCAGTTAAGTCCAGTGTTATGTTGAGATCGAGCTCCCATTGTCCCATTGTAGATTTATGGGTCAGATCCACTAAAAGATTATATAGTATAGAAATACAGCACTTCGTGAAACCAATGGTTTTACAAGAAAGCTCAAAATTTTTGTCAATGGTTGGATGGCTTGTTTTAAGCTTAGGATGCGATTTTCTGGTATCGAAACACTTCAGAGGAGGGTAATTGTAGATTGTTTGTTTATGTTTTTTTAAGAAATCCAGACGCTGAATATCCCTTCCAGATAGTCACCAATCTGTATGAAGCCTTTGTTTTCGCATTATCAAAAAAGGTGTGGGAGTAGCTCAGGATTCAGGATTATTTAGTAAGGAAGCAAGAGGAATATGAGGAGAGTAAGATTGTTTCCTACTCTCTGTATATCCCAAACAGTTAAGCTGTAGAATAAAATGGGACACATACTAGGGAGGGGCCAATCCTGTGTTTTGAATTAAGGTAATTTAATTATAAGCATATTGGTTGAATTTTACACACATTAAGAATGACAAATTAAGCAGTTTACATCAACCATTTGAATAAATAGTGCAGCGCTAAAACATTTACTAAAATGCATATAACTGCTATACAACCGCCTAAAAGTCCCAGATAGAAGAAATGCTGTAGAGCCAAAGGATAATAAGAACACCAGCAGTCAGGAAGAAAAATCCTCAATGGTGACCAGGGTGCTCAAGACGATCGTAAACCGTGTATGATCTTATCTATGCTTCCACCACCACAAGTACAGGCTGCTTACCTTAGTGTATGGACCTCTGATTTAACAGAAAGGTCACACAAGCAGTCCCCACCGGGGTAATCATAAGATACAAATCTGTTAAACGGCTGATCAAACGATCGAAATCCAGCTTCAGTAATGAGTTCGCTGATGAAGTCCCACCCACAGGACGATACGCGTGTGACAAAGGGTTCCGTGATGTCATTACAGCCACCTTCCTTGATTCATGCATTTTATGCTGTATGCCTCATATCCTAGCACTGGCTTTGCAGTGCTATGTTTCTAAGTAACATTTTATTATTATTAAAGCTGGTTTTAGTTAAAACAGAGAGCACTATGTATGTCTCATTGATTTTACATGGACCATGACTGCATAAGAGACTTGCCCTATTGCTGCTGCATTACTGAAGCTGGATTTCGATAGTTGGATCAGCCGTTAAACAGAATTGTATCTTATGATTACCCCAGTGGGGACTGCTTGTATGACCTTTCTGTTAAATCAGAGGTCCATACACTAGGGTGAGCGGCCTGAACTTGTGGTGGTGGAAGCACAGATAAGATCATACACGGTTTACGATAGTCTTGAGCACCCTGGTCACCTTTTGAGGATTTTTCTTCCTGACTGCTGGTGTTGTTATCCTTTGGCTCTACAGCATTTCTTCTATCTGGGGCTTTTATGCATTTGTATAGCAGTTATATGCATTTTAGTCAACGTTTCAGCGCTGCACTATTTTTGTATTGCATGGTGATTTAAGGATTGCAATATTTTGGCCTTAAGTGTTCAGCTGCTGTGATTAGGATTTATATTATAGTTTTGCGCTGACTGAATCTATTTCTAGTATTCATTTGCATACTTTAAAATATTTATCTTTGTGCTCTCTTCATATTTCAGGTTGTGAGAGCAGATCACATTCAACTTATAGTACCACTCTTAGTGGAAAATAATTTATGGTCATGTGTCCCTGGAGAAGAGACTATCCTCAGCTTACCAGGGTTTTGCCTTTTGCGTAGAGAAAACGTTGAGTACTTTCCTCGTGGGACCAGTTACTGGGATCGCTGTGTTGTAGGGGGTTACCTATGTCCAAAGGCGGTGATAGCCACATTTGAGAAAGTTGTAGCTGGTTCAATCAACTGGCCAGCCATCGGCAGCATGTTGGGATATGTGATTAGGCCAGTAGTGCCATCTGAAAGCCTTATCTTGGAAGTTCAGTATGAGGATGACAGGAAGCTCTTCATAGACTTTTTGCCATTAGTTGTGCTCGGGGAGCACCTAGCAGTTGCTAAATCTCATAGACTAGAACAATATGGAAACATGTGGAGATTAAGTCAACGTGGAGCAGAAACTGCTGCATTAATTGGGCGGGACCAACAGGATTCAGGATGTCGATGCCTCTGCCTAAAAATATTAAAGGCCATCTGTCGATACAATCTGCCTCTTTCCCATCTCACAGCTTCCCACCTCACCAACATACTTTTACATATTTGTGAAAAGGACAACGACTGGACACAGGGGTCTTTAGCAGATCGATTCCTTCAAGCACTTCGAGAGACCGTTGGCTACCTAGAAAAAGGAGTGTTGCCTTCAGCCTTGGACCCGAAGGTGAACTTGTTTTCAGAACTCACACCAGATGAGGTGGATGAGATGGGCTACTTTCTCTATTGCTCATTATCAGAGCCAGAGGTGCTGCTGAGGACAGGAGAATGAGAATGTGTGGTGGGGAAAGTGGTAATGGGGAGTAGACAATACAGGGTTAATACATTATATACACATAATAAACTTTGAAGGACAAATGCAAAAATCCAGCTAACAGTACTGTTATTACACAATGCAAAAATACTTTCATATGTTATTTCCTAGTAACCTGGCTTTGCTCTTTTCAATTTGCTCACAGCTGCTCTCAGGTAGGAAGTGTCTTTGTTTAAGATTTACATGATAGTAAACAGAATTTTGCACTGTAACAAAAAAAAAGTAACCAAATACATCATTGTCAACTGCGTATAAAATACTCCCCATTAGTGTCTCCATTGACTCCAGTTTTTGCTCTTGTTTAGATGGAGGTATAGCTAGCATCTAAAGCATCTAACACTTTGTGCCCACTGTGGTTTCATTCCCCAAACCACTATTTCACTAGTGTGTAACAGCTGGGGAAGGAGCCACAGCTGAGAGAAGCAGGATTCCATCTTGTTGAATGAGATACTAGCATCACCCCTAGCTCCGCAAGAACATTTTGAAAGGCAGCGCGATAGCTTAGTGGTTAGCACTCCTGACTTGTAGTTTCAATACAAACTGTGACACTACCTGCATGGAGTTTGCATTTCCCCCCTGTTTTGCATGGTTTTCTTTTAGGTATTCTAGTTGCCTCCCAGACTTCAAAGACATTCTGGTAGGCTCTAGAATGCGTATGTAACCTTGTGCGTGGGGACTTCGATTTTAATCTCCTTAAAGGGGTTGTAAACCCTTGTGTTTTTTTACCTTAATGCGTTTTAAAAAAAACAAGGGTTTAGTAACCCTTTAAGTGCAGGGACTGATTTCAATGTACAATAGGTAAAGAGCTGAGTAAATTGTTGTACCTGTAATTAATATAGGCAATGGAGGCGCCAGTTGTGGATATTTTACATGTATCGTAAAATGTTGTGTTTGGATATTATTTTTTTTTCATGAACTTGATTATCTATGAAGTCCTTGAAAAAGCTACTTGACCATCACTTAGGTGTTTAGGGACCTCTCACATAAATCCCAAATTTTGTTTACTTTTATATGCATCCATATTATTCAGTTATATTAAATGGTTGGTGCTCCTCTATAAAAACTGGTGTAAAGTAAAACAGCGTAGTTGCCCAAGAGTTCTTTTGACTGCGTTAATGTTCTAATCTGCATTATCAAAACAGCTGATGGAGTTTGACTGCTTGTTGTAGGTAACACCCTTACTTTCCTTTGGTCCTTATTTGTATGAATGCTGTTGGTAGTGTGTTAGCTGAGTTCTGTCCAAAAATGCTATATTTAGAAAGTTATTTTATCAATATTGTCAGTCATTTTCTACCTCATTTTATCATTTTTAAATGCATAGCGGAAAACCTCCAGGTGTTATTTCATGCAGCAGCCATAATATAGTTCTATCTTACCACATCTTTTTAAAGGCTAATGTAACTAAAGGGCCATAACACGGCCAAATATCGGGCTGCATCGGCTGGTTTAATAGAAACTGCCTGACGTTCGGCCCGCGTGTACGGCTTCTGTCGAAGGAGCACAACCAAAAAAGGTATGTCGATTGGCACCCTATCAGTGCGCTCTGCCAATGGCTGAGAGCGCTGGCCGGTGTGTTCTAAGTCTTATACCAACCTATCCATGCTCCCTGCTGGAAGCTGCACAGCTGTAAGCTCTTTTGGCTTGTCCCCTACTTTTTCATACATGTATGGGCATACATAGAATAAGGACCAGCTGCAAGACTTCCAGTGGGCTGATTTGGCAAGAAATGAGGGTAGGTATGGCTTTGAGGGAATGGGAGGGGGCTAAAAGGTAAAGTCTAGGTATGAAAGTGCAGTTGCCCCTTAAATCGGAGCTAAGCCCTCCTATCCTTTACATCCAAAGAGGCTGCCATCTTTAGCCCCTGTTTGATCTGCAGTTGCCATGGTGCTGTACATGTGATCAGTTATGACAGCAGCCATTTGATGGCTTGACAGTTCAGTCAAGAGCACAAGTGACTGTGACTGTTATCATTAAGGTATACCGTGAATGTAAGTGTTTTGGGAAGCCATTATGTTGATCGGTTTAGTTCCACTTTAGGTGCCAATACCTGGGCCAATTATAAGTTGATGAGTCAGCTTTGCACCATGGGATGTTTTTGGAGAGCTGGCAGGTATCTACTTGAATATCTAATGGTTGTGAAAAACTATGTAGTAATTTAAAGTGGTTGTAAACCCAGTCATAAAATTTGAACTAAGCACATATACATATCTGTAGTGTTTACTTGTCTCTCCCCAAAGCTCTAAGTGTAATTTCTTCATTGTGCTTCATTCCTCTGTCATCAGCAGGAGTCACTTCTGAGACATTTTCCTGACACATGAGATAAAATTAGTGACAGGGAGGGAGATGAGCACACAGCTTGTCTATTCAGAATACAGCTCTGCATGTTCCTTCATTCATCTGCCTATGTAAAGGGGAGGTGTTGTCCCTTATCTCCAATCAGCTGTCACACAGTGTTATAAGAGCTCTAACTGCAGTTCTCCACCCCTCCTCTGTACTCCTCACAGATGCATAAGGATTGTATCACATATTTGCACTTTTGAAGGGTTGTAGATAAGAGAAAACTGCAGATAAACATAAAACGTATGTAAGAGGATTTGTTTCATCTCTGTGTATCATCTGAGGCTATTTGAGATTTTACCTCCACTTTTCTTCACTTCTTTTTTCTCTTACATGTTATACTAGATGTGGAAATGCTACATCACCTGTACTTGCAGGATTGAGGCAGAGATAAAGCAGGGAGTGTGACGTTCACCAAATAATTACTGCAGGTGAAGCATTCCCTGTAATTTAAAAAACTAGCACCAGGAACATTCACGTGCAATGAATATATGATGTTGCATGAGCTGCTTTCTAAAATATTCTCTTAGAGTGAAAAATACATTCACTTTTGGTAGGAAAAAAAGATGCACGTTTCATTGAATCATGTCTTCTAAGATGCCAATTAGATATTTTCATTGCCAAAAAATTTGTTTTCGTTTCATTCGTTTTTTGTTTTTTTTTCGTTTTTCGGGTCATTCGTTATGATCACAATTAAAAAATTCGAAAGAATAACTAATGAAAACTAATAGATACTGGAATTTCCTTTCAAATTTGGCTGTTAGTGAACGTATGGAATACAAATTTATCCGAAGCTACGAATTATCCGAAATAACGAATGCCTCATCTTAACAACTGGAACGGAACGAATTAATAATAATAATAGAGCTTTTATTATTATTTATTATTATTAATTGGTTACGTTCCATTCGTTTAGATACAGCATTCGTTATTTCGGATAATTTGTAACTTCGGATAAATTCACATTCGTTACTTTAACTAACAGCCAAATTTGAAAGGAAATTCCAATACCTATAATTTAATAGTTAAGTTATTGGCTATTTCAGATTTTTGAATTTTCAAATATTAAAAAAAATTTGTTAAAAGGGTTTTCATTAATTTGGATATTTCCGAGTGAACTAATTTGTCGCAATTCGTTAAATAAATGAATTCGGAACAAACAAATTGCACATGTCTAATGCCAATCACATATAATACATTTTAGTGTACAGTCATTGAATTGAGATCCTCAACAACTACATTTTGTATTCTGTTTATAATAATTGGTTGTTTCTTCTGGAAAGCTAACATTGTGAATGCCAGGTTACTATGCTGTTTTTCTATACAGTAATACCTCGCATTACAAGTAACGCGGTTAACGAGCGTTTCGTAATAATTATTTTTCTTTAAATCCTGACTTGTTTTGTGAGCATTCTCTCGCAAAACGAGCAGGATTCAAACCTCTGCAGTGTGCAGTACCGCATTTGCCAGAGTTGGGGATGCACCGGTGACATTCGGAAACACTCGGTTCCCGAGTGTTTCCGAGCCTCTCCGAGTGCATCTGAGCTGTTTCTGAGTGTTTTCAAATGTCTCTGGCGCCCCCCACCTCTGGTCACATGCGGTACTGCATACCATAGAAGTTACTGTGAAACAAATTATCTGAGTTTCCATTGACTTCTATGGGGAAACTCGCGTTGATATACGAGTGCTTTGGATTACAAGCATTCTTCTGGAACGAATTATGTGTGTAATCCATCAGGCAGATTGTATACAGTCAAATAAGCAACATTTGTGTTTTGTTGATGTGAATCACATGCTATGGCAGAGTCTGAAGATAGGAAAATTGATTGTAATGCATACTTTTTTACTCCACAGCTGCTAAATGTGCATCATTGATGTCCACATCGCTAAAGATTTTAAATAGAAACTTCATAGTCTATAAATCCAGCTAAAACCGGAATACAAACACAGTCTTTTGCATATAACAGTTCATAAGTGATTCATCTGCTGTTTAAAACGTTTGACCATCGATACATCTAGTGCTTAAGACCCCTCTAGGAATTGCACTCACCAGAAACAAGATCAATCAAAGCCTCGTAGAGTATGTGAAGTGGCTATGATCGCTTCCAAACAAACATCCGTCCAATCCACAGTGAACGATCAGCTGATATGAAGACCTACACTCACGTCCTCTGATTCACCAAGGTCTGGTCAGCTGAAAGCTATCCATTAATACATTAAACTTACAAACGAATGATCAAAAAAGCATCCAATAAATAGTAGCGCAGCACATTCAGTTCTGTCAATCTCACTACCTGTCGGAGAGCTGTAATCATCTGTGGTGGTTCTTGGGGAGAAACCAGAACCAATGACCTGTAAGGCAAGCCGTGTGGTACACCTAGACGCGTTTCGTGAATTTGTCTTTATCAATAGGTGTCTATGTATTAATGTATTAAGGGAAGGGGATTTTTTGGATAATGAAAAGCTTTACAGTTTTACACTATGAGGCTTCCTCTCTCCTTTTTTACCTGAGTATTATGGATAGCTTTCAGCTGACCGGATCTTGGTGAATCAGAGGACGTGAGTGTCGGTCTTCATATCAGCTGATTGTTCACTGTGGATTGGACGGATGTTCGTTTGGCAGCAATCGTAGCCACTTCATATACTCTACAAGGCTTTGATTGATCTTGTTTCTGGAGAGTGCAATTCCTAGTGGGATTTTAAGCACTAGATGTATCGATGGTCGAATGTTTTAAACAGCAGATGAATCACTTATGAACTGTTATATGCAAAAGACTGTTTGTATTCCGATTTTAGCTGGATTTATAGACTATCAAGTTTTTATTTAAACTCTTTAGCGCTGCAGAAGTTTGAAAGACTACTTTTTGATCGAATTTATTTTAAATTGTAGTTTTGATTGCTTTCTTTTTTCAGAAATATTTTTTACACTATAGCAGCTGCTTTTCTACTTCATGAGTTATTTTCCTAAGCGCCAAATAAGGGATCTTTTTTGAGAACTTCCTTCTGGTAGCAGGAATGTTGTCCGCATTTAGTTTTTTGAAAAATGTATATGCATGATCATTTTCCGGTGCCATTCAGGAAACGAACTTTGTCAAGCTTCAGTTCATATATGAGCTTCGGATTATGCTTTTTATTGCCTTTTTTTTGCCCAAATCAGTATTTAACAAACTTTCATGGTTCTAGTATACAAATCATGGAAAGAAAGGGTATTATCTTTATTGCAGGTGTTGCATATAGCAGCCAATGCAGTTCTTGTGTTTTGTTATCAGATGTGTACACCAGAAATGACAGTTAAAATCTGGTTTCTGTGGGGGGTGCCTTTCTATGAGTAACTAACCACCAAGAACAAATGTAAAGGCAGAGTAAAGTAAAAACTCCTGGTTTGTATGCTTGTTTGATGGCAGTGACTCAAGAAGTGTTCAAATAATTGCTCGACAGTTGGGCAACTGGCAGTTTCATTACATCTTCCAGCTTTTTTTTTTTTTAACAAGATTCTTTTATTCTGTTTTGTGGCTGTTGAGAATTTCCTTTATAGTTGTGTGTGCAGTGCATATCTGTTTCCTGTGCGTGACAAAAGTCCATATAAATCTTTATTGATTACCTCACTGCTTGTATGACCCTCTAGCATTTTATTGAGCATGAAATAACATTTTGGTGTGCCACCATTTATTGTTCTTTATGCAAACTATATCTTCTAAGTTTACAGAACAGCTAGATAAACCATGCCATGACAATATGACCATACCAAGCACTATACAGGTTGTCAAACTGTGATATACTGGTGCTAGAAAGACTTTGTTTTTATGGTATTGTTGCCAGCTTGATCCAATGACTGTTCTTACACTAGTGCCGAGAAAGCCGTATGCTCTATCCTATCGTTCGATTCTGTTGAAATGAGAACTTGAGGAATCTGACACTAAAAACATAATGCTGCCGTCCTTAGATATAGAATACATGAAGAAGCAAACTTTGTCCTAGCAGCAAATACCTTTAATTTGCTCCTCTGCTGCTACCAAGAGTGAATAAAATACCTGGTACATCTTCTTATGATGGAATATGTGACTTGCTCACCTTTCTGTCACGTGGCAGCTTTGAGGCTTGGTGATTAGCTGATTGTTGTCAAATGGGGATTGAGAGACCTTAGTGTAAGCTTCAACTAGAGCGAGCTGGAGTTTACAAAAAACTTCTTTACTCTCTACTGGCAGCTGTGTATTTGCTATTGATGAACATTTAATCAAACTTACTGCTTTGCCCTGCATGGACCAATCACAGGTTTGCTTTAAGGAAATGTTCATTACACTGAAGTACAACATTAGGGTATATTGATTTGTTTGACACCCTAGTTATATAGTGGGCTTACATGGGTACTCCAGTTTTCTCCCACACTCTTTGGCTCCATCTAAAATTGGCCATAATATGAATTTTAATGAGCGTGCCCAAGGTGGCTGCCTCGCCAACAGCAGATAAAGCTGCCTATTTTTGGCTTTCTTTCTCTATAAGCCATTAGGGTGTGAAATGAAGGTATATGAAACAGGATGGCAGCCATTAAGCTAACTTATTGCTTCACCCTGCAATTTATTGTTAAATGTGTGTAAAAGAAAACTTTGCCCTATTAAAGCAGGCACAGGAAGAGAGGGTGAAAGGAAATCGTCCAATGGGGAAACCTGTCTTGGTGAGAACTGTAGCGCCTGCAAAGCGCTTCGGCAGCGGCGCTACACGGGCGCATTTAACCCTTTATTCGGATGATAACGGGGGTTAAAAGCACCCCTCTAGTGGCCGAATAGCGCAGCTAAAATGACGGTACAGCGCTGCTGAAACTAGCACCGTTTTACCGTCAACGCCCGCCCCAGTGTGAAAGCAGTCTTAAAGATCTGCAAGGTGCAATCATTGTAGAGTACTATTACACGGAGCAAGGTATGCATATGTCATAAGCAAAAATGGCTGCCCCCAAATGCATAATTAAAAATTAGATAAGTAAACATGGCTTTTAGCACACTAGATATTGATAACATTAGTTACATTAAGGTGAACCCTTGTGTAGTTCTCCTTTTAAATGCTTCAGATTTAGTAGATCAGCTGCCAGGTCAGGAGCACTTCATTCTAAGTTTTGCCATTTTGGTCACAATTTACTTCTACTACATGGTTGTGTATTCAATCCGGTGGAGGAGCAGCAGCTGTATAATTATTGTATAGTTGTATAATTTATTGTATAATTTATATTTTTTTTACACCAAATTGGTTCTAAAATACATGGAGTGGAATTTAAAAAAACTGGAGAAAACAGAATTTGGAGCAGCTCTGCATGGTAACCAATTGGTTTCTAGGTTTCATTTTCAAAGTTTACCTGAGCCAGCTACAGATAGAAGCAGATTGTTTACCATGCACAGCTGTTCCAGATTCTGTCTGCTCTAGTTTTAGTAAACTTCAACCAGAATGCACTACTAGTTAAATATAGAATGTGAATCTTTGGATTTTCTCTTGTGCTTCCAGTTTTAGATGAACTCTCAAAGCAAGCCTCCTAAGGATAAGGATGATATTTGGTATAATTTTGACACACTTTTTTTTTTTTTTATGGAGCATAGCTAAGAAATTTGCACTTCCATGTAATAATCCATCATTGTAATAACGTGTATTAGTTGTAAGTTGGAAATATGTTTTGTGTAAGTTCCTTAATTTTCCTGTATTGACTATGGTTATGCAGCCTTTTCAGTGACGGGTTTCACTTCACACTGTGTATGGAGATAAATGTTACTCCCCTATGTATTTTACTAGGTATCTTGAATATTTATCAATGAAATGGTTTGGAAGGATATATTGTGCATGTTTTTATTTTGTTTGTTTTGAGGGAGAGTGTGTCAGAAAGCATTATAACCAATAAAAAATGATTAAAATCCTAGTTGTGTGTTTTTCTAAATGGAGCAAGGACAGCCGTTACAGAGCAGATTTCTCAGCAAGAATGACAAAGTGAGAAAACTTCTCGCCTTTACGTAGCTTACGTACTGCTAACGCTGTTGAGGTTTTTTCCAGACTCAGCCTTAGAATGGATGCTGGGACTGGGCTTTTTTTTTTCTTAGGGTAGTAAAAATTATTTTAAAATTACTCAAGCACTTTCAACAAGTAATTGCAATAAACAAGTACTTAAAGCGCTTGGTGTGGCAGGGTACTGGAAACACAGGCACTGCGTCAGGGTCCTGTGTACCTGTCAAACCTGGCTGTGTGGGTGAGCTGTACAACCAACGCATGTCCATTCACTAATAGGGGCTGCCTTGTACGCAGCTAAGTGCTAGGACAGAATAGTATAAAAAAAAAGGGCTCTTCATGCTTTATGGGGCTAAGCGCCTATATAAATTAGCCCTCATGCATTTACATCTTTTTATATTCTTTTCCGTCTTTGTAAAGTTTCATTACCTTGTTACGCAGGTCTATTGACTGTTCTTTTCTACCTCCTCATGGCTCAGTGTCTATCCTGCTTAGTGCATCCATGTGAGAGCTAACAAACTCATTGACTATTTATACACAGACACTAATTGTGATTTAAAAAGCCCCAAATGTGGGAAATTAACCTTTTTGGCATGATCAGAAGAATTTTCAATATTAATTCCAAAATTTCACAATTTTTGCCAGGGTATGCAAACTTTTGAGCAGAACTGTGTTTATATAGTTCTTCTCCACCCTATCTACAGTGCATCCGGGAAGTATTCACAGCGCTTCACTTTTTCCACATTTTGGTATTTTACAGCCTTATTTCAAAATGAATTGATTATATTATTTTCCTCAAACTTCTACAAACAATACCCCATAATAACGTGAAACAATTCGTTTGAAATCTTTGCAAATGTATTAAAAATAAAAGTAAACTAAAAAAAACACATGTACATAAGTATTCACAACCTTTGCTCATTACTTTGTTGAAGCACCTTTTCCACCAATTACAGCCTCAAGTCTTTTTGAGCATTCTGGTACAAGCTTCAAGTTCTGGTGGTTCCAATCTCCTTCCATTTATGGATGATGGAGGCCACTGTGCTCATTGGGACCTTCAATGCTGCAGACATTCTTCTGTACCCTTCCCCAGATCTGTGCCTCGATACAATCCTGTCTCTGAGGTCTACAGACAATTCCTTGGACTTCATGGCTTGGTTTGTGCTCTAACATGCACTGTTAACTGTGGGATCTTATATAGACGGTGTGTGCCTTTCTAAATCATGTCCAATCAACTGAATTTACGACAGGTGGACTCTAATCAAGTTGTAGGAACATCTTCATGTTGCCAAACTCGGTAATATGAAAATAGTTCATCTGCCTAGGGTTGCCACCTGTACGGGATTCACCCGGATAGTCCGGGTTCTAAATCATCTGCCCGGTTTTCAGACTGCCTGAAACCCGGACAGACCATTCTGGCAGAGGGGGAGCTTCATTAACCTACTTGTCACTGTGGAGTCAGTCACAGCAGCAGTGCCATTTCTTCTCTCTAAATACACACACTGTGCTGGTGTGTGTGTTGGGAATCTGAAGCTGCCTTCTGTCTCCCCCCTCCAGGCTCCTGCAGTCTCTTTTATCTCAGATCCCCCCTCTCCAATCACTAGTGCCTTGTTCTGAGAGACGAGGGGGGCGGATCTGAGATCACTGGAGTGCTGTCAGGCTGGCCGCTGCTCACTAGGAGGTGAGCTGATTTTTTTTTTTTTCTAAGGAAAGTTTCCTAGGGTGCAAAGTTCCAGGAGGATTTCTTTTGCATTGCATTGAAGGGTTAGGATAAGGAGAATCAGAAGAGACAGCAAGTGAGTGTGTGTGGGGAGGTGGGGGAAGAGTCTGCAGCCCAATCACAGCCACTCACAGTATCTCCCAAGCAGCACATTTATCTATAGATACAAACATCCCCCATCCTCTGTCCAGATTATGTGATGTAATTTATGACCATTCACTTAACCCTGTGTGTATGTGGTAAGTCTACACCTCTGATTGTCCAGACTCAGAGCCTGGATAACAGGGGGTTATATGAATGGTCATCAATTACCTTCACATCATCTGAGCATACAGAGTTCTGGGGGCTGGCATCTTATAACAGATTGTTTTCATTGAGTATTATTGTTGTATATTTTAGTAGATGACCACAATAACTTATTTTTTTATTATAGACATTACTATCTGACCACTTCTCAGCCCCCAACTCCCCCCCAGCTTACATCACCCCCCCCCCCCCACCCAGACCACTTCATACAGACATTACTCCGAGCTGCTTCCTACCCCCCAGCTGAGGGACATCATTCCATGGTCACCCCACAGACACTGCAAGAAATCCCTCCCCATTCTACACCCATCACACCCCCTGCACTCCTCTCCTTTACATACTGCCCCCATCACATCCTCCGCACTCCTCTCCTTTACATACTGCCCCCATGACAGCCTCTGCACTCCTCTCCTTTACATACTGTCCCCATTACACCCTCCGCACTCCTCTCCTGTACATTCTGCCCCCGTCATACCCTCCACACTCCTCTCCTGTACATACTGCCCCCATCACACCCTCCGCACTCCTCTCCTGAAATGTTATTTAATCACAAAACTATATATATAGTGTATACTACATAAAAAATTGCCATTCATTGCATTGTACAGAGGTAATGAATTTAATGTGCTACAAAAAAAAAAATTGCCGTGCCCTGCTAAAGTGTTCGGGTTTGGCTTGATGAAAAGGTGGCAACCCTACATCTGCCCCCAGTGCCCACATCTTATAAATCTTTTTACATTAAAATACTGTCACTATATACCTTTTTTGCTGATCTGTATGCCTGATACTATGGTCACATGATAAACTGCAGGGTCTGCCTGAGTGTTTGGGTAGGAGGTGATTTCCACTATAGCCTGTGTCCTCATGCTGTTATGGGAGGTGGGTCGTCCATCAATTAAGATATGACATCCCAGCCACTGTGTTCATTTTTAGTTACTGGGCATACACACACAAATGTGTGATGTCAATACCGTGTGACCTTGCTAGCTCTGATCAACCAGGAAATGTTCTCTCCAGCAATAGAGACCAAACTGAGCATGTGTAGCCTTACTACTCTGACTGTGTCTTATCTGGCCTTGCAAAGAGAGACCCTGCGGGAGGGGAGGATCTGTACATACAGAATCAAAGAGTCTTTATACACAATACAGAGAATTAACCCCTTAAGTTCCACAGTGAGTATAACCAGCATGCTATTCTACATATACAGACAGATTTTACTGTGGGTTTAGTAACACTTTAAGGATGATCAGTGGAAACAGGATGCACCTGAGCTCAATTTTGAGTGTCATGGCAAAGACTGTAAATACTTATGTACATGTGATTTTTTTATTTTTTTATTTCTTTTAAATTTGCAAAAATTTCAAACAAACTTCTTTCACATTGTAATTATGGGGTATTGTTTGTAGAATAAGGCTGTAACATAACAAAATGTGAAAAAAGTGAAGCGCTGTGAATACTTTCTGGATGCACTGTACATATAAACAAAATCGCGCAAAATACTAAGTACTGCTACCCAGTGTAAAATCAATGCAATACTATCATTTTATCACTTAATTAAGTCGCCAGTATCTTTTTTTTTTTTTTTTTTTTTTTATATCGATGCAAAAAGACCACTGTAATCCACTGAAATCCTTGTGCCAATACCTTTGCACAAAGCACTCACCAGAAAGTTTTGACATTTTATTATATAGTGATAAGCAATTACAGAAAGAGTGTCAAGATATACATTTTTACTGGTTTAAAGAAAGAAAGACAAAAATAAAAAGGGTACAGAAAAAAAATATATGCATATATGTGTATGTATATACAGTATCTCACAAAAGTGAGTACACCCCTCACATTTTTGTAAATATGTTATATCTTTTCATGTGACAACACTGAAGAAATGACACTTTGCTACAATGTAAAGTAGTGAGTGTTTTTCTGTTAAAAAAAAAAAAAAAGTAGTGAGTGTACAGCTTGTATAACAGTGTAAATTTGCTGTCCCCTCAAAATAGCTTCACACACAGCCGTTAATGTCTAAACCGCTGGCAATTAGCCATTTTCCCTCCCTGGTGTCATGTGACTCGCAAGGTCTCAGGTGTGAATGGGGAGCAGGTGTGTTAAATCTGGTGTTATCGCTCTCACTCTCATACTGGTCATTGGAAGTTTAACATGGCACCTCATGGCAAATAACTCTGAGGATCTGAAAAAAAGAATTGTTGCTCTACATAAAGATAGTGTCAAGCATGTGTGGCGGCAACCAGGTGAGGAGTACAAAGACAAGTGTGTCTTGCCTACAGTCAAGCATGGTGGTGGAAGTGTCATGGTCTGGGGCTGCATGAGTGCTGCTGGCATTGGGGAGCTACAGTTCATTGAGGGAACTGTGAATGCCAAAATGTACTGTGACATACTGATGCTGAGCATGATCCCCTCCCTTTGGAGACTGGGCCACAGGGCAGTATTCCAACATGATAAAAACCTCAAACACACCTCCAAGACAACCACTGCCTTGCTAAAGAAGCTGAGGGTAAAGGTGATGGACTGGCCAAGCATGTCTCCAGACCTAAACCCTATTGAGCATCTGTGGGGCACCCTCAAACGGAAGGTGGAGGAGCGCAAGGTCTCTAACATCCACCAGCTCCGTGATGTCATCATGGAGAGGTGGAAGAGGACTCCAGTGGCAACCTGTGAAGCTCTGAACTCCATACCCAAGAGGGTTAAGGCAGTGCTGGAAAATAATGGTGGCCACACAAAATATTGACACTTTGGGCCCAATTTGGACATTTTCAATTAGGGGTGTACTCACTTTTGTTGCCAGCAGTTTATATATAATCGGCTGTGTGTTGAGTTATTTTGAGGGGACAGCAAATATACACTGTTATACAAGCTGTACACTCACTACTTTACATTGTAGCAAAGTGTCATTTTTTTCAGTGTTGTCACTTTTGTGAGATACTGTATATACACATATATGTATCTACTGTACACACACACACACGCACCGATTAGCCACAACCTTATGACCACCCATAATAACCCGTTGAGGCACTAGGCCTCTTAAAGGAGTTGTAAAGACAGAAGGTTTTTTTTATCTTAAAGAGGAGCTCCACCCAAAAATGGAACTTCTGCTTATACGGTTCCTCCCCCATCCGCTGGTGTCACATTTGGCACCTTTCAGGCGGGAGGGGGGAAGCAGATACCTCTCAAATACAGGTATTTTCTCCCACTTCCGGCGAAAGATCACCACAGAATCCATGGTGATCTACGCCATATCCGGCCCCTCCTCTGTCCCCCCCGCTGTCTTCTGGGAGACACACAGGTCCCAGAAGACAGACAGGGACCAGTCAGGATGCGCAGCGCGACTCACGCATGTGCAGTAGGGAACCAGGCTTTTGAAGCCGCAAGGCTTCACTTCCTGATTCCTTTATTGAAGATGCCGGCGCCTGCATCCGGAGCCGAGGGACGGGTTGGCTTCGGGTGAGGACAGCGCAGGCACCCTGGACTGGTAATTGTCCTTATTTTAAAAGTCCGTAGCTGCTGACTTTTAGTTTTTTTTTTTCAGCGGAACTCCACTTTAACCACTTGCCGACCGCCTACCGCATATATACTGCGGCAGAGCGGCACGGGCAGGCAAAATCACGTACCCGTACGTGATCTGCCTCCCGCGGGCGGGGGGTCCGATCGGACCCCCCCCCGGTGCCATCGGCGGTCGGCATTTGACTGGGAGCGTCGGGAGGCGAGGGGGAGACCATCCGATCGTGGCCCCCCCCCTCGCGATCGCTCCCAGCCAATGGGAATCCTCCTCTGCCTGTGTGTCGTTTCACACAGGCAGAGGATGTGATGTCATCTCTCCTCGGTCTGGCAGTTTCCGTTCCAGCGCCGAGGAGAGATGACAAGTGAGTGCACAAAACACACACACACACAGTAGAACATGCCAGGCATATTTACACCCCCGATCGCCCCCCGATCCCCCCCCAATCACCCCCCCCCCCCCCCCGTCACAAACTGACATTAGCAGGATTTTTTTTTTTTTTTTTTTTTTTTTTTCTGATTACTGCATAGTGTCAGTTTGTGACAGTTAGTGTTAGGGCAGTGAGTATTACCCCCCTTTAGGTCTAGGATACCCCCCTAACCCCCCCTAATAAAGTTTTAACCCCTTGATCACCCCCCGTCACCAGTGTCGCTAAGCGATCATTTTTCTGATCGCTGTATTAGTGTCGCTGGTGACGGTAGTTAGGAACGTAAATATTTAGGTTCGCCGTCAGCGTTTTATAGCGTCAGGGACCCCCCTATACTATCTAATAAATGTTTTAACCCCTTGATTGCCCCCTAGTTAACCCTTTCACCACTGATCACCGTATAACTGTTACGGGTGACGCTGGTTAGTTTGTTTATTTTTTATAGTGTCAGGGCACCCGCCGTTTATTACCGAATAAAGGTTTAGCCCCCTGATCGCCCGGCGGTGATATGCGTCGCCCCAGGCAGCGTCAGATTAGCGCCAGTACCGCGAACACCCACGCACGCAGCATATGCCTCCCTTAGTGGTATAGTATCTGATCGGATCAATATCTGATCCGATCAAATCTATACTAGCGTCCCCAGCAGTTTAGGGTTCCCGAAAACGCAGTGTTAGCGGGATCAGCCCAGATACCTGCTAGCACCTGCGTTTTGCCCCTCCGCCCAGCCCAGCCCAGCCCACCCAAGTGCAGTATCGATCGATCACTGTCACTTACAAAACACTAAACGCATAACTGCAGCGTTCGCAGAGTCAGGCCTGATCCCTGCGATCGCTAACAGTTTTTTTGGTAGCGTTTTGGTGAACTGGCAAGCACCAGCCCCAGGCAGCGTCAGGTTATCGCCAGTACCGCTAACACCCACGCACGCAGCATACACCTCCCTTAGTGGTATAGTATCTGATCGCATCAATATCTGATCCGATCAGATCTATACTAGCGTCCCCAGCAGTTTAGGGTTCCCAAAAACGCAGTGTTAGCAGGATCAGCCCAGATACCTGCTAGCACCTGCGTTTTGCCCCTCCGCCCGGCCCAGCCCACCCAAGTGCAGTATCGATCGATCACTGTCACTTACAAAACACTAAACGCATAACTGCAGCGTTCGCAGAGTCAGGCCTGATCCCTGCGATCGCTAACAGTTTTTTTGGTAGCGTTTTGGTGAACTGGCAAGCACCAGCCCCAGGCAGCGTCAGATTAGCGCCAGTACCGCTAACACCCACGCACGCAGCATACGCCTCCCTTAGTGGTATAGTATCTGATCGGATCAATATCTGATCCGATTAGATCTATACTAGTGTCCCCAGCAGTTTAGGGTTCCCAAAAACGCAGTGTTAGCGGGATCAGCCCAGATACCTGCTAGCACCTGCGTTTTGCCCCTCCGCCCGGCCCGGCCCAGCCCACCCAAGTGCAGTATCGATCGATCACTGTCACTTACAAAACACTAAACGCATAACTGCAGCGTTCGCAGAGTCAGGCCTGATCCCTGCGATCGCTAACAGTTTTTTTGGTAGTGTTTTGGTGAACTGGCAAGCGCCAGCGGCGTAGTACACCCCGGTCGTAGTCAAACCAGCACTGCAGTAACACTTGGTGACGTGGCGAGTCCCATAAGTGCAGTTCAAGCTGGTGAGGTGGCAAGCACAAGTAGTGTCCCGCTGCCACCAAAAAGACAAACACAGGCCCGTCGTGCCCATAGTGCCCTTCCTGCTGCATTCGCCAATCCTAATTGGGAACCCACCGCTTCTGCAGCGCCCGTACTTCCCCCATTCACATCCCCAACCAAATGCAGTCGGCTGCATGAGAGGCATTTTCTTTATGTCCTCCCGAGTACCCCTACCCAACGAACCCCCCATAAAAGATGTTGTGTCTGCAGCAAGCGCGGATATAGGCGTAACACCCGCTATTATTGTCCCTCCTGTCCTGACAATCCTGGTCTTTGCATTGGTGAATGTTTTGAACGCTACCATGCACTAGTTGAGTATTAGCGTAGGGAACAGCATTGCACAGACTAGGCACACTTTCACAGGGTCTCCCGAGATGCCATCGCATTTTGAGAGACCCGAACCTGGAACCTGTTACAGTTATAAAAGTTAGTTACAAAAAAAAAGTGTAAAAAAAAAAAAAAAAAAAAACACAAACAAAAATATAAAATAAAAATAGTTGTCGTTTTATTGTTCTCTCTCTCTCTATTCTCTCTCTATTGTTCTGCTCTTTTTTACTGTATTCTATTCTGCAATGTTTTATTGTTATTATGTTTTATCATGTTTGCTTTTCAGGTATGCAATTTTTTATACCTTACCGTTTACTGTGCTTTATTGTTAACCATTTTTTTGTCTTCAGGTATGCCATTCACGACTTTGAGTGGTTATACCAGAATGATGCCTGCAGGTTTAGGTATCATCTTGGTATCATTCTTTTCAGCCAGCGGTCGGCTTTCATGTAAAAGCAATCCTAGTGGCTAATTAGCCTCTAGACTGCTTTTACAAGCCGTGGGAGGGAATGCCCCCCCCCCCCCCCAGCATCTTCCGTGTTTTTCTCTGGCTCTCCTGTCTCAACAGGGAACCTGAAAATGCAGCCGGTGATTCAGCCAGCTGACCATAGAGCTGATCAGAGACCAGAGTGGCTCCAAACATCTCTATAACCTAAGAAACCGGAAGCTACGAGCATTTTATGACTTAGATTTCGCCGGATGTAAACAGCGCCATTGGGAAATTGGGAAAGCATTTTATCACACCGATCTTGGTGTGATCAGATGCTTTGAGGGCAGAGGAGAAATCTAGGGTCTAATAGACCCCAATTTTTGCAAAAAAGAGTACCTGTCACTACCTATTGCTATCATAGGGGATATTTACATTCCCTGAGATAACAATAAAAATGATTTAAAAAAAAAAAAATGAAAGGAACAGTTTAAAAATAAGATAAAAAAATAATAATAATAAAGAAAAAAAAAAAAAAAAAAAAAGCACCCCTGTCCCCCCTGCTCTCGCGCTAAGGTGAACGCAAGCGTTGGTCTGGCGTCAAATGTAAACAGCAATTGCACCATGCATGTGAGGTATCGCCGCGAAGGTCAGATCGAGGGCAGTAAGTTTAGCAGTAGACCTCCTCTGTAAATCTAAAGTGGTAACCTGTAAAGGCTTTTAAAGGCTTTTAAAAATGTATTTAGTTTGTCGCCACTGCACGTTTGTGCGCAATTTTAAAGCATGTCATGTTTGGTATCCATGTACTCGGCCTAAGATCATCTTTTTTATCTCATCAAACATTTGGGCAATATAGTGTGTTTTAGTGCATTAAAATGTAAAAAAGTGTGTTTTTTCCCCAAAAAATGCGTTTGAAAAATCGCTGCGCAAATACTGTGTGAAAAAAAAAAAATGAAACACCCACCATTTTAATCTGTAGGGCATTTGCTTTAAAAAAAATATATAATGTTTGGGGGTTCAAAGTAATTTTCTTGCAAAAAAAAAATTATTTTTTTATGTAAACAATAAGTGTCAGAAAGGGCTTTGTCTTCAAGTGGTTAGAAGAGTGGGTGATGTGTGACATAAGCTTCTAAATGTTGTGCATAAAATGTCAGGACAGTTCAAAACCCCCCCCAAATGACCCCATTTTGGAAAGTAGACACCCCAAGCTATTTGCTGAGAGTCATGTTGAGTCCATGGAATAATTTATATTGTGACACAAGTTGCGGAAAAGAGACAATTTTTTATTTTTTTTATTTTTTTTTGCGCAAAGTTGTCACTAAATGATATATTGCTCAAACATGCCATGGGAATATGTGAAATTACACCCCAAAATACATTCTGTTGCTTCTCCTGAGTACGGGGATACCACATGTGTGGGACTTTTTGGGAGCCTAGCCGCGTACGGGACCCCGAAAACCAAGCACCGCCTTCAGGCTTTCTAAGGCCGTAAATTTTTGATTTCACTCTTCACTGCCTATCACAGTTTCGGAGGCCATGGAATGCCCAGGTGGCACAAAACCCCCCCAAATGACCCCATTTTGGAAAGTAGACACCCCAAGCTATTTGATGAGAGGTATAGTGAGTATTTTGCAGACCTCACTTTTTGTCACAAAGTTTTGAAAATTGAAAAAAGAAAAAAAAAAATTTTTTTTTCTCGTCTTTCTTTATTTTCAAAAACAAATGAGAGCTGCAAAATACTCACCATGCCTCTCAGCAAATAGCTTGGGGTGTCTACTTTCCAAAATGGGGTCATTTGGGGGGGGTTTGTGCCACCTGGGCATTCCATGGCCTCCGAAACTGTGATAGGCAGTGAGGAGTAAAATCAAAAATGTACGCCCTTAGAAATCCTGAAGGCGGTGCTTGGTTTTCGGGGTCCCGTACGCGGCTAGGCTCCTAAAAAGTCCCACACATGTGGTATCCCCGTACTCAGGAGAAGCAGCTAAATGTATTTTGGGGTGCAATTCCACATATGCCCATGGCCTGTGTGAGCAATATATCATTTAGTGACAACTTTGTGCAAAAAAAAAAAAAAAAAAAAAAAATTTGTCACTTTCCCGCAACTTGTGTCAAAATATAAAACATTCCATGGACTCAACATGCCTCAAAGCAAATAGCTTGGGGTGTCTACTTTCCAAAATGGGGTCATTTGGGGGGGTTTTATGTCATCTGGGCATTTTATGGCCTTCAAAACTGTGATAGGTAGTGAGGAGTAAAATCAAAAATGTACGCCCTTAGAAATCCTGAAGGCGGTGCTTGGTTTTCGGGGCCCCGTACGCGGCTAGGCTCCCAAAAAGTCCCACACATGTGGTATCCCCGTACTCAGGAGAAGCAGCTAAATGTATTTTGGGGTGCAATTCCACATATGCCCATGGCCTGTGTGAGCAATATATCATTTAGTGACAACTTTTTGTAATTTTTTTTTTTATTTTTATTTTTTGTCATTATTCAATCACTTGGGACAAAAAAAATGAATATTCAATGGGCTCAACATGCCTCTCAGCAAATTCCTTGGGGTGTCTACTTTCCAAAATGGGGTCATTTGTGGGGGTTTTGTACTGCCCTGCCATTTTAGCACCTCAAGAAACGACATAGGCAGTCATAAATTAAAGGCTGTGTAAATTCCAGAAAATGTACCCTAGTTTGTAGACGCTATAACTTTTGCGCAAACCAATAAATATACGCTTATTGACATTTTTTTTACCAAAGACATGTGGCCGAATACATTTTGGCCTAAATGTATGACTAAAATTGAGTTTATTGGATTTTTTTTAGAACAAAAAGTAGAAAATATCATTTTTTTTCAAAATTTTCGGTCTTTTTCCGCGTATAGCGCAAAAAATAAAAACGGCAGAGGTGATCAAATACCATCAAAAGAAAGCTCTATTTGTGGGAAGAAAAGGACGCAAATTTCGTTTGGGTACAGCATTGCATGACCGCGCAATTAGCAGTTAAAGCGACGCAGTGCCGAATTGTAAAAAGTGCTCTGGTCAGGAAGGGGGTAAAACCTTCCGGGGCTGAAGTGGTTAATGCATTCTATGCATTAAGATAAAAAACGTGTGTGTAGCAGCCGCCCCAGCACCCCCCACTTACTTACTTGAGCCCATCTCTCTCCAGGAATGTCCACAAGTGTCTAAGCTGTCCGGAACACTCCTGATTGGCAGAGACACAGCAGAGGCGTCGTTGGCTCCCGTGGCTGTCAATCAAAGTCAGTCAGCCAATCAGGGGAGAGAGGGGGTGGGGTCAGGTCGGAGCTCCATGTCTGAATGGATACACAGAGCTCTGACTTGGGTCAGGTGCCCCATAGAGAACTGCTGGCTGTGGGGGCTCAATAGGAGAGAGGGACCAGGAGCAGCGAAGAAGGACCCGGGAATAGGAGGATTGGGGCTGCTCTGTGCCAGTGGTGGCTGATGGGTTCTCCTTTTGGGGGGTGGCACAGGCACCAACCCCCCCGCCACGGGGCGGCATGGCACTGACCACCTGCCGGATCACCCACGGCACTGACCACCTGCGGCACTGACCACCTGCTGTGTGGCGGGGCTGTCCTCCTCCTCTCCTTCAGTGGCGGGGCTGTCCTCCTCCTCTCCTTCAGTGGCAGGGCTGTCATCCTCCTCTCTTCCAGTACGGGCAGTGGCGGCTCCGGTGTCTGCTCCTCAGGTTTCCACCCCTGTGTGTCGCCTCTTCCGCCAAAGTGCAAGACATCCAATAGGATCGCCTGGTGCTTTGGCGAATTGGGGAACAGGTCTCCTGATTGGCGGGGATGAACTGTAGTGTAACCATAGCGAAAATGAATTCGCTATCGTCACACAACAGGGTGGGATCAGGACGCAGTGCTCTGCGCAAAACCAACTGCAAAGAGAAGGTAAATATGACATGTTTATTGTTTTTCTTTTTTTTTAACTACTTGCCCGCCCTATAGCAAAATGACGGCGGCTAAGTGGTTGCGATATCCTGACTGGACGTCATATAACGTTGCCAGGATGTCAAGCACCTGCGTGTCCTCCCGGGGGCGCGCATTACGCAATTATTGCTGCGGTGTGTCAGTCTGACACACCGCATCTCCGATCTAGGTAAAGAGTCTCTGACGGAGACTCTTTACCATGTAATCAGCCGTGTCCAATCATGGCTGATCACAGTGTAAACAGGAAGAGCTGTTGATCGGCTTTTCCTCACTCGCGTCTGTCAGGCGTGAGTAGAGGAGAGCTGATCAAATGCTCCTCTGACAGGGGGGTTTGTGCTGATTGATTTTCAGCACAGCCCCCCTGAGGATGCCCAAACTGGACCTCCAGGTATGCCACCCATGGCCACCAGGGATGCCAATCAGTGCCCACAATGAATGCCAAACAATGCCTGCAATCAGTAATGCCCATCAGTACCATCCATTAGTGTACATCAGTGCCCATCCGTGCCGCCTTTTATTGCCGCATATTGGTGCCCATCATCAGTGCCACCTCATCGGTGCCCATCAGTGAAGGAGAAAACTTACTTTTGTAACAGAAACAAAAAAATGTTTTTTTTCAAAATTGTTGGTCTTTTTTTTATTTGTTTAGCAGAAAATAAAAATCCCAGAGGTGATCAAATACCAACAAAAGAGAGCTCTATTTGTGGGAACAAAATGATAAAAATGTAGTTTGGGAACAGTGTAGCATGACTGCTCAATTGTCTTTCAAAGTGCGACAGCGCTGAAAGCTGAAAATTGGTCTGGGTAGGAAGGTGTATAAGTGCCTTGTATTGAAGTGGTTAAACAAGACTACAATGATTTGAAGGTTTGCTGTGATATCTGGCACCAAGCCGCAGCAGTTTAAAAAAAAAAAAAACCTGTAAGGTTATTGCGTGATGTGCTAGTATGCATCGCTCATTATGAAATACTTACCTTAGAACGAAGCCCTTGGCTCCGGCACAAAGCTCTGAAGGTCCTGGCAGGGCCGATCCTAGGGTCACAGAGGGCTAGGTGCAGAAATATTTCTGGCGCCCCCACGTGGGTGTGGTCATCTTACCAACTCCTCCCCTTTACAAATGTTACTATGGCAACGACTCAAACACAGAGATGCTCCCCTAAGAAGTCTTCATTACCCTAGGATCTTCCCATGATCTTTTAACAATAAAGAAAATACAGGAAGA
This sequence comes from Lithobates clamitans, assembly GCA_037952925.1. Classification (NCBI taxonomy): domain Eukaryota; kingdom Metazoa; phylum Chordata; class Amphibia; order Anura; family Ranidae; genus Lithobates; species Lithobates clamitans. Next base: position 277,058 of record JBBGZY010001408.1, read on the forward strand.
GTATACACTAATGAGACCTGGAGGGGAGGCTCTCTGATGCACACAGAGGGCTGTCTGTTAGAGAGTCTGTTAGAAAGAGCCCCCAGACATAATACAGGAGATGGTCAGAGACTGTAGACATGATACAAGAGACGGTCAGAGACTGCAATCATACTACAGGAGATGTTCAGAGACTGCAGACATGTTACAAGAGATGATCAGAGACTGAGGACATGATACAGGAGATGATCAGAGACTGCAGACATGTTACAAGAGATGGTCAGAGACTGCAGACATGTTACAAGAGATGATCAGAGACTGAGGACATGATACAGGAGATGATCAGAGACTGCAGACATGTTACAAGAGATGGTCAGAGACTGCAGACATAGTATAGGAGATGATCAGAGACTGCAGACATACTACAGGAGATGGTCAGAGACTGCAGGCATAGTACAGGAGATGGTCAGAGAATGCAAACATATTACAGGAGATGGTCAGAGACTGCAGACATACTACAGGAGATGGTCAGAGACTAGAGATATAATACAGGAGATGGTCAAAGACTGCAGACATGATACAAGAGATGGTCAGAGACTGCAGACATGATACAGGAGATGATCAGAGACTGCAGACATAGTACAGGAGATGATCAGAGACGGCAGACATGATACAAGAGATTTCCAGAGACTGCAATTCCTATGGACATTAGTAGATAATGGCCGATCGGCCCTTTCACCTGACCCAGCCATACAGCAACAACGGTTCCTCTGATCAAGAGTCAGCTCACTCTGAATTGCCCGTGGTGACTCCGCTGAGTAGCACCCAGATCTGTATTCTGGCAATGACTCCATTCCTTTCTCCGCCAGGGATGGCGCCAGACTGTGTGGCTTTCCCTCTGGTGGTGTTCCCTCAGCACTGTCCTCTCCCTCTGGAGTCCTGGGTGTACTTCCCTGAACGCTTTCCCGGACTCCTGTCTCTCTCCCTCTCTCCCATTCAGCTGAGCATGCTGTGTGGGCTGCAGTTTCCGTGTTACAGTGGGGCTGCCAGTCCTCGGGACTACATGTCCCACAATCCTCCTCTTTGCTCCTTTTTTTTTCTTCCCTGGCCGATATGAAGGCAGGGGGAAGAAACATAGTGCGCCGCTCACTAGTACAGCAGCGCACACGAAGAGGAGAGGGAGAGGGGTGTCACCCGGTGCGGTAAAACATGGTATCACCTCCCCTCCACCAACTATAGTCGCCCCTCAGTACAGATCCCCCTCCGTCAGTGCAGACCCCCCACTAAGTATAAACCCCTCCCTCAGTATAGACCCCCCCAGGACAAAACACCCCCCTCTATCAGTATAGACCCCCCTCAGGACAAACCAACCACCCCTCCATTAGTACAGACCCTCCTCAGGACAACCCCCCCAGAACAAACCACCCCCTCTACATTAGTACAGAACCACCTCTCCTCCATTAGTACAGACCCCCCTGAACAAACCACCCCCCTCCATTAGTGCAGACCCCCCTCAGGACAAACCACCCCCCTCCATTAGTACAGACCCCCCAAAACAAACCATCCCCCTCCATTAGTACAGACCCCTCTAAAACAAACCACCCCCCCTCTATTAGTACAGACCCCCCAGAACAAACCACCCCCTCCATTAGTACAGACCCCCGGGACAAACCACCCCCTCTCCATTAGTACAGACCCCCGGGACAAACCACCCCCCTCTATTAGTACAGACCCCCCTGGACAAACCCCCCCCCTCCATTAGTACAGACCCCCCAGGACAAACCACCCCCCTTCATTAGTACAGACCTCCCAGAACAAACCACCCCCCCTCCATTAGTACAGACCCCCCAGGACAAACCACCCCCCTTCATTAGTACAGACCCCCCAGAACAAACCACCCCCCTACATTAGTACAGACCCCCCAGGACAAACCACCCCCCCTTCATTAGTACAGACCCCCCTGAACAAACCACCCCCCCTCCATTAGTACAGACCCCCCAGGACAAACCACCCCCTCCATTTGTACAGACCCCCCCAGAACAAACCACCCCCCTCCATTAGTACAGACCCCCCAGGACAAACCACCCCCTACATTAGTACAGACCCCGGGACAAACCACCCCCCTCCATTGGTACAGACCCCCCGGACAAACCACCCCCCTTCATTAGTATAGACCCCCCAGGACAACCCCCCCTTCATTAGAATAGACCCCCCCAAGACAAACCACCACCCCCCTCCATTAGTATAGACCCCCCAGGACAACCCCCACTTCATTAGAATAGACCCCCCCAGGACAAACCCCCCTTCATTAGAATATACCCCCAGGGCAAACCCCCCTTCATTAGTATAGACCCCCTCAGGACAACCCCCCCTTCATTAGTATAGACCCCCCAGGACAAACCACCCCCTCCATTTGTACAGACCCCCCCAGAACAAACCACCCCCCTCCATTAGTACAGACCCCCTAGGACAAACCACCCCCTACATTAGTACAGACCCCCCGGACAAACCACCTCCCTTCATTAGTATAGACCCCCCAGGACAACCCCCCCTTCATTAGAATAGACCCCCCCAAGACAAACCACCACCCCCCTCCATTAGTATAGACCCCCAGGACAACCCCCACTTCATTAGAATAGACCCCCCCAGGACAAACCCCCCTTCATTAGAATATACCCCCAGGGCAAACCCCCCTTCATTAGTATAGACCCCCCCAGGACAACCCCCCCTTTATTAGTATAGACCCCCAGGACAATCCCCCCCCCCTCCATTGAGCTAATTAAAAAACACCCGGGCGGCAGCTGGAGAGGAGAGGACGGTGTGCAGCCGCGCCGCCTGGGTGGAGAACAGAGCGTGTCAGGCTTGGGCAGCAGGTGGGAGTTACACAGGAGGAGGAGAGCTGGAACACGTCGGGAACGGACCACCCCCACCCCCCCGTGACGTTACTGCGCGGCTGGTCTCTCTGCACACAGAGACACAGCCGCTACGATCTGTGGCTGGTTCCGCTCTCCTCCTCTGACAGGAGGAGGGAGGAGGGATGGCTGGGCTTCGGCAAGAGACACGGCGGCGGCTGCGGTGACCGGCGGAAAGAGCCGCCTACGGACATGGAGAGGAGGAGGAGGGAGGGGAGCACTCTGGCGCTTCAGCACCCCCACCTCTGTGGCGCCCGGGTGCACTGCACCCTGTGCACCCCGGCCAGGACCGGCCCTGGGTCCTGGCACAGTATGCTGGATTTTACTACAACTTAAAGTCCTGTACATTGCGAGGTGGGGTCTCCATGGATCTGACTTTTTTCCAACACATCCCACAGATGCTTGATTAAATTGAGATTTGGAGAATTTGGAGGCCAAGTCAACACCTCAAACTTATTGTATTCCTCACCTTCTTCCATTGCTCCTCTGATCCAGTTATTATGCTCACATATTATTTATTCACATTACGAAATACTTACCTTAGAACGAAGCTCATGCAGCGCGCCCGGTCACCGTTGAGGGAGCTGACATGATCCCTCTGTGTTTCTTCCAGGATTGCTGGCTCCGGCGCTGAGAAGGCCAGAGCCTTGATGACGTCACTTCCGCACATGCACGTGGGAGCCCTTCGTTCCAGCAAGTTCCAACAGGATACACCGGACTTGCAGAGCGCATGCACCACTGACGTCAGTGGCTGAATGCAGGGTCAGTGGCTGAATGCAGGGTCAATATAGGCTTATAGGCTTACCTGTAGGTAAAAATCAACAAGCGGGCAATACAACCGCTTTAATGAGCCCCTGAAGCTCTGCACTCCAGTTGGCCTTTGAGGTTCTACATTCCAAAGTAACATCTAAGCCTGTACATCTCATTCCCTTCTCTGAAATGTTGAACTTTATTCCTGCTGCCGTGGATCCTACTACATTTTCCTCCAGGCTTAGACTCGTACATCGAATTTGTGTTTCAGTCACTTCTGTATGTAAAACCCCATTCCTCTTGTTCCCCCCCAAACTGAGCTTGGTGCCGCTAAAGTAAACCTGTCTTTTCTGAGTCTAATCCATTCTCTTCTGTGTGTGCGTTTGTCTCTTCCATACAAAATGCAGGCAGCCTAAAATCTTTTCATATCTCCATTAGAGGCAGTTTCTCCAGAGTCAAACATTTGGACCCAGGATTTGCTCCTTCTTAATGATTTTTTTGTGCCCGAGACTCAACAAGTGTTTTGCCCCGTACACACGATCAGACTTTCCGGCAACAAAACCGTGGAATTTTGTTAGAAGGTTGTTGGCTCCAACTTGTCTTGCATACACACGGTCACACAAATGTTGGCCAACAATTACGAACGTGGTGACGTACAAGACGTATGACAAGCCCAGAAAAAGAAAGTTCAATAGCCAGTGCGGCTCCTTCTGCTTGATTCTGAAAATGCGTGAACTTTTGTGCGTCGGACTTGTGTACACACGATTGGAAAATTCCACATCAACGTTTTGTTGGCGGAAAATTTGAGAACCTGCTAGCCAACATTTGTTGGCAGAAAGTCCAACAACAAATGTTCCATGGAGCATACACACGGTCAGACTTTCAGCCAACAAGCTCACATCCAACATTTGTTGTCCGAAAATCAGAATGTGTGTTCGGGGAATTTCTTATTCCTGAGTCACACCTAATCAGTGTGAAATCTCTGGGTTAGTGGATTTACTGTAGTATATGAGTTCATGTGATATTTGAAGTTGTCAGTAAATATGTGCACTGTCAGTATATTTCCTTTTCAATAAGAATAAGGAGGTTGGAAAACCTGCCGAGCAGAAGGTAATGAGCACCTCACAATAAAGACCCAAAAAAATAAAAGCAGTTGCTTGCTGTCTGTTTCCCCATTTCAAATTTCTTACGTTTTTTACTTTTGTGTCAACTGGATAGAAAGTAATGGAAAACTTCTGCAACCAGGATACCCATAACAATAAGGATTCAACAGTGGTTCAGTTCAGTATACATACTATATGCGCAACAGGTAAAGAGAAAAAAAAAGGTTTTGCTGAGGTCGATATTAAGTCACATTGGGGGTTATTTACGAAAGGCAAAACCACTTTGCACTACAAGTGCAAAGTGCACTTGAAATTGAACTGAAAGTGCACCTGGAAGTGCAGTGGCTGTAAATCTGAGGGGAAGCTCTGCTGATTTTAATATCCAATTATGTGCAAGCTAAAATGCTGTTTTTTATTTTCCTTGCATGTCCCCCTCGGGGTTACAGTGACTGCATTTTCAAGTGCACTTTGCACTTGTAGTTTGCACTTGTAGTGCAAAGTGGATTTGCCTTTAGTAAATAACCCCCATTGCCTTGAAAGATATACTTGCTGATCTCATTCTCTATATGTTTATTTCTTGGCTGTCATGCTGCCCCTTAAGTTTCCATGCATTGCGAGTGACTGACCCAGAAAACATATAAAAAGATAAGGAGTTCTGCCCTTTCTCCAAGTCTTCTTGCTGTATGCTTGTTCCAGGTCAGCAACACAAAGAGGCTGGGCTTCAAGGATTTTTAGATGGAGGTCACCCATACTTCTCTCATGACAAGTTTCCTTCTAATACCAGCAACATACAGGATGCAGGAGTTGTTCTTTAGACTAGAATCACTCCTGTGCGTTTTTTTTTTCATTTCAATAATTTTATTACGTTTTTCACAAAGAAGTACAGAAAAATAGAAGGACAACAATTTCAATGCCTGTTATGCATTAGAACATATAGTAACAGAGAACTACTTGAGTGGTTACTTTGCAACAACAGAAATCGCACTTAGACTTGAACAGGAGGTGTAGTATTCGCATTGATCGATCGGCTGGGGTATTGCCCCCACCCCCAGACACCCCATCTGGGCGCAAGCGGTGTCCCTGTGCGTTTTGTTTTTTTAGCGCCTTTTCAAAAGGGCAGGAATGCACAACAATTGATTTCTTTGATGGTTCCATATGCGTCCCATTCTAAACTATGCAGTTTCCTGCAGTGCATTTTTGGAAGAGGTACAGGGACTTTTTTCATGCAGAAGATGTATATTTGGGTCCATAGACTTCAATGGAAGTGCATCAAAATGCATGAAAAACGCACGTACATCCATTTTTGGTAGGGTTTTGTGTTTAACAGCCAGTGTCCTCCACTTACAAAAAAAATACACGAAGCATGAAAATGCTTCAAATGTGAGCTTGAAAGCGCATGAAAAATGCACTGCAAAAACACACCAAAAACCCATAAAAAGCACACGCACGCGTGAACCTAGTCTTAGTTACAGAGCTGTCTTTGTTTATTTTAAAATGAGTTTTGTAAGTATTAATGTGCCCATTAACAACTTTTTTTTTATTCTTATGGTATCCTTCTGTTAAACTGATTTTAATGTATATGATGATTCTGTGTATAATGGCTAGTTTAGATATCTTGTGTTACTGCAGAATGACTTTCATGGAAGTTTGTGTTCTGAAATCTTCCTACGTCTTGTCAGCTTTCCTCATGTGCTAGCTTCGGCAAGCAGAAACCATCCTAGACTTTTGGCATTTGGGAAGAATCTGTGAAATTCTTGTTAAACGCAATCTTTTCTGTCCCAAACTCTTACAGGCTTATTATGTAAAATAGTAAAAGGAGTAAAGTACAATACTTGTAGAAACCAATGCTGACTGAGGTTTTCAATAAAGTGTACTGTACATTTGTTTACATCAAGTCAAAGATGTCCTCTCTGAAAAGGTCTACTCTCCATAATTGCACAGCCTCCTTTAAGTACTGTGGTGTGCCTGAGTGAATATACTTTAAATGGAACGGTTAGGCAAGCTCTCATACTATGTAATAATTGGTAAACCTAAACCAGATTGTAAAGTTAATCATTTCACATTTTTAAATTGTTTTAATATTGAAGAAAAAATAATACCAGCAATGAAATGACAGATTAGGCAAACATTATTTTGCTCCAAGCCCTGCATATACTAATACTGTAATTTAATTTTCTCTTTCTACCACAATATGCTTTAAGAGTCAAGAAGCTTTAGATCACATTTTACTTAGTAGGTTAGAGTCTGATTTCGATTCAAGCGGTAGTAAACTGCATTTATTTATTTATTTTATTTTTTAAATCCTGTAAGACAATTGCATAATGTGCTAGTATGCATTGCATACTAGTTCATTATGAAATACCTTACAACAAAGCCTTCCAGCGGCACGCTGTCACCGCTGAGAACGCTTCCATCTTCACCCGGTTTTCCTTCGCATACTCTGGCCGTCTGATTGGCTGCAATGACGTCACTACTGCGCATGCATAAGTCAAAAGCTCTGAAGGGACGGCAGGGGTATGCTGCGTGCGCCGGTGACATCACCAGCTGCATGCAGTGTGAATATCTCCTAAACAGTGCAAGTTTAGGAGATATTCAAAGTACCTACAGGTAAGCCTTATTATAGGCTTACCTGTAGGTACAACTGTAAAAAAAAAAAAAGGGGTTTACTTGCACTATAAACTGCACAGACGTTAAAGCAGTATTAAACCTAACACCCAACATGTATTATATATTGCAGCTTACTAATCCTTAGATGTGGTGGCTGCATTAGTTTTATTTTCTTTTATGTTTTTTTCCCCTCTGTTTTCACCTGGTGATCAAGCCAGTAACATCAGCGTTGGATGTTCTAGCAGATTTAGATGCACTGAACAAATTAAAGCAAAGTCTAGCTAACATTTATTTTCAGCAGTTACCACAATTGTGTTTCTTTTGGGATAAAGGGTTTACATAAATTAATAAAAGCTGACCATTGTAAGCACTCCTGTTACTGGTAAATGGTTTGTTTCAACCCCCTTATTGATACATCTGCAGGACAGCTTGTTCTGTTGAAAAACAACAGAGTTACTGGCTAGGTGGAAAAAAAAAATAAAGCCCAACAAAAAGAAAACAAATGCAGCCATGACATCTAGGAATTAGTGAACTGCAATAGTATTATTATTATTATACATGATTTATATAGCTCCAACAGTTTGTGCAGCACTTAACAACATGAGGGCCGACAGTACAGTTACAATACAATACTGGAGGAATTAGATAAAATGTTTACTTTTGGGTTTAATATTGCTTTAAAGCCTCTTGCACATGGGTTTAGACACGCTCAGCACGCGTTTTTGAAGCGTTTACATCGTTCACTTCCCCTTGTAAAAAAACAGAAAACCAGAGGTGGTGCTTGGGTATTGCAACCTAACACATGTGAAAAGTATCTGGAACATGGGTTAATGTTATAGCTTAACCCACCTTTGTCATTTTGCCATATCTCAAAGCTGATGTGAAAGAGGCCTTAATCTCTCAGTAGTGCCATCAACATATGTCTAAAACATTCAAGTCAGCAGAATATAAATGACTTATCTGTCAACAAAAAGTTCATTTTAGGATTTTATGCAATTACAAAACAGTAATTTAGACTGTACTTGTTGCTTGACTGTTATGATGTTTTATATTTGATGCCTTATTAATACTTCAACTTCATCTGTGACGGTAACAGTCCATCATTGTCAATCACATCTCCAGATGTTTCTGCGGTATCCCTTTCCCATTGGATTTCCTGCTACGGCCAGCTAAATATTCCCAGTAGTTACGAGTTAGTATAGTATAAAGTAGAGGATTTACACAGCTATTAGCATATGTTAAGCAGGTAACGCCAATGTTTAGATAAATCTCAGCTGAATGACCCAGTGCTGAAAGGTCCTTCTGATAACATTTGGCTAGCTGCCATGCCCAGAAAGGTACAAAACAAGCCCAATATACAATGATAATTGTAAATATACGCAGCCCAACACAATGCTTTTGTTTTCGCCTTGATTGGTGGACCTCTAGGCCAGATATCCAATATGCCCTAGCTAGGCAACTATAGATGTATACCAAGATGAAGCCAGGGCCTAGTATGCTGGTGCAGAAAAGGACTGTTAAGTAATTTCTGAATGAATCTTGTGTCCAAGTGGGAAAACAAATCTTCTTGCCAGATCCATAATGACTGTCCTGTAATCGTATCATACACATCATTGGTAAAGTGAGAAAAAATGATGTAAGCCAGATTCCAAGACTTGTTACCTTTCGGTGACACTGGGTAATATGTGCCTTGAAAGGTTGCACAATTACCTGATATCTCTGCAGACTCATTGCAGTGAGAGTGTAGATGCTAGCATGCATGGTGAATACGTCCATGCTTAAAAGAACTCTGCATCCTATATCTCCAAAGTACCAGTTTTGGACCAAGTAGGTGCTTAGAACAAAAGGAATCGTTGAAAGGTAAAGTAGATCAGCCAAAGCAAGATTTATGACATTGATAAAGAGGGAACCAGCTGGCCTGGGTGTCAAGACAGTTATCACAAGTACATAAATGTTTCCAAAGGAGCCTAAGACAAACATAATAGCAAGTACAGCGCTCAAGCTGGATGTCACCAGAACCTCACCATCCAAAATACCTGGAGTTTCCATGGACATGTTTGCCTCATAATTACCTTCCATTTTCTTTACTGCCGCCCTACTTCGCAACAAGCCTGATGGGTTGTGTGTCATGATCAGTAATATAACAAATTCTTCATGTATTCATGGTGGCAATGAAAAAATAACCCAATCTACAATCAGAATCCCAGCTCTCCTGTGTTGCCTGGCTTCTGTCAGTCATGGTCTCCAAAGAAGCTCCTATGTATAGTAAACATTCCACGTCTACGAGCTGAGACCTTTCAATGAGGGTGTGAGCGTTTCTTCAGTTGTGATAGAAAGCTAGTCTTAATCCAGGTTAGCTATAGCACTGGAAAAATTAGGATATATTGTGCCCGTGTTGCAGCATTCTATTTGCTTGATCTATGCTCATTCCTCACCTCCGCTTCAGATATGCTGAACAAACATTGACAAATCCCATTCACAAAGAAGTGTGCAGACTGAGACAAAACTGTTACATTCATGGTCTATTAACCATCTCCCCATACTCTTCTCAGTACACTTCCTGACATTATGGACCTATTGCAAAAAGCAATAACATTTTTTTGCTTTTAAGACTGTTAGAGATTATACTTTACAGTTTACTACCTATAAATTGTGTTTAATTCAAATATAAAACATAGAATTTTCATTCTCCTTAAAATATTTAAAGTATTTTTAAAGCCAATGTTTTGGATTGAGTAGGTGAGGGTAAAACTGCTGTAATTTTTTTCTTTTTTTGCCATCTGTGTATCAGGGATATTTCCCTGCACTTCCTGCCCTGTAGACTCAACAGGAAGTAAGAGGATATCTATCCAATGTGAGGGATATCCCCTCTTGGACAGTGGTCATGAGAACAAGGGTCCTCACTGGAAGATTTTTCCACTATTCCTGTTTTGGAGGCAACTCGACATTTTGGCATAAGGAAAAAGAAAGACACTCACGGGAGTAAAAAGACAAAGGGCTGCACACCCCAAAATTGGATCAAAAAAAAGCAGGAGATTCCCCAAGGGGGGTTTTTAGCAGCCAGCAATGATGTGAATAACAAACTTGGAAAATAATAATGTAATGGTAAAAAGTTTTATTGTTACAAAAAATATTGATGCTGACATTTTTGGTCAGAACATGAACTGGAGTACAAACAACATTGTATTAAAAAAAGCAACAGTACCAATAAGTAAGGGGCAGTATGGGGTATGTTATGTCATATGCAACAGTAATACAAAGGTCTTGCGTGTAAGATCCTGACACGTTTCGACCCCAGTGGGTCTTCTTCAGAGGATAATGAGTAAAAACTGTATGGATGTAAACATGTGTTAAAGTGTTTCAAAAAATAAAAAAAATGTATATAAAAAAAGAGATAAAACAGCACTATAAACAAATCCATATATTATGTTTTTACCAATTACGATGTATTCAATATCTGCGAGTGACCTTGATATAAAGTAGTTTCCCCTTTACTCCATACCCAATCCCCCAACGGTCGATCCAGTCAGAGGGGGAACGAATGACATACAAGCATGCCTTACAAGGAGTCACACACTAATTCCCCAAAGATGGAGGGGGAATGGATGAGGGAGGGTATATGCTGCACCTGTGAATGGGATAACATAGTATATTGAGCGGACAGCTCCAAAAGTGTGGTGATATAGATGTAAATATATTGGTGTATTAGGGATTGAAAAGGTTGTAAGAGATAATTGATGAGTGGTTATCTGTATCGTCAGGTGTTGCACACATGGTCCATGCAGAAAGACATGTGAAAGACGTGCATGAAGGTGAGGAAAAGAAGAAAAAGAAGAAAAAAGGGTAAAGAGGAGGAAGGAAAAGAGGGGGGAAGGAGGGAAGGGGGGAGAGAAAGGGGAAGGGGAGATGGGACGGAAAAAGGGGAATGATAAGGAAATGGGGAAGGGGAACACGGAGGCCGGAAAGAAGGGGAAAGGGAAGGAGGGGGAAGGGAAAAAATGGGGTAGGAACTAATGGGGTACGGGATGAAAGCACAAAAGAGGGAAAAAGGAAGAAAAGCAAGGGCAAGATGTGATTGCAACCCCTTGAGTACAGTGACGTAGTATAGGAATGGTGACAGGTGAAAGTGGATAACAGGGGTGCAAGGATGACGGGGAAAGTGAAGGGGTCCTGTGGGAACACTGGGAACAAAGGAGTGACAATAAAACAAAAACTAAAGTGATAAAAACGCCCAAAAAGTGCAGTGAGGGAGGTAGAAATAGGGAAGGACATTACCTAGAAAGTGTTTTGGGACGATCAATCCGATCGAGAAAAGAAATAATCAATGTGAAAATCTAAAAAGGTAAATGTCAAACGAATCAATTAAACCTCTTAAGATAGTACAAACAGGGTGTAGAGCACACACCATAGGATGTGAGGGTGGGTTTATGGCGACTCTTACCGGTCCAACAGATGTTCCAACAAAATAGGAGCGTCCGGTGGGACATCCAGTGGGGAGTAGGAATGACACTAAACTCCCCACATTGCCCGTTTCATTTGTAGGGCAGGTAATTTACCTTAATGGTCTGCAGGTGCGGCTATCCTCCTTCTCCATACATCCTCTCGGATGGAGTGAGTGACGCAATGGCGTCACTCAGTGTGTGAGTCCCTCGGCGTTCCGGAAGAGAGATACTCCCGGGTCCACCGTCATTTTCGCCGCAAGTGTGCAGGCGTCGTGACGTCACGCGCAAAGCATCAAGCGCGCGTGAGCGAGTTCACGGCGTTCGGAAAAGATCCGGAATGCCGCTGGCAGGGAAGGAGGTAGCGCCTATCCTGGTGCTTCCACCTGGTGGGCATTTAGGGACACACAGGGCCCTTGTGTGTCCCTACCCTGCCAGGAAGGCATGATTTGCAGTAGATCCGCCCCTCCTAAAAATAACATGGACATGGCCAGCCGGGGTAAATGGGGACAAAACATGGAGAATGAGGCTAATAAACAATCCTGTATAGTGTGCCTGTAATAACATACACATAAATTATCCACTGCCAGCAGTAAAAATACAAGATTACAGCTATGGTACAAAACATAAATTATGATTGTAAAGGCTCGTATATTGAACTGTGAACCAGACATGGGGGTAAGTCACACATGTGCAAGTCACAAGCAAGTCTCAAGTCTTAACCTTCAAGTCATAAGCAAGTCCCAAGTCACTGTGGCGAAAAGCAAGCAAGTCAAGTCGAGTCCCTGCTAGAAGTCAAGCAAGTCAAGTCAAGTCATTTATTTTGGTCAAATCACAAATTAAGTCAAAATACTGATCTACCCCATTTCCATCCTTAAAATTAGTTAAAAGTCAGTTTTCAGGAAAGGTTTTGTTTCATTTTCAACATTAACAAAACTGCTTAGTGCTTTTTTCTTGGCATATTTTGCCTAGGCCAAGACACAACACTGGTGGTGCCAAGTCATTGCAAGTCATTGCAAGTCAAATAGCCCAAGTCAAAGTCAAGTCGCAAGTCATTAGTGGCAAGTCAAAGTCAAGTCGAGTCATTTATTTAATTTTGTCAAGCAAGTCGCAAGTCCTCAAACAGGTGACTCGAGTCCGACTCGAGTCAAGTCATGTGACTCGAGTCCCCCACCTCTGCTGTGAACTAATTACTGTGCTGAACAAGGTCCCTACAGAGTTTAAAAGATTGGTTTTAGATGATATTTTGAATACCTGTATCTTATGTTCTATAATAATGGTAAATAAAATCGCATCGGATGCGATTCAAAGCATTCACATAACGACCAATGGACCCTGGAGTGGCCCATATAGGAGCCGTGGGGTAAGGTGCTACATAGGGAACATAGTCTATGAAGGTTTCTTAAAGGTTCCCCAAAAGATTATTAGTAAACGTATCACTTCCATATTTGTTTTCTTTAGAACAGCATCGGGAATCTCTGATATAAATGATATTATATATCTAGGGGACATGTATGTCAACACACAGAGCAACAATGGAAAAAATTCTCAGGACTAATGGAGACCATTAGTATAACATAGGCTATTGCTGGGAATAAGTTCCAACTATGCAAGAGGGCAATGAACCTGTAATTGGCCTCACTCATTGTGTTTTACTGGAGGAGAAACCTTTCAAAAAAGGAGCAAAGGAGATAGACTCATTAAGGCCAGGCGGCAATGTGGCCTGTAGTTGGAATATCCATCTCTGCTCCTTTTGTAGTAAGGCCTTATTCCAATCACCGCCTCTATTAGGAATATGCATCCTATAGAGGGCCGTGAAGGTGACTTTGGGTGCTCTGTAATTGTGTGTGGAGACAACATGTCTCCCCACTGGGAGGTAAGGGTTCCCTATTTGCATGCTGTACACATGTTTGGAGATACGTTTCCAAAATTCCTGTTTAGTTTTCCCTATGTAATAGGCACCACACTCACACTCCATAAGATATACCACTCCACGGGTTTGGCAGTTTACGAAGTGTGTGGGTGTGAATGTCTCACCATTAGGGAGGCGAAACATCTTTTCCTTTCTGATTAGTGGACAATAGGAACAGTGTCCACATGGAAAGGAACCAGCTGTTTAGATCTTCTATTTTCATTTTTGTATTCACTCTGGACCAGTTTGTCCTTTAGTGAGGAGGCTCTTTTGTATGTTATAGATGGTTAGTTAGAAACAAATTCCCTAAGTTTGGGATCATCCGTGAGGATGTTCAAATGTCGCTGTAAAATGTTACGAATAGCGGTGTGTTGACGCGAGTAAAGCATATTAATACGGGTTAAGCTGGAATCTGAATTTTTGGAGGGTTTGGGTTGAAACAGCAGTTTGGATCGAGACTGTCTTAACGTTTGATTGTAAGCTTTTTTGAGACATGATCGACTATATTCTTGGGCTAGGAGGCGACTTTGAAGGCATTCGGCTTCCCTTTTGAACAGATTATCATTGGAGCAGTTGCGACGGAGTCGCATGTACTGCCCATATGGGATGGAGTTCTTGAGTGGTACAGGATGAAAGCTATCCGCATGGAGAACCGTATTACCGGCAGTGGCCTTGCAAAAAAGGGTGCTGGATAGCTTTCCTTCTGATGTAATTAAAATGGAAATGTCCAAGAATGTGACACAATTTCGATTGTGCGTCATAGTAAATTTCAAATTACGATCGTTGATGTTAATCAAGTTGAAAAATTAGTTTGGTCTCGGGTCCCTCCCAGATGACGAAGACGTCGTCAATATACCGCAGCCACCGGGATATGTGGCCGGTGTATAAGACGGTGTATATCTCGTCATCCAGGAGGGATTGCTCCCACTACCCCAGGTACAGATTGGCGTAGGATGGGGCACAGCACGTCCCCATAGCTACACCCTGTACCTGGAGGTAGTGAGAGTCATCAAAGCTGAAATAGTTGTGGTTGAGTATATATTCAAGACCCCTTAGGATGAACGCATTAAGCGCAGGGTCATATCTTGAATATTGTTTGAGGGCTCTCTGCACAGCAGACAGGCCTGAAGAATGAGGGATGCTACTGTATAGGGCCTCTACATCAATTGTGACAAGAACACAATCCTCAGATACTCCAAGATCATTGATAAGTTGTAGAAACTGAATAGTATCTCTGACAAAGGATGGCAATGAGAGAACAAGGGGTTGGAGGTGGCCCCATTGCCAGAGACAATGGGACGACCAGTAAGTTTTGTAGAGTTCTTATGGATCTTGGGTAGACTATAAAAGGTAGCCACTTTGGGATGTGGGGTCCTAATAAATTTGTAGATGTCCTTAGTGATGGCGCCAATATGAAAGGCGCGATCTATCATATTGTAGAAAGTAGTATTGTACAGGTTGATATTAAGAGCCGAAATTTGTTTGTACCATTCCTTGTTTTGTAGAATGTTAAGACACATTGTGATATAGTCTTCGTTGTTCATAATGACCACATTGCCACCCTTGTCAGAGGGTTTAATTACGATTTAAGTGTTCTTAGTGAGACGCGGTGGAGGGCTTTATTTTCATCTGAGGTGAGGTTGTGTGGGTGGGATTTAGTTTGCATATATCCCGAATGGTTTGTTTAAAAAAAACAGCTACATTCGGGTTAATGCTAGAAGCCGGAAAAGATGTAGAGGCCTTTTTAAACATCAGCAGTGGTTTAAAGGTTTTTGTGAAGCTGTTAAGATGGGACCTAAAGATGGAATAGATTGTCTGGAGATCTCTTGTGATGAAGGAGTATTCATCTGATCCTGAAAGGACGTTTGACCCTTTCCAGCAGAGGGATCCATCTCTGCCTGTGGGTAAGATTGGACACCGCTGGACACCTGTTGCGGGTCCAGAGAATCTGTGTCCATTGTCCGTTTTTTGGGGTCATGTTTAGGTGAATTTCTATTACTGCGATTTCTTTTTTGTTGTTTACCACGTCCTCGACCCCGTTGAGAAGAATTTTTTTGGTCGGGGTCAGTGGTAGAGGGAATCTTAGATTTAGGAGTTTTGGACTTGGTATATTTGGATTCCCGATGTGAGTAATTTTTAGATTGAGCCAGATGATTGTTCCATCGATAGGCTCGTCCCTCCGAGAAGGCATGCTTATGCCTCCAAAATTTAATTTCTTTATTTTGTAAGAGATTTTTATTAAAAACTGATAGATTGTCTTTAAGAAGGGCCTGTTGTTCTAAGAATAGAGTATGTTGGGCATAGGGATCAAAGCTTGTTCTAAATTAGTTATTACTGTGTCAAGGAGCGTAATCTGTCTGTTGTATTCCCTAGACAGAATAGTCATCATCTCCCGAGAACAGGATTTAAGATTGGTTTCCCATTCCGCTTTACATTCATTACTTAATAAATCCGCATTGGGGAATATTTGGATACGTAATCCGAAAGGATTAATCTGCTCCTCAATGTACCTGCCAAATGTCTTGACATGCCAAAAAAGAGCAGACTTTCTTTCTAGTACCTGAGTTAATTTCTGAAAAAGTGATGAAATGGATAGTTCTTTTTGATCACCCTGTTCAAAGGAGTTTTCATATTCAGACATCAAGCTTACCCAATCTGCACCTATAAATTTACTCATTCTGTAAAAGGAAAATAGAACGACCTCAATACAGTAAAGGTAAAATTCCAAAGTTATTTACAGTGCACAGAAAACCATTCACAGTTCATGTCACTCGAGTGTCAAAAAAAGAGGCGGGGGGAGGGGTGTTTAACCACCCAAAATTATCAATAAGTAAAAAGAAAGACACCCACGGGAGTAAAAAGACAAAGGGCTGCACACCCCAAAATTGGATCAAAAAAAGCAGGAGATTCCCCAAGGGGGTTTTTTAGCAGCCAGCAATGATGTGAATAACAAACTTGGAAAATAATAATGTAATGGTAAAAAGTTTTTTTGTTACAAAAAATATTGTTTTAAAAAAGCAATAGTACCAATAAGGGGCAGTATGGGGTATGTTATGTCATATGCAACAGTAATACAGTAATACAAAGGTCTTGCGTGTAAGATCCTGACACGTTTCGACCCCAGTGGGTCTTCTTCAGAGGATAATGAGTAAAAACTGTATGGATGTAAACATGTGTTAAAGTGTTTCAAAAGAGAAAAAAAATGTACATAAAAAAAGAGATAAAACAGCAATATAAACAAATCCATATATTATGTTTTTACCAATTACGATGTATTCAATAGCTGTGAGTGACCTTGATATAAAGTAGTTTCCCCTTTACTCCATACCCAATCCCCCCGACGGTCGATCCAGTCAGAGGGGGAACAAATGACATACAAGCATGCCTTACAAGGAGTCACACACTAATTCCCCAAAGATGGAGGGGCAGTGGATGAGGGAGGGTATATGCTGCACCTGTGAAGGGGATAACATAGTATATTGAGCGAACAGCTCCAAAAGTGTGGTGCTATAGATGTAAATATATTGGTATATTAGGGATTGAAAAGGTTGTAAGAGATAATTGGTGAGTGGTTATCTGTATTATCAGGTGTTGCACACATGGTCCATGCAGAAAGACATGTGAAAGACATGCATGAAGGTGAGGAAAAGAAGAAAAAGAAGAAAAAAAGGGAAAAGAGGAGGAAGGAAAAGAGGGGGGAAGGAGGGAAGGGGGGAGAGAAAGGGGAAGGGAAGATGGGACGGAAAAAAGGTATAGGTAAGGAAATGGGGAAGGGGAACACGGAGGCCGGAAAGAAGGAGGAAGGAAAGGAGGGGGAAGGGAAAAAATTGGGGTAGGAACTAATGGGGTACGGGATGAAAGCACAAAAGAGGGAAAAAGAAAGAAAAGCAAGGGCCAAATGTGATTGCAACCCCCTGAGTACAGTGACGTAGTATAGGAGTGGTGACAGGTGAAAGTGGATAACAGAGGTGCAAGGAGGACGGGGAAATTGAAGGGGTCCTGTGGGAACACCGGGAACAAAGTAGTGACAATAAAACAAAAACCAAAGTGATAAAAACGCCCAAAAAGTGCAGTGAGGGAGGTAGAAATAGGGAAGGAAATTACCTAGAAAGTGTTTTGGGACAATCAATCCGATCGAGAAAAGAAATAATCAATGTGAAAATCTAAAAGGTAAATGTCAAACGAATCAATTAAACCTCTTAAGATAGTACAAACAGGGTGTAGAGCACACACCATAGGATGTGAGGGTGGGTTTATGGCGACTCTTACCGGTCCATCAGAAGTTCCAACAAAATAGGAGCGTCCGGTGGGACATCCAGTGGGGAGTAGGAATGACACTAAACTCCCCACATTGCCCGTTTCATTTGTAGGGCAGGTAATTTACCTTAATGGTCTGCAGGTGCGGCTATCCTCCCTCTCCATACATCCTCTCGGATAGAGTGAGTGACGCAATGGCGTCACACAGTGTGTGAGTCCCTCGGCGTTCCAGATGAGAGATTCTCCCGGGTCCACCGTCATTTCCGCCGCAAGTGCGCAGGTGTCGTGACGTCACGCGCACGCGCAAAGCATCAAAGCATCAAAGCATTTTTTGTAACAATAGAACTTTTTACCATTACATTATTATTTTCCAAGTTTGTTATTCACATCATTGCTGGTTGCTAAAAAACCCCCTTGGGGAATCTCCTGCTTTTTTTGAACATTTTGGCATTACCCTTACTTTTATTCCCAGTGACACTGGAGTTTAGGAGAATTAGAGAGAGTAAATCTCTCACAGATAAGAATACAATACAAAAAAAGTGGTCTATCCAAATCTTAATATTGTTTCGCATTTCATACTTTAATTGAATGTTAAATATGTCCCATTTCTGGAAACTAGGTGATGCACTGCCATACAAATATAATCATAATTACATATGCTTGTGCATAAAAATTGATACAAGGAAGAAATGTATTTTAAAGTCCAGTAATGAGATGTCCTGATAGCTGTCACGAGAAAATGAAAAGTTGGAGGACCTGGATCAGGAACATGCTATGTATGATACTTTAACCTTGATTGGACTAAAAAGAGAGAAAATTTGAGTTAGTAGCAATCTATAACAATGAATAATTACACTACTGTGGTGAAAAAAGAGCAATTTTGATTTCCGTAAAGTGTAAAGTGGATGTCTTTAGTGAAATGTAGGATTTTGAAAGCTAAAGCTTTATATGGTTGTATGCCTCTCTCAGGTCACGACAACCCCCCATCTAAAAAATACTATAATAGTATTATAGAAAACCTCTTTTCATTACATACCTTATTTTAGACCCAGTGACATCATCACTGGGTCTTTGTGCTTCTCTATGTGATAAAGGCAGATCATGGTTGGTGGCAGGGGCCAGCGGGGTTCTGTATGTAGCCCCCTAAAAAACATCACAGCTCCCTTCCTCAGTACTCACCTCAAGAGCCCTCAACCCTGATTGCAAGCAAGTGACTGGCTCTTGGGAGACACTATACAAATATTAAAATGTCTTGATAGGTGAATGTCAGTCTAGAGGAGTGTAAGGCTCCATGTACACGGGACGCTGGGGCAAACTCCTCTGAGTGAACTTAAAACTGGCGTTTAGAAACGCCCGTTTTACCGCGTTTAGCTGCGTTTTACCGCATTTGGGTCTAGAAGCGTTTATTAAGATAACCTCATTAAGACCCTCCCCAAGCTCAAAAAACGTTGTAAGTTAACTATTTCAGCCATTTTGACCAGAGTGAGTAGCAGCAGCAGATAGAGCAGCTGTATACTTGTATTTGCCTCTATTTCCGTGCTTTTTTTTTGCAATGGATCCCATAATGAGCATATGAGAGGAAATGCTCCTGAAGTTGGTCTTGATGAGGCTAGAATGACGTCGAAAATTGTGTGCGAGGTCCAGAGTCAGAGTTCGTCGCTATTGGACCCATCCATTTATTGCACAGCGAATGTCGGTAGGATATTTTTCCAACATGTACGTACAGCTGCATACCTACCGCGACAAATTTTTTAATTTCACACGCATGTCCATTGCCACATTTGACCTTCTACTAGAAAAAGTACGACCCAGTCTGACTTGCATGGACACCAACATGAGGAATAGTGTGTCACCAGAGGAACGTCTGTTGGTGATGATCAGGTATGTGCATATATTTAGATATATATATATCTATAGATGTACAGATGTATTATTTTTGTTTTTCCTTTATTTTTTGAAAAAACATTTTTTTGCCTATTTTATGCAAATTTAAACGTTAATTCAATTTTTTATAATATATAACATTTTTTTGGCTAATTTTTAAAATACTTTTAATAATTAAATATTAATTGACTAATATATTTATTGGATTTTTTTCAGCTGTATATGGTATTATTTTTGTTTTTTAATTACTTTAAAAAAAAAAAATATTTTGTCTATTTTATGCAAATTTAAACAATCATTTAATTTTTTTTAATATATCAAGTCGGGGGTCAAGCTGAATGGTGGGGTCATCTTGGTCAAATCTGAACATATGGGTCAAATTCCAATTAAAATTTGGATACAGCAATGCTAGTGGTGTATTGCATTGCATCAAGGGCTATATATGGTCTATGAACCATCACAAGTAATTAAAACATTTTAAACTATCTTTTTATGTTTTTTCATCGTTTTCCATCATATTTTTGTCTTTTCAGGTCAAAAATATAGGGTACCTTTAAAAACGCTTATAAACGAAAATGTGTCTAAACGTCGGTACTGTGTTTAGCCGCGTTCAGCATCTGAAACGTGTTAATCTTCGGCGTCTGAACCCAATTTTTTGCTTTTGAAGAAACGCTGTTAAACGCAACTGCCTAAAAACGGCTATAAACGAGACTGTGTACGTGGTCACATAGGATAACATTGAATGAGTTCAGGAGCAGCTAAAAAATCCAACTGCCTCTGAACGTACGGTTAGCAGCGTCCCGTGTACATGGGGCCTAAGAAGGGTTGAAATTTAAGCGACACACCACTGGGCAGGCAGCTTCTACAACCCAGAGGATATCCACAGTCTCCTTGGCTTGTAGTGTAATGTAAGAAGGGTTGAAATTTACGCACCACACCACTGCTAAGAGGTCCAGATACAACTTTATTCTGTTAACCTCCCTGGCGGTATGATTTTTTCCGATTTTTGATGCTCAAAGTGGTACATTGTTTTGCATGGAAATTTGGCGTTTTTTATATTGCAGGCCTGTAATTCTTAGGAATAACACACTTAAATCTTTCCAAACAAGAGTCTAGTAGACATCCCGGGTATGATAAAGTTTGAAACATTAAATCATAAATTATAATAAAATAAATAACTATAAATAATTATAACAAATAATAATATAATAATAAAAACTATTCAATAATGTGATCAAATCAAAAACACTGAAATTTGCTCAGTTGCAGAATTGTCGCTGACGTTACTTTCAGTGTTTGATGACGGATCTCCCCACAAATCACTATCGCTCAATTCTGCAAGTGATTCTAATTTATTATCGTTGTTATCTAGCTGGTCTAAAACCGCTTTTGATGTAAAGGGATGCTTTTTGGTTGCTATGGACAATCTCCAGTTTCCAGGCAGAAAGAACAGTATTTATAATATAAAACTGCATGCAGGGCCCTGAACAAACCACTAGGGACAAAAGGGAGGTGAAATAATTTGATACAGTAATGTAATCTGTAAGATTACAGTATACTGTATGTATTGTGTTTTTAACTTTTTGAATTTGGCTCCGTGCTCCATCCCCGTGCACGCTTGCCAGGAACGGAGCTCGACACTGTGATAGATCGAGCGGAGGACATAGCTTGCACACACAGCGGGGAGACATCGCAGGATCCTGGGGACAAGGTAAGTAACTTTGTCTGGATCCTGCGATGCGATCCCGAGTGTGGCTCAGGGTTACCGCTTTTGGTACTGAAAATTCACCCCGAGCCACACTCAGGAATACTTCTAAGGAGGTTAAAGGTCAGGGGTACAATTCAAGAAATAGCCAATGTGTTTCAGCGGTCTACCTGCCCTCTTCATCAGGGCTTGACTGGCAACCAAGTGAACAAACCAGTAGTGAACTGGACCTAAAATGGTATATATTCCAGTGTGAGTTGAAAGCACAGGCCTAATCAGCAGCTTGTTTGGTTCACTACCGGTTTGTTCACTTGGTTGCCAGTCAAGCCCTGATGAAGGGGGAACGTAAACCCCCAAAGCGCGTTGGTTATTTCTTGAATTGTACCTGACCTTTAATGGAATATAGTTACATAGTAAGTGAGGTTGAAAAAAGACACAAGTCCATCAAGTCCAACCTATGTGTGTGATTATATGTCAGTATTACATTGTATATCCCTGTATGTTGTGGTCGTTTAGGTGCTTATCTAATAGTTCTTTGAAACTATCGATGCCCCCGCTGAAACCACCGCTTGTGGAAGAAAATTCCACATCCTTGTCACTCTTATAGTGAAGAACCCTCTACATAGTTTAAGGTTAAACCTCTTTTTTTCTAATTTTAGTGAGTGGCCACGCGTCTTATTAAACTCCCTATCCGCGAAAAAGTTTTATCCCTATTGTGGGATCACCAGTACGGTATTTGTAAATTTAAATCATATCCCCTCTCAAGCATCTCTTCTCCATAAAGAAACTTGTATCTGGACCTCTTAGCGGTGGTGTGACGGTTAAATTTCAACCCTTCTTACATTACACTACAAGTCAAGGAGACTGTGGAGATTTTCTGGGATGTAGAAGCTGCCTGCCCAGGAACTAGATCATTTACACCAACATTAATAACAATACCAGTAAAATAAACCTATGGGTCCAGCGCTATCTTTTCACTTTCCTCAAATGTCTAGAGGAGTGGGCATTCCTGGGCAGACAGCATTTGCTTGCAGACTGCCCCAGGTAATGCCCACATGTAATGCTAAGCCTCCACGAATGAAAGAACTTAAACCCAGCAAATGAAAGGGGTATATCAAGGACAGCCAGGCTGAGGAGGAAAGAATCAGTTGATGCTGGATGTCCTCCAGCCTGAAAATGAGGAAGGCTCTGCCTGTGTGAACTCAAATTAGAGTAAGCAAATTTAGGTGAGGTGCTTGTACAGCTATTATTTATTCACTGTTGATTGTTAGTAATTATTTTGTTCTATACACATCACGGGTCTAGCAAAAGGAATTTTTTGTCACAGGGTAGGGATCTTTATATATTTTTTTTACCTTACAATTCTATTACCTTTATCTTTCTTTTTCTTCCTTTATCACTTAATATATTTTTATTTTATACTAGACACCATTTAAAAACATATGCTTCACAAAGAATTTAAAAAATATTTTTAAAAAAAGTCGAAATACCTGCATAATATTCTCGAACATTCATTGGAAGACTGGTCACTTTCTTGAACGCACTGAGCCAGTTATCTCGGTCTGTCTCACTCTCACATGTAAATAGGTAAGTACGATCAGGGGTACTTATGGATATACCATAACTCCACAAGTTGCCTTGTGTACATGAAATTGTTTCTGGCTTTACTTGGTATCCATTCTCACTGCTTCCCAAAAACACTTCACCTTTGGCAAAGGCATCCTGAGTGAAAGAGATATCAAACAGTGGTCAAATTCGATACAGAAGCACAGTAGGCCTGATTTACTAAAGAAAGCCAACAAAATTTCCTTACATATTTCCTTACATATGGATAAAGTCTCCATTCAACACTCTCCTCTTTTGAATTGGCTACTATGGAAGAGGTTACAAAAATTTTCTCGGATGCCCACCTAACCAATTGTCCTTTGGATTCTGTTCCCTCACAACTACTTTGGTCACCCTCTTCTTCTATCCTATGCTCCCTCACCCACATCTTCAATCTCTCCCTCTCTAGTGGCATCTTCCCCTCCCCTCTAAAACATGCGCAGATCACTCCCATTCTTAAAAAGCCCTCACTGGACCCTACCGACCTGAACAACTTAAGACCCATCTCATTGCTTCCATTCACCTCTAAACTTCTAGAACGCTTAGTCTACAACCGTCTTAGCTCCTACCTCAGTGAAAATAACCTTCTTGACCCCTTACAGTCTGGCTTTCGCTCGCAGCACTCCACGGAAACTGCCTTACTAAAACTCACTAACGATTTACTAACTGCTAAAACCAACAGCCAGTACTCCATACTCCTACTACTTGACCTCTCTGCGGCCTTTGATACTGTTGACCACCCGCTCCTTCTCAATAAACTACATTCCCTTGGCCTCTGAGATTTTGCTCTATCCTGGTTCTCTGCCTATTTATCACAGTGCTCCTTCAGTGTCACCTACAACTCTGTCTCCTCCTCTCCATTGCCCCTTTCTGTGGGGGTCCCCCAAGGCTTGGTTCTTGGATCCCTTCTCTTCTCTATCTACACCTCCTCCCTCGGTCACTTAATAACTGCCCACGGCTTCCAATACCACTTATACGCTGATGACACCCAAATCTATCTGTCTACTCCTCACCTCACTCCTTCAGTCTCCTCTCGCAATACTAACTTACTAACTGACATATCAGCATGGATGTCGCACCACTTCCTTAAACTAAATCTCTCTAAAACGGAGCTATTAATATTCCCCCCGCCATGACTTTTCCATCAAAATCAACAATGCAACCATGAGTCCCTCCCCTCACGCAAGGGTACTAGGTGTAATCCTAGACTCTGACTTGTCATTTCACCTTCAAATCCAATCGTTGTCAAAAGTTTGTAGAATTCACCTCCGTAAAATCTCTAAAATTTGCCCCTTTTTAACAAATGAAACCACCAAGCTCCTCATTCACTCCCTTGTTATCTCTCGCCTTGACTATTGAAACTCCCTTCTCATTGGCTTACCTCTCCATAGGCTATCCCCTCTTCAGTCTATCATGAATGCTGCTGCCGGACTTATCCACCTTACCAAATGCTCAGTGTCTGCCAACCCTCTACTTCAATCCCTACACTGGCTCCCAATCACCCAGCGAATTAAATTCAAAATACTAACCACAACATACAAAGCCATACACAACTCTGCCCCGAGCTACATCACCAATCTTGTCTCCAAATATCATCCAAATCGACCTCTCCGCTCCTCTCAAGATCTCCTGCTTTCAAGCTCTCTCATCTCCTCCTCCTATGCTCGTCTCCAGGATTTCTCCAGAGCATCTCCCATCCTCTGGAACTCGCTACCTCCATCTATCCGGCTATCCCCTACTCTTGCTACCTTCAGGTAATCCCTGAAAACTCATCTCTTCAGGAAAGCCTATCACGTCTCCAACTAATCTCCTACCACTTCCACCAGCTCATTCCCCACAGTTACAACCTTTTGTACCACCTGCCCCACCCTATTAGATTGTAAGCTCTTCTGAGCAGGGCCCTCTTAATCCTCTTGTATTTTATTGTATTATAACTGTATTGTCTCCCTTTTATATTGTAAAGCGCTGCGTAAACTGTTGGCGCTATATAAATCCTGAATAATAATAATAATAATAATTATACGGACAATTACTATGGCAGTGTAAGTCACCATAAAATGCTGGCTGTGGTAAGTGACATCTAAAGCATATCCTTAGATGTGGTGTATGAATTAGTTTGCTTTTTTTAAACATTTTCCCTTAATTTTCATCTTGTAATCCTGCAAATTACATACTTCCTGTCCCCTTTTGTTTACCCCCACTTCTCTACTATCTAGTGAGGGGGACATTTTTAAACTTCAAACATGTTCTCATTTATTCATCTCCTTTACATTGTAGCTGATAGGATTGGTAGGCAGCACAAGAAAGGTAACATTGCTTTTCTATCTTTTAAGCTCACAGTGACAAGGACATTTCTAGTAAGATCAATATGTATTTTCTGTACTTGCTGAAATGTTCTAAGCCTGAAAAATGAAAACTAATGTAGTCACCACATGCAAGAACTGGTACTCTGCAATATATTACATTTATTTTTGGGTTTAGCTACATTTTGATGTCACTGCTATACATCACAGCGACTTATAACAATCATAATTTAATAAAACAACTGTCTACAACTTTCTTTGGTGCCTGTGACCTGTATAACAATGCGAAGTGCAGCATGTGATTTTCAATTAAGGTAATCTCTGCTTATGCAGGTTTCCATCATAGGCTTTGTTTTAATGATCCAGATTTGTGCCTTCTTACTAGGAATCAAAGCATGACAGAGCACTCTTAAGGCCCGTACACACGATCAAACTTTTTGACAACAAACATGCAAATGTTTTTTGCTGTTTTGGAGCAACATCCGACCGTGTGTATGCTCCATCGGACAAACTTTTTCTGTTTCCATCGGACTTTTGTTGGCTGTGCGAACGGACCAACTTTCCGGCAACAAAAGTCCAATGGAGCAAAGTCCGATCGTGTGTACACAAAAGCATCGGACTTTTGTAGAAACTACAGTACGCGGCCGCGAGAATGTTTCCAGCGCGAACCCATCGCGCTGGTTCTCGGTGACAGGATACTGTACATCTCACGCTGGCTGCAATAGGAAAAACACATTTTCCTATTGCACGAGCGCAAGAGGGAATTCCCCTCTGGGGGCATACCAGGCCCTTAGGTCTGGTATGGATTTTAAGGGGGACCCCCTACACCGAAAAAACGGCGTGGGGGCCCTCCAAATCCATACCAGACCCTTATCCGAGCACGCAGCCCGGCCGGTCAGGAAAAGAGGTGAGGACGAGCAAGCGCCCCCCGCCCCATCCTGAGCCGTACCAGGCTGCATGCCCTCAACATGGGGGGTGGGTGTTTTGGGGGAGGGGGCATCCTGCCCCTGGAGGGGAACCAATGCTGTTTTTTTATTTAAAATTTGGAGTGGAGTGATTGCAGTTAGTTGGGGGCCCTGAATACCAAGCCCCTGCAACGATCAACATCGACTCCATTAACTGGGTACTCAAACCAAAGTTATTCGGATGCACCAGTCTACTTGTTTTACCTGCCTATATAAGGATCCCGTAAACACCAAGTCAGAGCCCCTGGTCAGATGCGCCAGGAGACCGTTAAAGTTACAGTTATATTGTAAAGAGTACTATCCCCTCTTAAGTAGGGACCACAGGGAACTGAAATGCCACATGCACCACTGATGGCGGATTTTTCCCCTTCTATTTTGTTTCTGTTTTTTCCTCTTCAAAAAACTTTTTTTTTTTTCCCCCTTTTTTTTATATTTTCTCTTCTACCATATATTTCACCATTTACTTCTATCCGTATGCAAGGAAGGGAAGGGCTCTGCACAATGTTGTATTATTTGAATATTTTACCCTTCTTATGGCGGGGCCCCCCGACAGATTCAGTGATGCTCCGGCGGTGCCCCAGGCCAGCGGAGAGGGACTAGGCTCACTTAAGCCCCTCAGGAATTTTTGAGGGGCCGAACGCCTCTTGCATGGGACCCCCCTTTTGCAGCCGGCATGCTGATTTCGGTTGGGATGAATACCTGCCTCAGTTTTAAGGGGTTGGGGTAGCTGCCCCATAAGGGCAAGTTTCTTGTTTTGGGTTAACTTTTTGGTTTCTAAAAGTTTGATTTTGATAACATGTTTTCTGAATGCATTGCAGATGTCAGTGTGGTACGATTTGAATTGTTGTTCCTTTCGGACTGGGGGGGGTGGCCTCAGGGGGGGAGAGTCCTCTAAATTTAAGAAGATCCATTCTAATACATAATTATGGCATCCCTTAACATTTTGTCCTGGAACACCAGGGGTCTGAACTCTTCAGGCAAAAGATCACTGGTGTTCCAATACATCAAAGTTCATAGCCCACATATATGCATCTTGCAGGAAACCCATTTACTGGGTAGTAAAACTATGGCCCTAAAGAAACCCTGGATCGGGTGCCACTATCATTCCACATATTCCAATTTTGCGCGGGGTGTAAGCATTTTAGTCCATAAATCTCTCCCCTTTAGGCTGCTGGACCTGGTGTTGGACTCTGAGGGTAGATACGTAATAGTTCACGCTCAGATACACTCTTTGAGATGGGTGTTGGTGGGAGTGTACCTGCCCCCCCCCCCGGCCTCAATACCTCTCCTGCATCAAATGGCCTCCAAAATAGCTGACTTCCAAAGTGACAACATAATCATCTTGGGTGACTTCAATTTGGCCCCTAATCCAGAGGTCGACAGGATGTCCAGCGTTGGGCACTCCCACCCCGGCTTAGCGGATTGGGCTGAAATGTACGGCTTAACGGACGTGTGGCGGTGGAGGAATCCTCACCTCAGGGCTTACACCTGCCACTCGGCCTCGTATAGATCTTTCTCCAGGATCGATTTGGCCTATGTCGACCGCACGGCCTTATCTAGGGTGAAGGACATCAGAATTCTCCCTCGGGGAATCTCGGATCATGCACCGCTCCTCCTGACGCTAGGGGTCTCATCCACATCGGGAGTAACCCTGTGGAGACTATCCAGATTCTGGGTGTCGGACGAGACGGTTGATGGTCATTTTAGAGAGGCAATGGGGGAATACTGGGATATTAATCCAGGTACAGCCAGTGCAGCTACAGTATGGGACACTTTCAAGGCATACACCAGAGGAAGATACCAGTCCATTATAGCCAGGGTACGCAGGGAGAGGAAGGCGGAATTGGAGGGAGTGGAGAGGAAGGCAGACCTGCAGGAAGCACTTTTTCTTAGGACCAAAAACCCAGGTGACTATGACGAGCTTCACCGACTGACTGGAGAGGCTGTTCGTATCCGCACTACTCTCATCCAGAAACGCCTTCTCGCTCAGACACACCGCATATTCGAGCAGGGCGAGAGGTCCGGGAAGCTACTGGCATGGTTGTCCAGGGAACAACAGGGGGGGTTGTGTATACCACACATAAAGGGACCTGACGGAAGTCTCAGATATGACCCAGACGAGATAAACGACAGTTTCGCCTCCTTTTATAAAAATCTTTATAGTTCCAGGGCCACCTACACCAAGGAGGAGTTGACCACTTATCTAGAGCCCTTTGACTTCCCGGTTCTCACTGCAAAATACTGTGATAGTCTTGACGCCCCTATCACCACGAATGAACTGCTGAAGGCTCTTAAGACTCTTCAGGCAGGGCAAATCTCCAGGCCCGGACGGAATACCCGTCGAGTTTTATAAGCAATACGCAGAGGAACTGACGGAGAAACTACACTATATGTTTATGGAGGCCCAACGCCTGGAGACGCTTCCAAGCTCATTAAGCGAGGCGGTGGTGGTTGTGATACCCAAGCCAGGTAAAGACTTGACTCTGTGTTCCTCCTACCGCCCTATCTCTCTCATTAATGTGGACGCAAAGCTCCTGGCCAAAGTGTTGGCCAGAAGGCTTAACGCAGTAATAGCGGCCCTGGTACACCCAGACCAAACGGGGTTTATGCCAGGGAGGGGGACAGACATCAACATAAGAAGGCTTTTCACCCATATGGATAGGGCCCAGGCAGACACGGCAGGAGTGGTGGTATCCCTGGACACCGAAAAGGCCTTCGACTCCGTAGAATGGGAGTTTTTATAGGAGGTTCTGTCGAAATTTGGATTTGGTCCAAAATTTATGACATGGATACGGATGCTCTATGCCAATCCCAAAGCGAGGGTCCGTACAAACGGAGCCCTTTCTGAAACCTTTCCTCTGGAGAGGGGGACTCGTCAGGGGTGCCCCTTGTCACCGGGACTCTTCGCCCTAGCGATAGAACCTCTGGCAATTGCCCTGAGGGCAGAGGCCGGGGTAAGGGGGATTCCAGTAGGCACAATTGAAGAAATATATGCGGACGACACACTGCTTTACCTCGCTGACCCTCACCAATCACTGCAGAAGGCACTGGGCTTATTCGAGGACTTTGCTCGGTTTTCAGGGATACGCATCAACTGGGATAAATCTGTCCTGTTCCCACTCCACCCCTCGCTTCCCAGGGTAGATACGGCCACCCCACTTCAGTGGGTGGATGAGTTTACCTATCTGGGCATCAAAATTAACAACACCACTCATGAATTCATGGAAAAAAAACGTGCAGCCTCTCCTCTCTCAGCTTACAGAGAAATATGTGGCATGGCGTTCACTTCCACTTACCCCTGTGGGTAGAATAAATCTGCTTAAAATGGTGTTTCTTCCAAAATTCCTCTATTTCTTTTGCAACACACCCACCCATATACCTAGGTCCTTTTTTAGACGTCTGGATGGGATTCTGATTTCTTTCATCTGGGCTGGGAGGACACCCAGAGTGGCAAAGAGGGTACTCTATCTTCCCCTCTCGGGGGGGGGACTTGCCCTTCCAAATTTTTTGATATACTACTGGGCTGCCATGCTGGTCACGGTGCGCTGGTGGTTCTCCCAGCCCAGACAGAACCCTGCAGTTAGGCTGGAGGCTGCTATCGTTGGCTCCTATGCGGCTTTGTCAAACCTAGTGTAAAGGGGTCCTAAAGCACCCTACCCTCTGACAATACTGATGAAAACCACCATTAGAACATGGAGGGAGGCTAGGGCTATTTATGACGAGCCGAACAGGGTTTCCCCACATACACCGCTTTGGTGCAATCCCACCCTCCCACATCTTTATGACATGCCAGATCCTTCCCCCTGGGCTGCACTGGGAATGACCACCCTAAAACATATCATAGCTAATGGGAAACTCATGTCATTTCAGGACATTAAACGGCAGTACTCCCTACCCCGATCTTTTGAGTTCAGATACTGGCAATTGAGACACGCAATGAGGGCACAGTTCCCGGACAGACTCACTCTGGAACCGGACTCGGTTGAGCGACTTCTGACTTCAAACGTGATGGGGAAGCCCCTGTCCACACTGTACATGTATTTGACGGTAGCATATGACGTCAAGCTCACTCGGACATTTGATAAATGGAAGGTGGACATCCCGGCACTGGGAGATGACGAGTGGGAGGACATTGTCACAGCCTACATCCCGACTGTAATAGCAGCTAAGGACAGATTTATACAACTGAAATTTCTCCATAGGGCATATTTCACCCCACAAAGGATGGCCAGAATTTATCACCACATTGACCCCCTATGCCCCAGATGCAGGACCGGAGAGGGGACATTCTGGCACATGGTATGGGCATGCCCGAAGCTCGTGCCGTATTGGGAGGGGGTGACAGGAGTGCTTAATGACATATGGGACCTCAATCTATCGCTTGACCCTATGCTGCATCTGCTGAGCTATATGGGAGATGTGGAGGGAGACAGGTACACCAAACTCTCTGTTACATTCCTACTATTCTATGCTAGGAGGGAGATAATGCTATATTGGAAGTCAGCTGAGCCACCCACTGTCAGCTCCTGGAAGAAAGCGGTGAACTCGGTGCTGCCACTGTACAAACTCACGTATTAAAGCAGGCAGTGTCCGGCTAAATTCGACAAGGTCTGGTCGACCTGGGAGGCGGCGCGTGGCTGAGGGATCGGGAGTCGGGGACCAACTGATGGATTCCCCCCTTGCGATCAGGGGCGATGCCCCCCCTCGGACACGGGGCACCATCGAGCCTTACTGATGGATGATTGATTCCGATCTGACAAATTCATTCACCGGCTGGACACATGGGTGGTAGAGAATGGGCTAACTGCTGATATTTAGGGGTAAAAGTGGATAGGAGCATCCTCAGAACCTATCGGGTTGGGTAGGAAGAGACCGGGCGGTAATGGATTAGAGGGAGACTATGAACAAGGCTATATACTCGGTTGTAGATGCAATAGGAGACTATATGTAGTATCTGAACTGCACACCACTGTTGAATAGTTAACTCATTACCCCTCTTATATCCTAACGGGTTTATAGGGAACTTACAAAGATGTACTTGTAAGATACTGCATTATTGAACAGATGTTTTATTATAAAGCTGTAAGGATTTAGATATTCAATGTCGTACACTGACGGTTTTGTAATGCTAATTTGTTTTTTGAAAATAAAAAACCTTTTGCTGTTAAAAAAAAAATTTGGAGTGGAGTTCCCCCTCAAGATTCATACCAAACACAGCATTGGCAAGTCGGATCCCCGCACTAGTGTGAACCCGGCTCGCAAGGTGTCAATCTCGCCGATAAAAGTGGCGAGATTGACACAGTATCAGACAACAATACAGAAGTTGACCAAAGGGTGGTGGTAAAGAGCTGAAAAACCACGTGATTTGGTGACAGTTGGCTGGAAAAGTCCTGCCGTCTGTATGCAAGACAAACTTATGGCCAACGCCCTTTGTACAAAAATCCAAGGGAAAGTTTGTACAAAGTCCTATCGTGTGTATGGGGCTTTATATAGCTTCA
The DNA here is from genome assembly GCA_037952925.1 of Lithobates clamitans. Lineage (NCBI taxonomy): Eukaryota > Metazoa > Chordata > Amphibia > Anura > Ranidae > Lithobates > Lithobates clamitans. The sequence continues at coordinate 308,977 of JBBGZY010001408.1, forward strand.
GTAGAGGATAATAACCAGTGCCAGCCTCATTTCACTGAAACTACAGCAAGTAGCCAGGAAAATTTAATCCAGCTGACATTTCCTCAAAGACTAGTAGTACAGCCGTGACCAAAAGTTTTGAGAATGACACAAATATTAATTTTCACAAAGTCTGCTGCTCCAGTGTTTTTAGATCTTTTTGTCAGATGTTTCTATTGTATACTGAAGTATAATTACAAGCATTGCATAAGTGTCAAAGGTTTTTATTGACAACTACATTAACTTTATGCAAAGAGTCAATATTTGCAGTGTTGACCCTTCTCTTTCAAGACTTCTGCAATTCGCCCTGGCATGCTATCAATCAACTTCTGCGCCACATCCTGACTGATGGCAGCCCATTCTTGCATAATCAATGCTTGGAGTGTCTGAAATTGTGGGGGGTTTTTTTGTTCACCCGCCTCTTGAGGATTGCCCACAGGTTCTCAGTGGGATTAAGGTCTAGGGAGTTTCCTGGCCATGGACCCAAAATGTCCATGTTTTCCATGTTTTATTCCCCAAGCCACTGAGTTATCACTTTTGCCTTATGGCAAGGTGCTCCATCATGCTGGAAAAGGCATTGTTCGTCACCAAACTGTTCTTGGATGGTTGGGAGAAGTTGCACTTGGAGGATGTTTTTGTACCATTCTTTATTCATGGCTGTGTTCAAAAATGTGAGTGAGCCCTCTCCCTTGGCTGAGAAGCAACCCCACATATGAATGATCTCAGGATGCTTTACTGTTGGCATGACACAAGACTAATGGTAGCACTCACCTTTTCTTCTCCGGACAAGGTTTTTTCTGGATGCTCCAAACAGTCGTAAAGGGGATTCATCAGAGAAAATGACTTTACCCCAGTCCTTAGCAGTCCAATCCCTGTACCTTTTGCAGAATATCAGTCTGTCCCTGATGCTTTTCCTGAAAAGAAGTGGCTTCCTTGCTGCCCTTCTTGACACTAGGCCATCCTCTGAAAGTCTTCGCCTCACTGTGTGTGCCAATGTACTCACACCTGCCTGCTGCCATTCAAGCTTTGCACTGGTGGTGCCCCAATCCCTTTAGCTGAATCAACTGTAAGAGACGGTCCTTGCGCTTGCTGGACTTTCTTGGGCACCATGAAGCCTTCTTCACAAATGCAGTGGAAATGTTTTTTTATGGGATTAAGTTCATTTTCATGGCAAAGAGGGACTTTACAATTAATTGCAATTCATCTGATCACACTTCATAACATTCTGGAGTATATGCAAATTGCCATCATAAAAACTGAGGCAGCAGACTTTGTGAAACATCAATGAGACTTGGCATATAACCTTATTAAAAATATTACATCCCTAAAGATGCCCAAATCCAGTAAGAGTTAATCTATTAGGCTATTTTGACCTAATCTTCTTATATCCGTGTATCAGGAACATGGGATTCTGATGCTTGCCCATGTTGGATTAACAATAACTGGAAGTTTAACATCCAAGAAGGTAACTTCAGTCACATCTGTTTGTATAGCAGTTAGAAGACCTTCTCACTGCTGTTGCCATTGACCTCATTTGATGAACATTGTTCTCAGAGAACCTTGATCTTTCAGATCTGGCCTTAAAGTAAACCCGCAAAAAAGAAAATCAGTAACTTACTGAAAGCTCACCAGTAGAAAGCATTTCTACTTAGTTTGGCATCTTTCTGCACACCCAGTCAATAGTAATCCTGCCTGGTGTTCTGAGGAGACTAAGGTCCAGTTCACACCTGAATCGCACAAGAACATGGTCCGCATTTCTGTGAGATTCCTGTGCATCTCAATGCAGTAAAATTTTCAGCCCCTTCAAATGAACATTGGATCTCACAAAAAGTAGTGCACAAACACACACGACTTTTCAAAAAAGCACTGCGCCAAATCACATGGTACAGCGGTACCAAGCAATCTGGTACAGGCAAATGCACTGCGTTTTGGGTGTCGCTAGGAATATATTGACTCCCGCAGCAGACTACGCAACAAGTGCATTTTGAATGGTGTGAATGGACCCTAAAGCCAACACCAGAAAAGATTTGGGGACAGTCTGCCCCTTTTGTTTTAAATGACAACATGTGCAGAGAGGAGATGGACACGAGCCTTTCAGCTGAGCTGTGTAAAAGAGCATGTGTTCATGCTGCTCTATGTCTGTGTAATTGGAGCTGGAGAGAGTAAGTGTTCTGAAGTTTCCAGCATGTGATTTGGTTACTGTTTTGTGCAGTAGAGTGTAGCCTCACAGATCAGGGTATATAGCTCAGCATTACAGATCAGGGTATATAGCTCAGCATTACAGATCAGGGTATACAGTTCAGCATTACAGATCAGGGTATACAGCTCAGCATTACAGATCAGGGTATACAGCTCAGCATTACAGATCAGGGTATACAGCTCAGCATTACAGATCAGGGTATGCAGCTCAGCCTCACAGATCAGGGTATATAGCTCAGCATTACAGATCAGGGTATATAGCTCAGCATTACAGATCAGGGTATACAGCTCAGCATTGTAGATCAGGGTATATAGCTCAGCCTCACAGATCAGGGTATGCAAGTATACATCATCAGTCCTGTATACAGCTAGCTATATACACCCGCCTTCCTTCCTATATATAGAGACCTTCCTCCATCATCACTGACTGCAGATATACATCATCTATCCTGTAGGACAGATTATGTATATCTGCAGTCAATGATGATGGAGGAGGGTCTCTATATACAGGAAGGAAGAAGGTGGGTGTATATAGCTGTATACACTACACAGGACAGATGTACTCACAATTTGTATATATTATCTGTGTAGTGTATACAGCTATATATACACACATCCAGGAAGACTGACAAGTGACACTTCTTGATTGACCCTCGGTAGTCAGTACATGGCAGAAATCCCCAAAATGTATTTGCAGCCAGTGAGACATGTGGCCGTGGCACACTCACGGACACCTGATGCTCCAGTCCAGCCGCGCGATCACTCAGTCATCCGCCCTGGACTGAAACGTTGTTTCCTCCCAGACCGCCTGAGATTCAAACCATCTATGACTGTCTTATTTCTACTCAGAGAGTAACTAGACACTCCCAGAAAAGGAGAAGACTGACTTGAAAGGAGGCAGATGGCTGTGCTAGGGAATTGACTCTCCTGAAGTAGCCACATTTTCTAGCAAGTTCAAAGGCACATTGCAAGTGAATAAATCATTGATGGAATGGAAAACTCTCCAAAAAAGCAGTTTAAGTTCTTTATTTTCCTGTGTATTTGCTTGCAATTTTTAAAATCTGTAATAGGGTCTCTGAGTTAGAGTTGAACTGAACACCCCCCATTTCAGTTTGCGCCAGAACTCTCGAACATCACAAAAATTCAGACCCAAACTCCAAACCCTATTAAGGTCTATGAGACCTGCATTTGAAAAATCAAAAGTTGCCATTTTGAAGGCTTATATGCAAGTTATTGGCTATAAAAAGGATATGGGTACCAATTACTTGTAGATTGTTTTTAAAGGAGCAGTGATTTTAATGATGCTTAAAGTGAAACAATGAAAACGAAAAAAATCCTTTAATATATAGTGCCTGGGGGGTTCCCTTAGTCTGCCTGTAAAGTGGGGCATCTGTACAGTGTATAGAACCTGCTGCAGCAAAACTGACATATATAAAGCAAAAAAATGACATTTACATAGATTTTCCCTGCAAGCTTTCTTTATTTTGTAAACAACGGCTTTGGGTGCCTTGGGTGTTGGTGGTCCCTTTACACCATAACCCTTCACAGTTATCCTTGGCAAACGCAGGATTGGATTCTGCTCTTACATATGTCACACAGGTGTGGAAAAATCGGGCCTTGGGTGTTGGGGGTGCCTGCGCCCTGTAACTGCTAATGCCCTGTACACATGGATTTTTTCCGACGGATGTTGGCTCAAACTTGTCTTGCATACACATGGTCACACAAAGTTGTCGGAAAATCCGATCGTTCTGAACGCGGTGACGTATAACACATACGTCGGGACTATAAATGGGGCAGTAGCCAATAGCTTTTGTTTCTTAATTTATTCTGAGCATGCGTAGCACTTTGTGCGTCGGATTTGTGTACACACGATCGGAATTTCTGACAACGGATTTTGTTGTCGGAAAATTTTATAGCAAGCTCTCAAACTTTGTGTGTCAGAAATTCCTATGGAAAATGTGTGATGGAGCCTACACACAGTCGGAATTTCCAACAACAAGGTCCTATCACACATTTTCCATCGGAAAATCCTATCGTGTGTACAGGGCATAACAGTTACTCTTGGAGGGCGCAGAACTGACACTGTTCAAATAATTCAGCTGACTCCTCTGTGCATGATGATGGGGCTATGGCAGGAGTAGCTATGGACCAGGAGGCAATATAGGCCGCTCTAGCAGCTGCGGTGGGCTGCCAACAAGTGTCAGGCCAGCTTGGGTGATGGAGGGTGAGGATGGTTTAGTAAGCCAGTCCATCACCTGCTCTGCATGCTGTGGCGGGATAGCATGGGTAACATTACTATACAGAGAACAATGTCCCCTGCCTGAGGACGGACCACGTCCACCTTTGCCTGTGGACACAGACGCTGCTGGCCCCCTCATAGTGGCCTGGGAACATTCGCCTCTCCTTGTTGGCCTCCCAGACAAGATGGGAGGGCTTATTACCCAAATTTAATAGATACTGGGAAATGTGTAATTGGATGCACTTTATTCAATGAAAAATGTTGTTTTGTGCACTTTAAATTGAGGACTGCCGCTGACAGAAATGTAAAAACTATAAAAAAATTTAAATAATTTAAAAAGGGGAACAGCAGCATTGCAGTCAGACAAACTGCGGCTGACAATTAAAAAAAAAAAAGGGGGCAGGCACAGGACAAAAAACAAATAAGGGGTATACAGCACTGTATGCCACACTAAATGTTATGTAATACTGTGTTAAACACTGCACTACACTAACACACTACCGTGACACTACACTTTACTCACACTACACGAACACTACACACTCAGAGTCACAATAACACACTAACTCGCTAGTAGCAAACTGAGCCCTGCTCTATCTAGCTCCACTCCAACAACACTCTGCAAAAGGTTCCTGTGGGAAGGAACCTTTTATAGTGTGGGGTAGGACTATGAGCACTGAGCTATGATTGGGCAAAGTCATCATGACTTTGTTTAATCATGGCTCTGACGGTGCTCTGTGCCCTTATTGGGCAAAGCCTTGCATTGCTATATCCAACTAGGGCCCTAGAAAGCACTGTGCAGCACGCAGTGCATTGTGGGGCACTCGGCGGGTGAACATCCTGCCAAGTGCCCCTCAAATTCAGGTGTTCCCCCAAACGAATGAACAGGAACTTTTGCTCGGCTCAAACTGTTTGCCCAACTCTACTTTGAGTGACTTAGGAGGAAATTCTGGTAGTCTCACTATTCTTAGTGCTCTGACATTCATCTTTTAGATCTAGCCTTAAGAGATTTAGGTGGCAATCAATGGCAGCCCGTCCATAGGGGGCGCCCGGGCGCCGACACCCCCCCCCCCCCCCCCCCCCAGGCGGTCACAAAAATTTTTTTTTTTAAACATGGCCCTTTAAAAAAAAAAGAAAAGTCCTTAAGTGCACTGTGTTGAGGCGCCGGACACAGTGCACTATGGGAAGTGCCATGTCAATGCAATCATGAGATTGCAAACATGGCGCTTCAGTCGCGGGGTTTGGAACTACTTTGTGGCGCAATCCATTGTGCCAAGCAGCATCCGCTCGGCGCCCAGCCGGGTGCTTTGTTCTCAGTGTGAGAACAAAGTCACTTCCGGAGCCCGGCGGGCTACAAAAATATGGCCGCCGCCTAATCCCCTTGTGTTCAGTGGAGAGGGAAGGCCCCTCCCCTCTCCACTGAACACACAGAGAAAGACAGGAAGTAGCTGAAGAGAGAGACAGATGCGATATGAAGGAGGACAGCGCTGGGGACACACATGTAAGGAGGACAGCACTGGGGACACACATGTAAGGAGGACTGATGGGGACACACATGTAAGGAGGACTGATGGGGACACCACATGTAAGGAGGACTGATGAGGACACCACATGTAAGGAGGGGCTCTGCTGCTGGGGACACAGATGTAAGGAGGGGCTTTGCTGGGGACACAAATGTAAGGAGGGGCTCCACTGGGGACACAGATGTAAGGAGGGGCTCCGCTGGGGACACAGATGTAAGGTGGGGTTCCGCTGGGGACGCAGATGTAAGGAGGAACTCCGCTGATGGGGGCACAGATGTAGGGAGGGACTCCGCTGGGGACACAGATGTAAGGAGGGGCTCCGCTGGGGACACAGATGTAAGGAGGGGTTCCGCTGATGACACTGATGTAAAGAGGGACTCCGCTGATGGAGACACAGATGCAAGGAGGGACTCCGCTGACAGGGACACAGATGCAAGGAGGGACTCCGCTGGGGACACTGATGTAAGGAGGGACTCTGCTGATGGGGACACTGATGTAAGGAGGGACTCCACTGGGGACACTGATGTAAGGAGGGATTCTGCTGATGGGGACACTGATGTAAGGAGGGACTCCGCTTAGGGCACCTCATGTAAGGAGGGACTCTACTGGGGGCACTTCATGTAAGGAGGGACTCTGCTGGGGGCACCTCATGTAAGGATGGACTCTGCTGGGGGCACCTCGTGTAAGGAGGGACTCTGCTGGGGGCACCTCATGTAAGGAGGGACTCTGCTGGGGGCACCTCATGTAAGGAGGGACTCTGCTGGGGCACCTCATGCAAGGAGGGAATACGCTGGTGGCACCTGATGTAAGGAGGGACTCCACTGGGGGCACCTGATGTAAGGACGGATTCCGCTGGGGGCACCTGATGTAAGGATGGATTCCGCTGGGGGCACCTGATGTAAGGATGGATTCCTCTGAGGGCACCTGATGTAATAACGGACTCCGTTGGGGGAACCTGATGTAAGGAAGGACTCCGCTGGGGACACCTGATGGCATCTGGTGGCAGGCGACTTGGCAGGTGACACACTTGGGGCTCCCACTGATTCTACATTATGGTGAGTTGAATGATTTCATTTTATATTACAATGTAATAATAAAACTAATGCACTTCAATCATACTGACAACCATGGTGTCAGAATGATTGAAGTGCTAACACCAGGTGTTTGGAGAATCTTTATCTGCTGATTGTTAAACTTTCTAGAATACACATATTTCTATTGTTGTGTAGGATCTGGGCCTGCTGTCCCTCCCTCTCCCTCCATCCCTCGTTCATCTCAGACGCTAACCACCCCCTTAGAGCCACACCATTTAAGCCACACCCACTATTTCACTGAAACCGCGCCCATTTTCACCAAGTGGAAGGGGTCAAAAGGGAAGGGCGGGGTCTGGCGCTCCCCCATCCTAAAACTTCACCAGCCGCCACTGGTGGCAATTCTGAATGACTCACAGCTATCTCTGCTGATCATGCAATGAGACAGTGCTGTGATTCACATCCTATGAGCGCTCTTCTGACATGCCTTGAACATTCAATTTGTTTTGAAAAAGGAAAAAATAACACCTTCAGTTATATATGGCACTAAAGATTTACAGTAAGAGAGTCCAAAGGAAATGGCACAATATTTTTTTGAATGTGAGGACCGGACACAATCAAATCTGAAAACAAGCATAGGCTAAAATGTATAAAACATTTACAATGTACAGTGTTTTCTACTTAATTTAGCATCTATAATACAACTGAAGATCTTACCAGGGGGTCTTTGAAGTACATGAGCCTTCGTTGATCCAGAGTAAACCACCTCTTCTTAAATGCATCAGTTGGCTACAAAAACAAAACATGAGACACCCTCTTAGCACTTTTGTAATATAATATACCGACCGCAAAAAAGGCTATATTTCCCACAAATATAATTGTTAAATGATCAGTACTATATATTTCCCAAAAATATAATTGTTAAATGATCAGTACTATTATGATTTTATTCAAGCAGCTTACAATGGTATCCTAATTTTCTTGAAATCTTTGACTCCAGCAGGGTACAATCTCAATGTTAAGTGAGGCCTAAAGCATACAGTCAGGTCCATAAATATTGGGACATCAACACAATTCTAATCTTTTTGACTCTATACACCACCACAATGGATTTGAAATGAAATGAACAAGATGTGCTTTAACTGCAGACTTTCAGCTTTAATTTTAGGGCAATTTACATCCAAATCAGGTGAACGGTGTAGGCATTACAACAGTTTGTATATGTGCCTCCCACTTTTTAAGGGACCAAAAGTAATGGGACAATTGGCTGCTCAGCTGTCCCATGGCCAGGTGTGTGTTATTCCCTCATTATCCCATTTACAAGGAGCAGATAAAAGGTCCAGAGTTAATTTCAAGTGTGCTATTTGCATTTGGAATCTGTTGCTGTCAACTCTCAATATGAGATCCAAAGAGCTGTCACTATCAGTGAAGCAAGCCATCATTAGGCAAAACAAAACAAATCCATCAGAGAGATAGCAAAAACATTAGGTGTGGCCAAATCAACTGTTTGGAACATCCTTAAAAAGAAAGAACGCACTGGTGAGCTCTGCAACACCAAAAGACCCGGAAGACCACGGAAAACAACTGGATGACCAAAGAATTCTTTCCATGGTGAAGAAAACACCCTTGACAACAGTTGGCCAGATCAAGAACACTCTCCAGGAGGTAGGTGTATGTGTGTCAAAGTCAACAATCAAGAGAAGACTTCACCAGAGTGAATACAGAAGGTTCAACACAAGATGTAAATCATCGGTGAGCCTCAAAAACAGGAGGGCCAGATTAGAGTTTGCCAAACAACATCTAAAAAAGCCTTCACAGTTCTGGAACAGCATCCTATGGACAGATGAAACTAAGATCAACTTGTACCAGAGTGATGGGAAGAGAAGAGTATGGAGAAGGAAAGGAACTGCTCATGATCCAAAGCATGGTGGTGGTAGTGTCATGGCGTGGGCATGTATGGCTGCCAGTGGAACTGGTTCTCTTGTATTTATTGATGATATGACTGCTGACAAAAGCAGCAGGATGAATTCTGAAGTGTTTTGGGCAACATTATCTGCTCATATTCAGCAAAATGTTTCAGAATTCATTGGACGGCGCTTCACACTGCGGATGGACAATGACCCGAAGCATACTGCGAAAGCAACCAAAGAGTTTTTTAAGGGAAAGAAGTGGAATGTTATGCAATGGCCAAGTCAATCACTTGACCTGAATCCGATTGAGCATGCATTTCACTTGCTGAAGACAAACCTGAAGGGAAAATGCCCCAAGAACAAGCAGGAACTGAAGACAGTTGCAGTAGAGGCCTGGCAGAGCATCACCAGAGATGAAACCCAGCGTCTGGTGATGTCTATGCATTCTAGACTTCGGGCTGTAATTGACTGCAAAGGATTTGCAACCAAGTATTAAAAAGTGAAAGTTTGATGGATGATTGTTAATCTGTCCCATTACTTTTGGTCCCTTAAAAAGTGGGAGGCACATATACAAACTGTTGTAATTCCTACACTGTTCACCTGATTTGGATGTAAATACCCTCAAATTAAAGCTGAAAGTCTGCAGTTAAAGAACATCTTCTTCGTTTAATTTGAAATCCATTGTGGTGGTGTATAGAGCCAAAAAGATTAGAATTGTGTCGATGTCCCGATATTTATGGACCTGACTGTATATGGGATTCAGAACCTAACTGGATTTTTAATTGCATTTGGAAATCGCTGAACATAATACGGGAAGATATTGTGTAAGTATTCTACAGTGTGAATGCCCACTGATTCAGTTGGAGGGCTTTTTGATTCCTTTAGTCCCTTTTCACTATAACCTAATTGTTATACTTTCTCATAGCAGCACATATATGTTGTTTCTGGGATCTGTAAATTTCTAAAGTAAACCTCAGATGTCAAAGATATTCTGTTTCTCTAGACACAGGACTTACAAATCTGATTACAGAAGCAGCAGATTTTTCACACTGCACCCACAGTAATCCTAGCACCCCAAGAGACTGTAGGACTAGGCTCCAATTGGGAATGCAGGGAAGTTAGGGCACATGAATATAGGGACATTCTGCTACAGCCTTTAGCGGTTACTTCACAACTGTAATACTAAAGCAGCGCCAGTGCCTTACACTATGGTCCAAGCAAAATGAGCTCTGCTTCCTTATCAACTATTATTGGCCAGCCATCAGAAAACCAGGGCTGTATATAGTACTGATCTCAGCATCCTGAATTACAGCATGACCCTTAAGAGAATGGATAGATGGATGTTTATGTAAATAAGCTTGAGGCCCTCTCTGCTCCACATCACCTACTGTCCCTCCCCCTTCTCCCCCTATAAAGGCTGCTGCAGTAGTGTTGGATAGCTAAAGAGGGTGTCACATGCACAGGGCATACCGTGTTCACAAGGGGTGTATTCCAAAAGGGGGTTCCTTATAGATGTGCCTTTCCTGGCAATCTATGGGCCTGTACAAGCTTGGGATGAGGCAAGATTAGAGTAACAGAGGTGTCCATTGCACAGTTGTCATCATGTTTCTAAAGGCAAACTTATATGTTACTTGTGTTTTTTTGAAAACTTTTGCAAGCAATTTTGACCTTTGCCAAGAACCCTGCAAATGACAGGTCGAAAAAATGTACTGTTTTCAGGCGTGCACTGTGTAGGGAATGCTGTAGGAAATGATATAGGCATAGCTCCCAACTGTCCCTGATTTTGAGGAATTGTCCCTGATTTGGAACAAAGTCCCTCTGTCCCTTTTTCATCCTCATCTGTCCCTCATTTTGGTCTGATCTATATAGTCTTTTATAAAATGCAACCTTTTATCTTTCAAAAAGTGTTTCCCAGGGCTAAACCTTTCATCCAATGTCTACATTGCTGCATTTGTACATTTAAAAATCCAGTATAAAGGAATGGTATCGGTAAAAAAAAAAATAAAAGCACTTGTGGGTTTAACTAATCATTTTTTTTGTATACAGTGCCTTGAAAAAGTATTCATACCCCTTGAAATTTTCCACATTTTGGCATCGTACAACCAAAGACGTAAATGTATTTTATTGGGATTTTATGTGATAAACCAACACAAAGTGGCAAATAATTGTGAAGTGGAACGAAAATGATAAATGGTTTCAACATTTTTTACAAATAAATATCTGAAAAGTGTGGCCTGCATTTGTAGTCAGCCCCCCTGAGTCAATACTTTGTAGAACCAGCTTTCGCTGCAATTACAGCTGCAAGTCTTTTTGGGGATGTCTCTACCAGCTTTGCACATCTACAGAGTAACATTTTTGCCCATTCTTCTTTGCAAAATAGCTCAAGGTCTGTCAGATTGGATGGAGAGCGTCTGTGAACAGCAATTTTTAAATTTTTCCACAGATTCTCAATTGGATTTAGGTCTGGACTTTGACTGGGCCATTCTAATACATAAATATGCTTTGATCTAAACCATTCCATTGTAGCTCTGGCTGTATGTTTAGGGTTATTGTCCTGCTGGAAGGTGAACCTCCACCCCAGTCTCAAGTCTTTTGCAGACTCTAACAGGTTTTCTTCTAAGATTGCCCTGTATTTGGCTCCATCCATCCTCCCATCAACTCTGACCAGCTTCCCTGTCCCTGCTGAAGAAAGCATCCCCACAATATAATGCTGCCACCACCATGTTTCACAGTGGGGATGGTGTGTTCAGGGTAATGTGCAGTATTAGTTTTCTGCCATACATAGCGTTTTAAGTCTAAAAAAGCGGCGCTAAAGATGGTAACAAAATAGTGAGTCCAAAGTAGAAGGGAAGAGTATTCCAGTCACCAGCTATGTGCATATGTATGAAAGCACTCAGCACCACGTGATAAAGTGATCTGCTTACCAGAAGGCTAAAAATACTAGGCATGTAATGATAATCCCAGGCTCATCCTGCATATCCCCCTCAACAATTCTCCTTCAAGTCTTGAAATAGCGGTGTCCAGATAATATTCTCTCTCTATAAACTTCTCCAGGAACTCATATTAGGTGCAAGGCTCTCAACATAACGATCAGCAATGCTGACGTCAATTGATCAAAGCTGAATCTTCAAGTAGCTTGGCGTGGACTTGCATCAATTCATGTTTACTCAAGGAGCAAACCCGTCAAGTGGGTTTGCAGGGCACACTGGGACTTTTGGATCTGTAACAACTCCCACAGCTCCGTCCGTCCCCGGCTGGATGGCTCCCCTCCTCCTCCTGCGCTCAGCTCCGTGCCAGCCTGCAGCCCGTGAGTGGATCCACCGCAGACTACAACTCCCAGCCCGCGCCTGCTGGGAAACCCAAGAGGGCTTCACAGAACAGCTGTATTTATACTGAGATTAAATTACACACTGGTGGACTCTATTTTCTAATTAGGTGACTTCTGAAAGCAAATGGTTTCACTAGCTTTTAGTTAGTGGTGTCAGAGTAAAGGGGGCTGAATACAAATGCACAATTTTCAGATAATTATTTGTAAAAAAATGTTGAAAACATTTATCATTTTCCTTCCACTTCAAAATTATGTGACACTTTTGTGTTGGTCTATCACATAAAATTCCAATAAAATACATTTACGTCTTTGGTTGTATCATGACAAAATGTGAAAAATGTCAAGGGGTATGAATACTTTTTCAAGGCACTGTAATTCTCCTTTAAGGGGGTGTGTCCTATGCCTACATACTTTTGCTAATAGGTCTCCCTCGTTCCCATCCTAAAAAGTTGGGAGATGTGTACAGGAAGCATACACCTGAACCAGTGTCTTCCAGTAAGCTGTGGTGCTGGGCACAGGTTAGGAGCAAAGACTACGGCATTCTATGTTTACCTGACTCCACCTTTCAATTGTACCTTATAAGTTATTAAGGCCTCATGCACACTGCAGCTCAAAGAAGCCGCTTCTACAGGATAGTGAATAGTGGAAAACAGAGAAAAAAAAGGAATGGCTCAGGAAAAGGTCAGGACCACACGAGGATCATAAGGCAACAGTAATAAAAACATTAAATATGAAAGTCCTTATAGAAATCCATCAAGTATAAAAGTCCTTAAAGTCCATATGATAATATAGCAACACTTGTGGCAGCTTCCCTTAGAGCAGTTGTTCTCAACCTGGGGGTCGGGAAGCCCTTGGGGGTCAAATGACGATTTGCCAGGGGTCACCGATTCCTGGGCTGTTCTTGAAGCCCCACTGCTCTCCCAGCCTTTTCGCAGCCGGCCAGTTGGGCTGTCCCTGGAGCTAGCTGCCACCCACTCAGCCTCTTCGCAGCTGCCCATTCAGTTCACGGCATGGCTGGGGGGGAGAGACTAGAGGTCAGCTGACTGGTGAGGAATGTTAAGGGAGACTGAAAGAGACCCTATCTCCTGACTTCGGCATAGGCGGCACTGCTGCGAGACACCACAAAGTCGGAGACACAGTGAAGCCAGAGACACAGTGAAGCCAGAGACACAGTGAAGCCAGAGACACAGTGAAGCCAGAGACACAGTGAGTAACACTACCTGTGATTATAGTTGCCATTAAAAGTCTCCACTACAGTTCTCAGGTTATCAGGTGACCTTGATCAAGAGCACCTAAGTAGGCTGATCAGAACTCCCCCCGGCACTGCCACTGATCCCAGCCCCCCCCCCCCCTCCCCACCAGCACTGCCACTCATCCCAACTCCCCACCAGTACTGCCACTTATCCCATTCTCTCCACCCCCCCACCAAGGAGTAAGAGAGGAATAAAAATAGAGAATATATGGAAGGGAGAGGAAAAGAGGGGAAGGAACAAAGAAAAAGGGAGAGAAAGAAAAAGAGAACAAGAGAGACAGCTAGGGGGAGGGATGGGGGGAAAAAAAACAAGAAATTAGGGAGAGAGAGATAAAAGAGAAAGAAAGGAGAACAAAGAGTGGTACATCCTAAAGTGTACCATAAGAGTTTTTAATACTGTACGAGTAGAAGGGACTCGGGGAGCGCTAAATGTCCATGGGTTAGGGGGGCAAAGTACTTGTCTTGGGTGCTGACAACCCAGGCTACGAATATAATTTTACTGTTCGGGGGTTTCCACAACTTGGGAAATTTTATCAAGGGGTCATGGCACTAGAAAGGTTGAGAACCACTGCCTTAGAGTAAAGCAACTGTAGAAGACAAAGCAAATAACAACAAGGTGCGCCAGACTGTGGCAGTGTAGCAGTAAATCCAACCGGAGTTTAATAAACAAACAGCCAAATGGCTACTCACATAAGTGAAAGATAAACAGGCGTGTGTATAGGATGGTTTCTGGAGTCACTGTGGATGCCCCAAATTGAACCACAACTGGTTTGTCGTTTTACAGCCTAGTGGATGCAAGTTGGGTGGCAGGGTTTCAGCCAGTCAGTTTCGTAACTAGCGTGGAACACACTCGGAGTCGGGCCAGGCGTAATGTTAGCAGACAAGTCAGGTGACGCATTTCAAAGCTTCCGCTTTTTCCTCAGACCTAGTTGGCTGCCGCACCTGTCAGTCTTATATAGACACACTATAAGAACACCACACAGATGTGAGTGGGGCCTTAACCGTTCAGTTAACCTGCCCCAGTGACAATCATTCTAAATTTGCTGGTGCTTAGATTATTGTCCCAGAGCTGGAAAATCTCTGCACAGGGTGAGGCTGAATGTGTGATCGTCTAATGCCGCGTACACACGAACGGAATTTCCATCAGAAAAAGGAGGAATTCCGCTCAAGCTTGCCTTGCATACACACGGTCACACAAAAGTTCTCGGAACTTTCGACCATCAAGAAGGCGGTGACGTACAACACTACGACGAGCCGAGAAAATGAAGTTCAATGCTTCCGAGCATGCATCAAATTGTTTCCGAGGATTCGTGACTTTTTGCTCGTCCGAATTGCATACAAACAAACGCATTTTCGGATAGGAACTTTTCCTGACCGAAAAATAGAGAACATGCGCACAATATTTTGCTGGCTGGAATTCTGCCAGCAAAAGACCGATGGAGCATACACACGGTCGCATTTTCCAACAAAGTTTTGCTGGTGGCATTTCCGATCGCGTGTACGCGGCATAAGAGAGCATTACATCTCATATTGTTATGAAGCTGGAATTCTTCATCGTGAAACCAACCCAATAGGCTGCCCTCTGACAGGTTTTATAGCCCTAAAAAATCCTAGATGTTCTCGGTAGAGTTTCAACTGATAGAGAATTTTGTAATTATTACACCTGATATAATTCCCTTTTTTATTGTTACCTTTGGTCCTGTCTTCTCCATATAGCCTTCTTTTATGAAGTTCTGAGGCAAACGTGCTAGGATCTAGAAATAAGAACAAAAAAATGGTGCATCAAGTAAATAGATACCAAACATGTCAAAATTTTAAATTGTGCATGTCTGTGAAACGGTGACAAACTACAGTACCTAAAAATATCTATATGGGATGCTTTAAAAGCAAGCATAGGTTATCAGTTTAGAGTTAAACATGAGCCCTAGCACTAGAACTATCGCTCTCACCCTGATGTGTCCAGCGATACCTCACATGTGTGGGGGCAATCGCTGTTTACATATGCACGTGAGTTTGCACTTGCGAGTGAGCACGGGTGGGTGGGGGGGGGGTGCTTTAATATATTTTTTTATTTGATTTAAATTTATTTTTTTTATACCTTAAAAAAATAATTATTGAATTTTTTTGTTTTCACAAGGGTTGAACAAACACCCCTTGTGCTAGCTTTGGGCAGTGATAGGTGCTCTATATAAAGAGATCAGGGTTCTCTTGGAGTAGGTCAGCAGTATACGTAGTTTACCTTTTTTTTTTGAAAATTCTGTTTATTACATTTTTGGACATACAAACATACAAAGATAGTGGAGTGACCCGGCACAACACTGGCCATTCTTTGACCACATGGTCAACTTAAACCCAACATTTAGTCAACCTAACACAGGTGACTTCTTGTACAGAACTCCCCCCCCTCCCCCCAACATCCCTGACCACAGTTCACCACAATTAAGAAAATTGACTTCTCTTTATCTTTCCGGTAGGGGAACATCTGAAGTAAGTCCATGTAAATATACATGTATGTGTTTATTATACTCCCCAAAGCACTGCACTGTACTTAATGTTGAGCTATTTTATGGTCAAAAGGACCCAACTACCTGTAACTACCACTCATCCTCATGTATTTGGTTAGATCAGATTCCCATAACTATTACTTTACCTCATAAGAGACCTTGGGCAGAACTAGCCAGCCGTTACCTCCGAGCCAAACCAGGCCTGCCAAACTTTATCAAACTTTTTTCCACACCCTCTAGAGTGGTATGTTATACGTAGTTTACCTTCACTGTTTTCAATCACAGAGGGAGAATTTATCTTCGGAAACAATTTTTTACTGCAGGTCATACAGCATTTTTGTAATATTTTAAGTTTTTATATAAGTATTCATCAAATTATATAAGTCATAAACCACGTCATTTACAAACAACATTATTGCATGAAAACGAAACCTTCAAAAATATTTCATCAGTGCTATTAACCACTTCAGCCCCGGAAGGTTTTACCCCCTTAATGACAAGGCCATTTTTTGCGATACGGCACTGCGTTCATTTAACTGACAATTGCGTGGTCATGCGACTCTGTACCCAAATAAAAATGATGTCCTTTTTTTCCCAAAAATAGAGATTTTTTTGGTGATATTTGATCACCTCTGCAGTTTTTATTTTTTGTGTTACAAACAAAAAAAGTGTGACAATTTTGAAAAAAAATAAAAATATTTTTTACTTTCTGCTGTCAAACCTATCCAATAAAAAATGTAAACAATCTAATTTCTTCATCATTTTAGGTCAATATGTATTATGCTACATATTTTTGGTAAATAAAAACCCCAAAAAACGTAACTATGGGATATTTTTATAGCATTTTTTTTTTACTAGTAATGGCAACAATCAGTGATTTTTAGCAGGACTGTGACATTGCAGCGGACAAATCAGACACCTAGCTGACACTTGACACTTTTTTGGGAAGTACTGACATTATTACAGTGATCAGTGCTAAAAATATACACTGTTACTGTGCTAATGACACTGGCAGGGAAGGGGTTAACATCAGGGGCGATCAAAGGGTTAAATGTATGCCTAGCCGGTGCTTGCTAACTGTGTGGGGGTTGCTCTGACTGGATGAAGACAGGGATTGCTAAGCATGAACACCGATCTCTATCTTCTTCCCTGTTCTGCCTCTCTAGGGAACGATCGCGGGTGGCCGGTGAACATTGGGTCCACCGGACACGCTGATTGGCATTCCCTGTGTCCAATCAGTGCGGGATCTTGGCTCCGGTGGCGCACGCGTGCCCTCCAGTGTCTATTGCACGAAAAGACATACAGGTATGTAGCTTCGCGCAATAGAGTTCGGCACATCACGGATCTTGTAGACAGATTACTGGGAGGGGCTGGGGAAGACCCGGCTGTCATGGTGCACGTTGGCACCAATGACAAAGTCAGAGGCAGATGGAGTGTCCTAAAGAACGATTTTAGGGACTTAGGAGCTAAATTGAGGAAAAGGACCTCCAAGGTAGTGTTCTCAGGAATACTACCGGTACATCGAGCCACACCAGAGAGGCAGAGGGAGATTAGGGAAGTAAACAAGTGGCTGAAGAGCTGGTGTAGTAAGGAGGGGTTTGGGTTCCTGGAGGACTGGGCCGACTTCTCAGTCGGTAACCGGTACTATAGAAGGGACGGACTGCACCTAAATGAGGAGGGTGCAGATCTGTTGGGAATGAAGATGGCCAAAAAGTTAGAGGGGTTTTTAAACTAGGCGAAGGGGGGGAGGGTCCAGAGACAGTGATAGCCAGCGCGGAAGATATTCCAGAGGGTAGTATTGGGGGCATTAGTGGTAGGTTAACCAAAGCACAAAAACACAAGGTGAGTATAGTAGCAAGTCCAAGTTGCAATCTTGAAACACCCAATACGAGGACAATATGCGACCGGTCTAAACTATGTGGCATGTTCACCAATGCCAGGAGCCTGGCGGACAAGATGGGTGAACTAGAGATACTGTTGTACGAGGAGGATTTGGATTTTGTGGGAATTTCAGAGACCTGGTTCAACAGCTCTCATGATTGGCTGGCAAACATTCAAGGGTATACCCTATACCGCAAGGATAGAGAGGGTAAAAAAGGGGGAGGGGTATGCCTATATATCAAGAATAATGTACAAGTGAATGTGAGAGATGACATCACTGAGGGGGCTAGGGAGGAGGTGGAATCTTTATGGGTAGAGCTCCAAAGGGATGAAGCTAAGGGGAAAATAATACTGGGAGTATGCTATAGGCCCCCTAACCTGAGGGAGGAAGTGGAGACGGATCTCCTATCACAAATTGGATTAGCAGCAAGGATGGGAAGTGTTATCATAATGGGGGATTTTAATTATCCAGACATAGACTGGGCGGAGGGAACCGCGCATTCATTTAAGGCTCGCCAGTTCCTTAATGTCTTGCAGGACAATTTTATGGGTCAGATGGTAGACGCACCAACTAGAAATAAAACATTACTAGATCTACTGATTACCAACAATACAGACCTGATAACAGATGTGGAAATACGGGGCAATTTAGGTAACAGCGATCACAGGTCAATTAGTTTCAGTATAAATCACACAAATAGGAGACATGAAGGGAACACAAAGACACTGAATTTCAAAAGAGCCAACTTCCCTAAACTACAAACCTTGCTAAAAGGCATAAATTGGGACAAAATATTAGGAACAAAGAATACAGAGGAGAGATGGGTTTGCTTTAAGAGCATATTAAATAAGGGCATTAGCCAATGTATCCCATTGGGTAATAAATTTAAAAGAGCGAACAAACATCCTGGATGGCTTAACTCCAATGTAAAAATGCATATAAAAGCAAAGAAGAAGGCCTTCAAAAAATACAAGGTTGAGGGATCATCCACAGCATTCAGAATTTATAAAGAATACAATAAGAAATGTAAGGGTGCAATTAGGATGGCTAAGATAGAACATGAAAGACACATAGCGGAGGAGAGCAAAAAAAATCCCAAGAAATTCTTTAAGTATGTAAACAGTAAAAAAGGGAGGACAGACCATATTGGCCCCATAAAGAATGAGGAAGGACATCTGGTTACAAAGGATGGGGAGATGGCAGAGGTATTGAATTTATTCTTCTCCTCAGTCTTCACGAGTGAATCGGGGGGCTTCAGTAACCAAAACTGCAGTGTTTATCCTCATGACACAACACAGGAAGCACCTACATGGTTAACAGAGGACGGAATTAAAATTAGACTTGAGAAACTTAACATTAATAAATCACCGGGACCAGATGGCTTGCATCCGAGGGTACTTAGGGAACTCAGTCAGGTGATTGCTAGACCGTTGTTCCTAATTTTTACAGACAGTCTATTGACTGGAATGGTACCAGCTGATTGGAGAAAAGCCAATGTAGCACCAATATTTAAAAAGGGCCCAAAAAACATCCCTGGGAATTACAGACCAGTTAGCCTAACATCAATAGTATGTAAACTCTTGGAGGGGATGATAAGGGACTATATACAAGATTTTAGTAATAAGAATGATATCATTAGCAGTAATCAGCATGGATTCATGAAGAATCGTTCTTGCCAAACCAATCTATTAACCTTCTATGAGGAGGTGAGTTGCCATCTAGATAAAGGAAGGCCCGTAGACGTGGTGTATCTGGATTTTGCAAAAGCATTTGACACAGTTCCCCATAAACGTTTACTGTACAAAATAAGGTCTGTTGGCATGGACCATAGGGTGAGTACATGGATTGAAAACTGGCTACAAGGGCGTGTTCAGAGGGTGGTGATAAATGGGGAGTACTCAGAATGGTCAGGGGTGGGTAGTGGGGTCCCCCATGGTTCTGTGCTGGGACCAATCCAATTTAATTTGTTCATAAATGACCTGGAGGATGGGATAAACTGTTCCATCTCTGTATTTGCAGACGATACTAAGCTAAGCAGGGCAATAACTTCTCCGCAGGATGTGGAAATCTTGCAAAAAGACCTGAACAAATTAATGGGGTGGGCGACTACATGGCAAATGAGGTTCAATGTAGAAAAATGTAAAATAATGCATTTGGGTGCCAAAAATATGAATGCAATCTATACACTGGGGGGAGAACCTCTGGGGGAATCTAGGATGGAAAAAGACTTGGGGGTCCTAGTGGATGATAGGCTCAGCAACGGCATGCAATGCCAAGCTGCTGCTAATAAAGCAAACAGAATATTGGCATGCATTAAAAGGGGGATCAACTGCAGAGATAAAACGATAATTCTCCCGCTCTACAAGACTCTGGTCCGGCCGCACCTGGAGTATGCTGTCCAGTTCTGGGCACCAGTCCTCAGGAGGGACGTACTGGAAATGGAGCGAGTACAAAGAAGGGCAACAAAGCTAATAAAGGGTCTGGAGGATCTTAGTTATGAGGAAAGGTTGCGAGCACTGAACTTATTCTCTCTGGAGAAGAGACGCTTGAGAGGGGATATGATTTCAATTTACAAATACTGTACTGGTGACCCCACAATAGGGATAAAACTTTTTCGCAGAAGAGAGTTTAATAAGACTCGTGGCCACTCATTACAATTAGAAGAAAAGAGGTTTAACCTTAAACTACGTAGAGGGTTCTTTACTGTAAGAGCGCCAAGGATGTGGAATTCCCTTCCACAGGCGGTGGTCTCAGCGGGGAGCATTGATAGCTTCAAGAAACTATTAGATAATCACCTGAATGACCGCAATATACAGGGATAAGTAATGTAATACTGACACATAATCACACACATAGGTTGGACTTGATGGACTTGTGTCTTTTTTCAACCTCACCTACTATGTAACTATGTAACTAAGAGCCGACCTGCCGCAGTAAAAGTGCGGTAGGCGGTTGGCAAGTGGTTAAAGGGCCACCTAGAAATGCAAAACTAAGTTATAGCAAAAGTAGCAAAAGTATTATATGCTTCCTAATGTATTTCTTTTGATCAAACTGAACTTAAGGCAAACAGATTAATATACAAATGAAATACATATAGGGAAACTGTTTGAACTGTCAAAGGATTTTTATTTCTGTCCATCCAGTTCTGAGAATAGGAGCCTGTTCACACCAGGCTGAAATGCAGTAATGAATGCGCCACAATACATTTTATTGCAGTTGTGAGTGGTCAATCAGTGCTTCTTGTTCATGCTGTGTGTAATGTATCTGCGGTTGAATGTACACAATAGGGCATTGGCAGATACATTATATCAGCCTTTCTCAACTTTTTCAATACAGAGGAACCCTTGAAATAACTTTCCGGTCTCAGGGAACTTTTGGTATTTACAATTTATGATACATTAGTGTGATGGTCAGTGAGAAGAATGCTCCTTACGCTTTTGGTCATTAGGAAGAATTACCCCCTTACAGATAGCTAAAAAGATCAATGGTGTCTGTGGGAACTTATCTGAGAGGCAGAAATTGCTCAAGGAACCCCTAGCAACCTCTGGAGGACCAATAGGGCTCCATTGAACCCTGGTTGAGAAATTGTGCATTACATAAAGCCAAAGCTATAAAAATGATCTTTTACTATTATGAATGAATAAGCAGCACTGATGATTCATCAGTGGGTAGGGCTCCCATTATTTGGGCTTCAAAAGGGAGTGGGACTACAGCTAGGTGTGTTTTGGGAACAATGAGGCCACCAGTCATTACAGGACCAAGTGCTAAGGGCATTTGGTCCTCTGGGAAATAAAATAAAATGTTAAAGAATAATCATAGTTCTCCTTTAAATCTAACTCTTCTCTGTTTTAATTTGCTTCACACTTGAGCTGAACATAATAACTTCAATGAAAACACACATATTGAAATACTTTGAATGTGTTAACGAATCATTAGGATTCTAGCTGGCTATATTTTTTTTCCAATCAGCCAGGGGGCTGCCAGATCAGCGACAGATTCCTCCATCCACACAAGCCAGATGGATATAGGATCCCCCCCTCCAACAGAGACATTGTATTCTGACAGTGGGACTCCTCTGCTAACAGAATACACTGATCAGGAGCTGCAGCCGCTGATCGACAAAAGTTTTCCAAAACTCCCATATGACAGAAGTCGATCTAACTTTTGACATCTGTCAATTGGGGACAGCCATACATCGATCATATTTCGAATGGTCCCTGATGAGCTGGCCGAATTTCTATATTTGGCCAATTTTAATGTTTGGTGGTTGTAATTTTGTGCCTCTCTTTTTACCTGAAACTTTTTTTTTTTTCAAATGAACCATGAAGAGAAAATAATGTTTTTTAAGTGATACCTAATTGTATCACCATCCACTCCAGATGGCTTTATGTCAGGTCTAATCCTTTGTCAAGTGCCCCTGGATTTTTTTCATTTTTTATCGATTTTGCCATTGTCAGAAAGTGAGATTGTTACCTTGTCCAGCTTATTTATGGCTAGTTTTAACTTAGAGACGCAATGGGGTTGATTTACTAAAGACAAATACACTGTGCACGTTGCAAAGTTCAGTTGCACTCCACAAGAGCAGTTGCGCCATAGATGAAAAGCTCTGACTTCCATCATCCAATCATGGGCAAGCAAAAATGCAATTTTCTTTATTTTCCTTGCACGTAATTGAGTACTCTTTGCAAAGTGAAGCTTTACCTCATTTACTAAACTCTGGAGCAACTGCACTTTTCAAAGTGCACAGTCAATTGGCCTTTAGTAAATCAACCCCTATAAAGCTTGCCATATCTGTGCTGTCATGCTCAAAATCCTATCAGATAAAAGAGCCCTTTCACAAAAAAAAGCTGCATGTCTGAATTTGCAATGTACCTGATGACATTATTTTTCTCACTTACCTCTTTATCAGAAGCTATGGGAAATGCCACTTTCATATAATGAAACTGTGCAGCGCGGATAGCATTAAACCAGCTAACAATTTCCTGCAAAAGCAAAAATATATTTAAAAAGTAACTCCAATCTTTTTGAGAAAGAAACAAACCCTTCTGGGTGATCTATGTACATTGCAAGGACTAACAAAAAACTTTATAGCAGACTCCTACCTGTTTATGTAGCTGTATATTCAACTATGTCCTTGGAATACTGTGTCCACTGGCTCCCCTGCCAGAACACAGTGATCAGTGCTTGCAGCTATTGGCTGCAAGCACTGATCGGATGCTGGTTTTCCAGCATGCTTGTTAGATGCTTCTGTCAGATGAGGAGCTCTACATATGGGCTAAAAAAGTCAGCCGGTTCCTGATGAATCAACCATTTTCAGTCTGTGTGTACCCAGCTTAATGCCTCGTACACACGGTCGGACATTGATCGGACATTCCGACAAGAAAATCCTTGGATTTTTTCTGACGGATGTTGGCTCAAACTTGTCTTGCATACACACGGTCACACAAAGTTGTCGGAAAATCCAATCATTCTGAACGCGGTGACGTAAAACACGTACGTCGGGACTATAAATGGAGCAGTAGCCAATTGCTTTCATCTCTTTATTTATTCTGAGCATGCGTGGCACTTTGTGCGTCGGATTTGTGTACACACGATCGGAAATTCCGACAACGGATTTTGTTGTCGGAAAATTTTATAGCAAGCTCTCAAACTTTATGTGTCGGAAAATTCGATGGAAAATGTGTGATGGAGCCTACACACGGTCGGAATTTCCGACAACAAGGTCCTATCACACATTTTCCGTCGGAAAATCCGACCGTGTGTACGGGGCATAAGACTTTTGCACGGTAGTGAATGTACACAGGGACAGTCTCATTTTCTCACTACATATGCAGGCTTTGCTTCCTGTAGAGCTATGGAATAGTTGTGCTTTATTAGTGCTTTATTAGTCCTTCTCATGATGCAAATCAATGTGTCAGATGATCCATTGAAAACAATGCATTTTGTACAGCTCATATGTTATCTCTACAGTTGCTAAGCAATTATGACATTAAGTTACTGCAGTAGCTAATGTACCCAGTCTGCATAATTAAAAATCTTCAAAAATAAACATTTTACCTGTCCATGATTGTGGTACACAAACATATTTCTGGTCCTGTTATCCTTTATGTATGTGATCTGTAAGCCATTATTTTGTTTCATTTTTTCTGGCTGAAAAGTGGCATTAATACTGTCAATTTTAATTACAGCTTTTGGTTCCTTGGCCTAAAAATTAAGACAGATGAAAGTTAAAGGAATGCAGCACATTGATTCGTATTTGTTAAGCAAGTTATTTGTACATTTAATGCATTTTATCCATTGTATCTAAAGAAGGTGAAGGTGAAAAACAGCATTCAGTTGTGTTTGGCATTCCTATTTATGCAGCTGACATTCTGCATTGTAGAAACCATACTAGAGACAGCTAGCCAACTGGCATTTTCAGGAGGTAATCAATGGCATCCATAATGCTTGTTGTACAGGTTTCCTTTAACAGGTGTCTTGGATAATAACTAGGAATATAGATACCTTTCTACAAATCCTTTAACTTTAAAGAACTTATATGTTATGGGTTCTATATGTGGGTGTTGTGTGATGCCAATGAAGATTCAGAATAAACACAGACATGTACAGAACTTCTAGTATAAAGCTGAAGTTTAAGCTTTATATTTTAAGGTTGTGAAACCCTGGTTCAAGTTGCAAAAAAAGTCAAGCACTTTGACAAAGCCAAAGCACTTATCTTGGGTAGCGACCATTGAAGTTACTGCACAATGGAGTAGATCTGCAGGCAATAGTAGCTAATATAACTTGTTCATTCTATCTTTCAGCCAATCTAATATGATGCTAGCCAGGGTCGGTGCAAGGATTTTTGTCTACACAGGCGAAGGTGCATTTTGGTGTGCCCCCCCCCCCTGTCCACAGCGAGGTACCTCCTTTATGTTGTGATGGAGCACAGCGAGAAGGACAGCACACAGCATTGAAGATTTGAGCTATGCCGAACTGGCACTAAACAACAGTGTCTAATGAGGGGGTATAGTTATGCATTCCCCCCTTTCCCACACTGGCTACGGGGCAGCTGGCAGGTGAGGCAAACTAAAACATCCATGCTGTGCCCGGTTGAAGAGAGGGTGCAGCTTTGGGGAATGCATACCTCCCAACACAGAAAGCAGGAGACAGGAGTGTAATGCACAGAATGCATGGGACAGGGGTGTTATGCACAGAATGCAGGGAACAGGAGTGCAATGCACAGAATGCAGGAGTCAGGAGTGTAATGCACAGAAAGCATGGAACAGGAGTGTAATGCACAGAATGTAGAAAAAATGATCCACACTCCGGTTGTTGCTCTTAAAATTTCTTCATTTTATTGAATAGCCACAGTGAACAAATGCAGATTAAGTCAGTTGACGCGTTTCAGCCTATAAGGCCTTAGTCATAATGCACAGAATGCAGTGGACAGGAGTGTAATGCACAGAATGCGGGAGACAGGGGTGTTATGCACAGAATGCAGGGAACAGTAGTGTAATGGACAGGGGACAGGAGTGTGTAATGTGCAGAAAGCAGGGGACAGAGGTGTAATGCACAGAATGCAGGGAACACGAGTGTGTAATGCATAGAATGCAGGGGACAGAAGTGTTATGCACAGAATGCAGGGACAGGGGTTTAATGCACAGAATGCAGGGGACAGGGGTTTAATGTACAGAATGCAGGAGACAGGAGTGTGTAATGCACAGAAAGCAGGGGACAGGAGTGTGTAATGTACAGAATGTAGGGTACAGGCGTTTGTAATGCACAGAATGCAGGGGACAGGAGTGTGTAACACAGAGTGTAGCGGTAAGGAGAGTACAAAATCACACCCTCCCCAACTTCACCCATTCAGCAAAAATCCACACTCATTCTCTCTCCCCCCCCCCAAAGAAAGAAAGAATCCAGGCTCCCCAAATCCCCAGTCCCAGCACAACCCCCCCTTCTTCCTCATCCTAGCACTTATCCCCACACCTCTCAATTCCCCTTCCCAACACCAATCCTCATTCCCTCCCAGCATAAATTCTCTTTCCCTCCAAAACCCCTCTCAGAATAAATTCTCTTCCACCCCCCAAATCCTCCCTCCCAGCACAACCCCCTATTCCAGTACAAAGCCTCTCCCAACCAATACCCCCTCTCCAAATCCCCCCAAGCACAAATCCTCTTTTCCCCCAATCCCCCTTTCCAGCACAACAAATCCCTCCCAGCAAAACAAATCCCCCCCAATCCTCCTAGCACAGATCTTCCTCCCAGTGTAAATCTTTTTCCCATTTCTAGCACAAATTCTCTCCCCTAGATCCCCCTTCCCAGCACAAATCTTCTTCCACCCGCTAAATACCCCCTCCCAACACAAATCCTCATCCGAGCACAAATACACCACCCCCAAATCCCCTTCCTGCACAAATCCTCTTTTCACCCAATCCCTCACACCAGCACAAGTCCGTTGCCCAGTTCTGTCAAAAATCCCCCACCCAAATCCCCCTTCCCAGTACAAGACCTCCCCCCTTCTAATACAAATCAATCATCAGTACTTCCCAACTGTACTGCTTTTTGTGGGAACAAAAGAACAAAAGCCTGCAAATCCAGGGCCAGTTCACACCAGCATGCATTGCGGGAAACCTGTGTTCCATGTGTGCTTCCTGCACCGCAAGTCCAAAACGCACTGCAGTTGCGATTTGCAGTGAGTGTCAATGTTAATGTCACCCCAAACACAGGTTGCAAATGTAATGCATTTGCCTTCAGCAGATTGTATGGTACAGTAGTACCATGTGATCTGGTTCCTGTGAATCTTAGAACTACTGGTGCAGTCTGACAAGATTTCAGCCCATTCAAGCAAATGGGCTGAAATTGCACTGCACCTGGAACTCATGTAAATCACACAGGAATGCACAGTGTGTTCCTGTGCGATTCATGGTGTGAACTGGCCCTGGAGTTCTGGAGTCCAATGCCAAAAAAACGTCTGCAACCTGGCTCTACTAACTTGCCTGGCAGGGGGGCACTAATGTGAGCGCCTCGGGCGATTGCCCTGTATCTCTAACGGGGTTCCCAGGGTCCTAAATGCCAATGTGTTCCCTATGAAGAAGCCAGAATATTTTTGACTGGGGGGGGGGGGGGGGGAGGAAGAGGACACTGTACTAGAGGGCGTTTTGGGAGAAGAGAGGACTTGTGCTGGGGCTTGGTGGTCAGATTTCATATCCATCCCCCCTACTAGCACAGTTTCAGCGTGTCTGCATCACCCTCCTTCCATGCGGCGTTTTCTCTCCAAATACTCCCCCAACCCCTTCCCACAAGTGTCATCTACATTGTGTTTTTATCACAGACCTCATATCAGCTTGAAGAATGCTTAGCGGTGTCTCTCTTCCCGATCTCCTCATGTCTGTGTATAGGAATAGACAGGGCCAAGGAGGAGGGGACGGGTTCAGTGTGCTCTATAGTGTGAAAGGCAGCCAGTGGGTGGGGACTGGGCAGAGATGCTGGGTGCCATGCAGACTGCAGAGCGCAGATCACGCCATGTAGGACTCCAAACACCCCACAAAAGCTGGTGCCCACACTAGCCGCGCCCTACCTGTAAGTGACTGGAGCCAAGTTCCGACACTTGGTTTTGCTCCTGGATTCGCCGGGACTCCTCTCCAGGAATGGAATTTACCGCCCCGCCACCCTGGCGCCCTCAGGCGGCAACCTAAACTGCCTTATTGTGGCACCGACCCTGATGCTAGTGACCATGATGATGAGAGAAATGTTGACATTACAAGTGGGTGGATATTAAGAGAAATGATGCTGCTGACAATGTACTGCAATAGTTAAATTGGAGATTTTTAACTAGGCATTTATTTTCATTGGTACAGTAAATCAGTGTCCATTTTAAAAGAAACTAGCTAAAATATCACTAGTCCTATTTTTTCTGATGTTTAGAAGTTGCTCACATCTGCTTTTACGAAGTACTTTAAAGTGCCATCTAGCAATGTAAGGACAAATCTTCTTGCAAAATACTGGCCGTTATCTCGTCCACGCTTCAATAAGGTCCCCTCCTTCACTCCTGCAAGGAAACATAATAATTCTGTTAACATCAAGTGTCAGTTTGTCAAACTATTTTAGGTTGATAACATTCCACTGCAAGAGACACAAACCATTACACTGCTAATATCCTGTTCCAGCATTTACACGCGCCATGCTTAAAAAACACTTTGTCACAAACATGGACATTTCAAATTGAGCATAAGATGAAACATGAATATAAGCAGAGGATGTCAGAGCAATCAGATGATACTAAGGTTGACCACTGTTCGGGTGGCCATGGCTGCAATGATCTTCACCTGTAGCAGTCAGTATTTGGGGAAGACTTTTTGTACAGTTCATTCTCGGATAACCCAAGGTTTTTGTGTGTTGGATTATCAAATCTAATTATTAAAAGACAACAGGGGCTATGGAAGGACAGTCAACACATGTAAAGTTCAGAACCAGGAAAATCAAGCAGTACCTGTAGTACAGTCAAGTTCAAGCTGAAAGTCTAGCCAGCAGAGTGCACATGAATGGGTGAATAGTCAAGACAAGCCAGAGGGTCAAAAAAGGTCAATCCAACAAGCTGAAACTTAAACCCAACAAAAAGAAGTGGGGACAAAGGGGTTGATTTACTACAGGTAAATGGGGGAATGGGATTTACTAAAACTGGACAGTGCAAAGTCAGGTGCAGCTCTGCATAGAAACCAATCAGTTTCCAGGGTTTATTTTCAAAGTTTAACTAAACAAGCTGAAGTTAGAAGCTGATTGGCTACCATGCACAGCTGCAACCAGATGCTGCGTGCTTCAATTTTAGTAAATAACCCGAGTGTTCACTATGTAAGGGAACTTTCCCCAGACTTTAGTGAATGAGGGGAAGGTCTGCTAACTTTCATCATTTGATCATAATCAAGCATAGTTATTGTTTGCAAAGTGAAATTTCACCATACCCACTCAGCTCTGAGGATAATTCCCTTGCAAAGTGAACAGCCTATTTGCCTTTAGTAAATCGACCCCATTGACTTTGTGCCAGCAAAGGTCAGGACATACCAGGCCACCAACAGAGAAAGGTATAAAAATCTGTAATCCCAGACATGACTGACCAATCACCGAGCACACTATTGTGTGAGAACAGACTTAAGTGGATTCAGAAATGTATGCGCAGATTTGCAAGTCACATGTGAAGCAGCAGTACAACAGGTGCAGTCAAGGGGGTATATAAGATGAATGATCAGGATGTTCAAACTGTGAATGAAAGTTAATGAATCCTCCAGAGGAATAAGTGAATGAGAGGAAAGTTCTTTGTATAGAATTAGAAATACATAAAGATGAATTTATATTTATATCTTGAGCTCATATAAAAATCCATCTTGTGGACTTTCACATTGGCTAATTACAACGTACACCTATGCCAGGGCTGAGTTTGCCCACACAGGGATGCACAGATGTTCCATGCATCCCTGTGCAGACAGTCCCATTAATGTTAACTGTGATGCAGTGGCTGCATGGACACAGCCGCTGCTCCTGAATTCACAGCTATCCAGGTGTGCGTCCCGAAACACAGACAGAAACAGGAAAGTGAGTAAAAGGCAAGATTTGCATACACCCTTAAAGTAAATTACAGATTGCCAGAGCCATAGCTTACACAGGTGCTTCCAACTTCCCGTGTATGTTTTGTCAGATTTGGTGACCCCTCAGAATGTGTAACGGAAGTGACGTTTCATCACCCCCATTTTGCTACACCCCACACTTGCCCACAGTAAGGATACACTGAGAAGGGGGAAAGCAGACATCTTGTTACTGTAGTGATATATGCAAAAGCAACATATTACTACCAACTAGGGATGAGCTTCGTGTTCGAGTCGAACCCATGTTCGACTCGAACATCGGCTGTTCGACCGTCCGTCGAATTGCGAACGATATGGGCCGTTCGCGCCAAATTCGTGTGGCGCGTCACGGCCCATAATTCACTGCGGCATCGCAGTGCATTGCTGGCTGATGATTGGCCAAGCATGCACTATGACCCGCATGCTTGGCCAATCACAGCGCCGTCAGTAGAGAGAGCTGTAATTGGCCAAAGCCAGGGTGGCTTTGGCCAATTATGGCTCAGGGGATTTAGTACACACCCCACACTATATAAGGCCGCCTTCACGGCGGCCCTGTGTAGTGTGTGTTCCGGTGTGCTGAGAGATAGAGAGAGAGAGAGACAGTGTCATTTGATTTGAGTTAGATAGATTAGGCAGAACAGTCAGTCAGTTAGCTGCACTTACAGTGTATTGTGTATATATATGCATCCCAGGTGTTGCATATATATATATACACTGTATTCAGTTTAGCTAGATCCGTTCCTGTTATCTTCTATCTAGACTATTTACATTTAGTGCAGTGCGTCCTGCTCACAGTGTTCAGCTAGATCCGTTCCTGTTATCTTCTAGACTATTTACATTTAGTGCAGTGCGTCCTGCTCACAGTGTTCAGCTAGATCCGTTCCTGCTATTTACATTTAGTGCAGTGCGTCCTGCTCACAGTGTTCAGCTAGATCCGTTCCTGCTATTTACATTTAGTGCAGTGCTTCCTGCTCACAGTGTTCAGCTAGATCCGTTCCTGCTATTTACATTTAGTGCAGTGCGTCCAGCTCACAGTGTTCAGCTATATCCGTTCCTGCTATTTACATTTAGTGCAGTGTGTCCTGCTCACAGTGTTCAGCTAGATCCGTTCCTGTTATCTTCTAGACTATTTACATTTAGTGCAGTGCGTCCTGCTCACAGTGTTCAGCTAGATCCGTTCCTGCTATTTACATTTAGTGCAGTGCGTCCTGCTCACAGTGTTCAGCTAGATCCGTTCCTGCTATTTACATTTAGTGCAGTGCGTCCAGCTCACAGTGTTCAGCTAGATCCGTTCCTGCTATTTACATTTAGTGCAGTGCGTCCTGCTCACAGTGTTCAGCTAGATCCGTTCCTGTTATTTTCTAGACTATTTACATTTAGTGCAGTGCGTCCTGCTCACAGTGTTCAGCTAGATCCGTTCCTGCTATTTACATTTAGTGCAGTGCGTCCTGCTCACAGTGTTCAGCTAGATCCGTTCCTGCTATTTACATTTAGTGCAGTGCGTCCAGCTCACAGTGTTCAGCTAGATCCGTTCCTGCTTTTCACATTTAGTGCAGTGCGTCCTGCTCACAGTGTTCAGCTAGATCCGTTCCTGTTATCTTCTAGACTATTTACATTTAGTGCAGTGCGTCCTGCTCACA
Organism: Lithobates clamitans; assembly: GCA_037952925.1. NCBI lineage: Eukaryota > Metazoa > Chordata > Amphibia > Anura > Ranidae > Lithobates > Lithobates clamitans. Next base: position 340,103 of record JBBGZY010001408.1, read on the forward strand.
GTGTTCAGCTAGATCCGTTCCTGTTATCTTCCTACTGACAGGCAGGCTTGTCTGGTTACAGTATATAAAGCTACCTGAAGAAAATTACAGGTGTTCTATTTGATCCTATTAGTACCACGGTCAGGCAGCTAGACTATTTACATTTAGTACAGTGCGTCCTGCTCACAGTGTTCAGCTAGATCCGTTCCTGTTATCTTCCTACTGACAGGCAGGCTTGTCTGGTTACAGTATATAAAGCTACCTGAAGAAAATTACAGGTGTTCTATTTGATCCTATTAGTACCACGGTCAGGCAGCTAGACTATTTACATTTAGTACAGTGCGTCCTGCTCACAGTGTTCAGCTAGATCCGTTCCTGTTATCTTCCTACTGACAGGCAGGCTTGTCTGGTTACAGTATATAAAGCTACCTGAAGAAAATTACAGGTGTTCTATTTGATCCTATTAGTACCACGGTCAGGCAGCTAGACTATTTACATTTAGTACAGTGCGTCCTGCTCACAGTGTTCAGCTAGATCCGTTCCTGTTATCTTCCTACTGACAGGCAGGCTTGTCTGGTTACAGTATATAAAGCTACCTGAAGAAAATTACAGGTGTTCTATTTGATCCTATTAGTACCACGGTCAGGCAGCTAGACTATTTACATTTAGTACAGTGCGTCCTGCTCACAGTGTTCAGCTAGATCCGTTCCTGTTATCTTCCTACTGACAGGCAGGCTTGTCTGGTTACAGTATATAAAGCTACCTGAAGAAAATTACAGGTGTTCTATCCCAGCTTAGTGCAGCTACAGGCCATTAGTATGTCTGGAAGGCCAAGAAGGAGAGGCAGACAGTCACAAGCCAATAAGAGAGGGCAAGCAGGCTCTGTGTCTAGTGCTGGTCGTGGAGACGGTGCATCCTCATCAGCACGTGGCCATGGGACACGCTTGGCCTTTTTTTCGGCAGCTGGCCGTGTTGAGCCGCAACATGCGGAAGACTTGGTCGAGTGGATGACCAAGCCGTCCTCATCCTCCTCATCCTCTCTCACCCATGCCCAGGGTGCTTTGTCTGGCAAAGCAGCGGCCTCTTCCCTCAGCTCAATGTCATCAGTGACTCCTTCCCTAGCTCCACCATGTCCTCATGAGGATTCCCTCGAACTGTTTGACCACAGTGTTGGGTACATGATCCAGGAGGATGCCCAGCGTTTGGAAGGCTCTGATGATGATACTGAGCTCGATGAAGGCAGTAACATGAGCACGGACAGAGGGGGTGCCCAAGAAGGACAGCAATCTGGCAGTCATGCTCCCCCTGCTGCAGCATACTGCCAGGTTTGCTCCAGTGATGAGGAGGGAGGGGATGATGAGGTCACTGACTCAACGTGGGTGCCTGATAGGAGAGAGGAGGAGGAGGAGGAGGCGGCACATCACCAACGAGGCAGGATGCCCTCCAGGGGCCAGCCTAAGGGCAGCACATTGACTGCATCACACCCCAAAGCTCCACATGTGCAGGGCGCTGCAGTCTCTGCGCGTTATTCAAAAAGTTCTTTGGTGTGGGCCTTTTTTGAGACGAGTGCATCAGATCGCACCGCTGCTATTTGCAACATATGTCTCAAGCGTATCTCGCGTGGCCAAAACATCTCCCGCTTGGGTACCACATGCTTGACCAGACATATGTTGACCTGCCATGCAGTTCGTTGGCAAGCGTATCTAAAAGACCCACACCAAAGAACAAAGAGGATCTCTCCTTGCTCCTCATCAGCTGAGATTTCCAACCCCACTAGACCTTCAGTCCTCTCTGAGACCTGCAGTGAGAGGAATGAAGGTGTAGAATTAGGTGTGTCACAGCCAAGTACTTGTGGGCAATCTGCTTTTGGTACACCGACGTCAGATTGTACCAGGCAAATTTCCCTGCCCCAGCTGCTGCACCGCCGAAAGAAGTTTGCTCCCAGCCATCCACATGCCCAGCGGTTGAATGCTAGCTTGGCAAAATTGCTAGCACTTCAACTGCTGCCTTTTCAGTTGGTAGACTCTGCCCCCTTCCGTGAGTTTGTGGAATGTGCGGTTCCTCAGTGGCAGGTACCCAAACGCCACTTTTTCTCACGGAAGGCGATTCCGGCTCTCTACCGGCATGTGGAAGGCAATGTCCATGCCTCGCTGGACAGGGCGGTCAGCGGTAAGGTGCATATTACCGCTGACTCATGGTCCAGCAGGCTCCGTAGGCGTTCAAGGGGCTACGCAAGTACGCAGGCCAAAAGATGCCATGCGGTGCTTGAGCTGGTGTGCTTGGGGGACAGGAGCCACACTGGGGCAGAGGTTCTGTCAGCTCTGCAGGGGCAGGTTCAGAGGTGGTTGACACCACGCCAACTTAAGGCAGGAATGGTGGTTTGCGACAATGGCACCAACCTCCTCTCTGCCCTCCGACAGGGACAAATGACCCATGTGCCCTGTTTGGCTCACGTCCTTAACTTGGTGGTGCAGCGGTTCTTGGGCAGGTACCCGGGCTTACAGGATGTCCTGAGGCAGGCCAGGAAAGTCTGTGTGCATTTCCGCCGGTCATATAATGCCAGTGCTCGGCTGACGGACCTCCAAAAGGAGTTTAACCTGCCCAAGAACCGCCTAATCTGTGACATGCCCACCAGGTGGAACTCAACGTTGGCCATACTGCAGCGGCTGCACACGCAGCAGAGGGCCATCAATGAGTACCTGTGCGACTATGGCACCAGGACAGGGTCAGGGGAGCTTGGTTTTTTCCCCACGCCAGTGGGCCATGATCAGGGATGCATGCACTGTCCTGTCACCATTCGAGGAGGCCACGAGGATGGTGAGCAGTGACAGTGCATGCATCAGTGACACTGTCCCCCTTGTCCACCTGTTGGAGCACACGCTGCGTGGAATAATGGACAGGGCACTTGAGGCAGAACAGAGGCAGGAAGAGGAGGACTTCCTTAGCTCTCAAGGCCCCCTTTATCCAGACAGTGTTCCTGCGTGCCCGCCGATCACGCAGGAAGAGGACGAGGAGGAGGAGGAGGAGGAGGAAGATTGTGTCAGTATGGAGGTGGAGCCTGGCACTCAGCATCAGCAGCAGTCTTTAAGGGATCAGTCCCAAGGAACACATGGACTTGTACGTGGCTGGGAGGAGGTGGCTGCGGACGTTGTTGTCCTTAGTGACCCAGAGGACTCTGGACCGAATGCCTCAGCAAACCTATGCTGCATGGCCTCCCTGATCCTGCAAAGCCTGCGTAAGGATCCTCGTATTCGTGGTATCAAGGAGAAGGACCAATACTGGCTGGCAACCCTCCTTGATCCACGTTACAAGGGTAAGGTTGCGGACCTTATCTTGCCATCGCAGAGGGAGCAGAGGATGAAACATCTTCGGGAGGCCTTGCAGAAAGGTCTGTGCAACGCGTTCCCAGAGACTGGGAGGTTACAAACTCCTGTTTCTGGACAACGTGTTGCTGAGGCTTCGGTCAGTCAAAGAAGGAGCGGTGGAGAAGGTGGCCGTCTGACCGATGCGTTCAGACAATTTTTTGGTCCGCAGCCCCAAGGTATGATCGGTTCCAGCAACCATCGCCAGCGTCTGTTTTACATGGTGCAGGAATACCTAGGGGCAAGATCAGACTTGGACACCTTTCCCACGGAAAATCCTCTGGGTTACTGGGTCTTGAGGATGGATCACTGGCCAGAGCTTGCACAGTATGCAATTGAGCTACTGGCCTGTCCTGCATCCAGCGTTCTTTCGGAACGCACATTCAGTGCTGCTGGAGGCGTGGTAACTGATCACAGGGTGCGTCTGTCCACCGACTCGGTCGATCGGCTGACCTTCATAAAAATGAATCAGTCTTGGATCACCACCAGCTACCAAGCACCTGATGCTGATGTAACCGAATAATTTTTTTTGAAATCTCAGATCCCTTCAAAGACTGCCTATGCTGATGCTGAGTGACTATCCCTGAGTAATTATCCTCTTCCTCCTCAATCATCACGCTGATAGCTTGTAAGAACATTTTTGGTTCTGGGCGCCACCACCAGTGCCTAAGGCACAATTTTTCAGCATTTTTGATGTAATACTTTGCAGCAGGGCTCGTTCCTGCATTCCAACTAGAGTGTCTGTGAGGGGTTGCAGTGTTGTGGCACCAGCACCAGTGCCTAAGGCCCAATTTTTCTGCCCCTGTCTAACAGGGGCGTGTAATTACAATTTTTGATGCAATACTTTGCAGCAGGGCTCGTTCCTGCGTTCCAACTAGAGTGTCTGTGAGGGGATGCAGTGTTGTGGCACCAGCACCAGTGCCTAAGGCCCAATTTTTCTGCCCCTGTCTAACAGGGGCGTGTAATTACAATTTTTGATGCAATACTTTGCAGCAGGGCTCGTTCCTGCGTTCCAACTAGAGTGTCTGTGAGGGGTTGCAGTGTTGTGGCACCAGCACCAGTGCCTAATGCCTAATTTTTCAGCTCCTGTTCAACAGGGGCATGTAATTACAATTCTTGATCTAATATTTCACAGCAGGGCCCTGTGAGGGCTTACAGTGTTGTGGCCACAGCAACACCTAAGGCCCAAATTTCTGCTGAGTATATAGGGCAGGACCCTACTTTCAAACATCTAACTTACAAACGACTCCTACTTGCAAACGGAAGGAGACAACAGGAAGTGAGATGAAATCTACCCCTAGGAAGGGAAATTCTCTCCTGTAAGAGTTAATATGGGAAAACAATTTCTCCTTTCCACTGATGCTTTCCAATCCTTGTTCCACAAAAAAACCCAAATTTTCAAAAAACATTTTTCATTGGGACAAAAAAGTGAGGTGAAATCTTCTGAAGAGGAGGAAAGACAGCAAAACAAATGTCACAGGGGTGATAACCCTTCCCTATGTTTTCCAAAAAGCTTAGAAAAGATGTTTTGGCTGGAGCTAAACACGTTAAAAATGTTCAAAAATACAAACAGATTCTACTTAACAACAAACCTACAGTCCCTGTCTTGTTTGCACCGCCTGTATACTGCTGTTCAGAGTATATAGGGCCTGGTGGCCCCACACCTTTCCTTATTTTAATTTGGGTGCGGGGTTCCCCTTAATATCCATACAAGACCCAAAGGGCCTGGTAATGGACTGGGGGGTACCCATGCCGTTTGTCTCACTGATTTTCATCCATATTGCCATGACCCGACATGACATTAAACCCGCAAGCAGTTTTAAATGAGATTTTTTCCTTTAAAAATGACATTTGGTGCAGGGACTGTTCTAAACATGGGAAACACGCGTCACTTTACAGGCATACTATAGACACCCCCCAGGTACGATATTTAAAGGAATATTTCACTTTTTTTTTTTTACTTTAAGCATCATTAAAATCACTGCTCCCGAAAAAACGGCCATTTTTAAAAGTTTTTTTTGCATTGATACATGTCCCCTGGGGTAGGACCCGGGTCCCCAAACCCTTTTTAGGACAATACCATGCAAATTAGCCTTTAAAATGAGCACTTTTGATTTCGAACGTTCGAGTCCCATAGACGTCAATGGGGTTCTAACGTTCGTGCGAACTTTCGGTCCGTTCGCGGGTTCTGGTGCGAACCGAACCGGGGGGTGTTCGGCTCATCCCTACTACCAACATATTACAACAGTTACACCCACCGGAGTTTTGCATTTCACACTTATTTTTAACTGTAAACTGAGGTTATATAGTGAAATACAGTACTTAGAACTCCATCTGACAGTTTAGATGTTGAATTTTAAAAACAGCGAACTTCTGTCAGATTAGCAAACCCATGAGATCAGCAGGCTTGCCGCTGCTTTTAAAATTCAACACCTAAACAGTCAAACGGAGTTCTAAGTAATGTATTTCACTATATAACCTCAGTTCACAGTTAAAAATATGTGTAAAATGCAAAACTACGATGGGTGTAACAAGATGTCCGCTTGCCCCCTTCCCACTCTATCCTTACTGTGGGCGAGTGCAGGGTGTAGCAAGATGGCGACGATGTAATGTCACTTCCGTTACACATTCTGACGGGTCACCAAATCTGATGAAACAGTGTTAAATCAACAGTTGGCTCAGTGATGTCACCTGGAGTGAGTAACAAATTCCTCAATGCATTGGTTATTGACACTGCAGGCCTACATTTGCATAAACACTTAAATATAGAAAGAGAACTACTGGCAAACTTTTATTTTTCTTAGAAAAAAAGAGGAAAGGAGATAATGAAAGGGCATGGGCTTTATCGTATTGTCAGGTGATTCTCATCGAGATCAGTTAAGAATTCCCTACATGATTAAAAAAGAATAGATGTCTGCCTACCCATATAAAGTGCAGTGAGATGTTATATTACTGAATAAGGCATATGAAATATACTGTAGGTGGCTGGTCCTATAATATGTAATACATATTTAATTACAGGGTCTGATAATGTTGATTATATATATATATATATATATATATATATATATATATATATATATATATATATGTGTGTGTGTGTAGCACTAACTCTCGGTGGAGCTGATGGTTTAAGCGGGCTTGTTACCTTCACTCTCCTTCCCTCTGTTTTACCAGCACCGGGTCTAGGGTTCCATTGAGTTTACCTCTGGACGATACACGCACCAACACTTGAAAACGTTTTCAATGCTTTAATAAACAATTTACTAAGGAAGTAGCAGGAAAGAGGCAGAAGGAAAACTGCAGAAGAAACTCAAATATCTTCTTGTAAGGTTCTTGACAAATGTCCTGGTAGAATTTGGATATTACAATAGAATGCGCTCCCCTCGTGGGACACACTCTTTGCTCGCCTGGATAGGCCTCTCTCATTTGCCTAGCAGCCAGTACGTAGCCGAGTCACCAGGCCCCTCTCCAGACCAGCACGCTAAGTGATCCTTCCATGACGGGTCCTCCCCTGGGATCTCCTCGGTTGTCCATCTTCTTCCCTTCTGGATAGACAGCTCAGGATCATTCCTCGGCTGCTGTGGTAGGCCCCAGACAAGCTTCTGAGCCCACCCCTGCGCCGCAGCGGCGTGGGCCTCTGGAATGGAGGACCACGAGATTGCTCTCTAACGCATACCTGTCGGCCAGGAGGGCCAGCAGGTGGCTGTAAAACGAACCCCACAATATGGCGTCTGTCCCATAAATACCCTCGCCCAGAATGCAACTCATTGGACCATCTCCACGAGTTGTCTCCAGGACAGAAGAGCATCCATACGCTTCGGCACGTTGCCCTTCCAACACTGACCAGTGATAACAGCGACACCCTCCCGTCAGTCTGGAAACACACACAACGTCAGCCAAGCTGAAACAGAGGCAAACTTAACCTATTTAACGAACAAGTTACTAAATTTACCTAACATATGGTAGATCGCAAAGCACTCCAAAGACATGCTGGTAGGTTAATTGGCTTCTGTCCAAAATTGGCCCTAGTATATGAATGGGGACCTTGGATTGAGGGTAGGGATTGATGTGAGTGTGCGATGTTCAGGGTTAGGGACAAGGGTCAGGGTTGTAGACCCACACTCACTCGGGTTGAACTGGATGGACTGGTGTCTTTATTCAACCTTACTAACTATGTAACTACCAGCGCTACATATGTATATAGAGACTGTCACTTTAAGAATTTATAATATGCTTGGTTTGTTTCTTTTCTTCTTAGATGGCTTGTTTCCCAAGAAACGAAACTAAGGAACGCCTGTGATTACACACGTCTGAAATCTCTTTTTTGCTAATCACACGATGTAACCACCTACTTAACTGTTCCCTTGCTGTTAAGAAGATATGAATGCTGACTGGACTAAACTATACGGTCACACCTATAACACGCCTAGACCTCAGGGCCGGTACAAGGCAGGGGCGGAAGGGGCGGAACGATTTGCTGGAGGAGGGCGGGGGGCGCACTTGCAGGTGTCACTCTATACACACTAGCCAGCGCCGCTGCCTGTACCCGAAAATCTGTCTGTAAGTGTGCCGAGTGCGCTCCTGCACCTGGCACAAGTCCTTCAGCCTCCCTTCCCTGTCAGTGCGCTGTGCTTCATTGTGCACTCCCCCCTACGGAGGAGCCTCGTTAGTCCCGGCTCAGCGGCGTGACATCACTCATGGCTGGAGGCAGGTGGGAGGACTCAGGGGAGAGCGCAGAGAGCTGTGCTGGCGAGTGGTGGCGGCGCTGTGACCTAGAGGAGCCGTGGAGTCTAGCTGGAAGGAAGCAGTGAGTGACAGTGTGCTACAGACAGTGCTTGTTGTGTATTAAAGTTAGAAAAATAGCAGATATTACTGATTGCATCTGCAGAGGCGTTGCTAGGGGGGTGTTGTCCGCACCCGGGTGACACCCGCTAGAGGGGTGACACCCTCCCGACGGTGAGGGTAGCCCTGCTTACTGTGGTTACTGGGCAGGGCTGTATAAAAAACCTGTAAACCATGCGCTTACTCAATAGAAGTTATAAATGTGAGCAGCTAACACAACAAATAGAAAATTTGTAATAAATCATATACAACCAGGTGTAGCGCTAAAAAATGAGAAAGAAAATATTGCTATACCACATAAAATAGCAAGATAAATTGTGAAAAAAATGGTGTTTTGTATATTTTGTGAACATTCATACATAAAAGTCACTCATGTTATAAAGCCTTAGGGTCACCAAAAATGATGACAGGATGTAATAATGGCAATAAAGTCCAAAACTGAATATGCAGGTGCGGTGAACATAAATGTTGCAATGGTGATGAATTCCAAAACATATACTCGTGAAAATTTCTGAATAAAATCCAACATGTGCTGACAGACACTTGTGCGAAACCACCACCCGAGATGACTGGAGGCTTACCAGAAAGTTGGGACCCACCTAGCATACGCTATATGGGTCATCACCATTGCAACATTTATGTTCACCGCACCTGCATATTCAGTTTTGGACTTTATTGCCATTATTACATCCTGTCATCATTTTTGGTGACCCTAAGGCTTTATAACATGAGTGACTTATGTATGAATGTTCACAAAATATACAAAACACCATTTTTTTTCACAATTTATCTTGCTATTTTATGTGGTATAGCAATATTTTCTTTCTCATTTTTTAGCGCTACACCTGGTTGTATACTGGTCAGGGCTGGCCTGGACTCAGTCTGACAAGCCATGCCCCCCCAGTGGGCGTGCACCAGACAAAGGCTCCGCTTAATTGGGCGCCTGCTGTGACAGACAAGGGAGCAGTGAGTGTGTCAATGCTGTCCGAGGAATCCCTTGCAAGCATGCTCTGCACCTGGAGTGTTGATTACAGGAGGGGACACTCACCCCTGACAGGCGGTAAGTCCCCAAGCTCTGCACACAGGATTAACTCCTTCAATGCCACAGGGAAAATACCCTGCCACCTCTATGGTCACATTACACTTATGTAAGTGCAAGTGATTTTAATACTGTATAACTTCCATCCCAGTGTAGTGTACAATAGAACTGAAGGAAAATACATTTTGCAAAGATAAGCTCATATATATAATGTGTCTATTAATATATGTATCCATTTTTTATGTATAATATGTATGTCTGCATACACACACACTGTGCTGATTTACAAATATATACATACATACCACTAACATACATATTTTTTCTATGAATAAGCTGGCCTTGCTTGGGGAAAATGAGACATTAATGTAGAGTAACTTTTTGTTATATATATATATATATATATATATATATATATTATCACTGCAGCCCCATGGGAATAGATAGCAATAAATAAATAAATAAATACATACGGTAATTTAAATATCCTAGGAAAGTCTGAGTACACAATGCTATAACTCACTCCACTGGAGACATAAAGGTTAGGCTCCATGCACACTGGGCTTAAAAAAAAGGTCAGTTCCCTTGGCTCAAATAAAAAAAAATGCTCATATAGAACATTTTTGTACGCAGCAAGTTTAGGAGAGCAGCGTTTTTTTTCTGCCAGTTTGCTCCAATGAAAAAACACATACCAAAAGGTTTTTTTTCCCTGCCTGTAAACGCTGAGCGGCTCCATGCACACTGGATTAAAAAATGTTGCTTCTACAGGAGCTGTGTTCTGCCTGTAGAAGAAACTCAATGTTCTCCAATGTTCCCTATCATGTGTCCTATGTGTTCATGTACATTAGGAGGTAGAGGCATATTTTGAATTTAACGCTTTAGATGCAGAAAAAAAACCTTTCTGGTTCATGTTTCTGATTGGAGCTTGGAGGCAGAAAAAATATCAAACTCCTCTAAACTTTGTACAAGAAATGCTCTATATGAGCGATTTTTACTCCTGAGAGAACAGATGTTTTTTTTAAGCCCATTGTGCATGGAGCCATTGGATAACATTGAGCTGCTTCTATTGGCAGAACACAAAACTCCTGTAGAAGCAGCAATTCTTAAACCAGTGCAGAGGCGTTGCTAGGGGGGTGCGGTCCGCACCCAAGTAACACCCGCCCGACGGTGAGGAAAGCCCTGGTATTTTTTTTCTGCTGCTAGCGGCCAAAGAAAGGGTTAAAGGCACCCATTTTGCGGTTCTTCAGAATCGCTTTTCAGGCAGTTCGGAAGCGCTGCCAATGCATTCCAATGGGCAAGGCAGTGTATACAGCGCTCCTACACTGCCCCAAAGATGCTGCTTGCTTCCCCCCCCCCCTGCAAGCGCACCGCCCCAGTGTAAAAGCTCTTGGGCTTGCACACTGGGGAGGTATGAGAGGCAGTTTTCAGGTGTTATCTTTAGTGCTAAAACACCTGAAATCTGCCTCAGTGTGAAAGTGGCCTTATAATAACTTGATTCTTTATGACTCGCTGCTCTCCTAATGTACGTGTGCACTGTCTGTGTTGTAGACCCGGCCAGGGCTTGTGGGACATCCCACTAGTCCTGCTGCGTGCAGAGTAATCTCTCTGTTGGAGGGAGGGACTCTGTGCAGCAATCGCCCAGGCAGTGTGGGAAAACCCGCGCTGCCTGAGTGAGGCAGCCTGAGGAGCCTCACTCAGCCGAGTGTGACTGTCTGACTGAGAGGAGTAGACACTGACAAAGTTTAGCAAGGGAGCAAGTGCAGCGACCACCCCAGCTCGGGAGAAGAAGAACAGAGCCGAGGAGGAAGGAAGCAGAGGTGGGGGACTCGAGTCTCATGACTACACTCGAGTCAGACTCGAGTCACCTGTTTGAGGACTTGCAACTTGCTTGACAAAATTAAATAAATGACTCGACTTGACTTTGACTTGTCACTAATGACTTGCGACTTGACTTTGACTTGGGCTATTTGACTTTCAATGACTTGGCACCACCAGTGCTCTGTCTTGGCCTAGGCAAAATCCGCCCCCCCCGACAAAAGAAAGCTCCCCCCAAGTCCCGGCTTCGGGGTAGATCAGTATTTTGACTTAATTTGTGACTTGACCAAAATAAATGACTTGACTTGACTTGCTTGACTTCTAGCAGGGACTTGACTTGACTTGCTTGCTTTTCGCCATAGTAACTTGGGACTTGCTTGTGACTTGAAGGTTAAGACTTGAGACTTGCTTGTGACTTGCACATGTGTGACTTACTCCCATCACTGGAAGGAAGGTGCTGCTGGCCTGGGTACCTACCTAGGTGTTTAGCTTTAGCATGTCAGATAATGTTAATGATTGCATCTGCAATCATATCAGTACAGGCCAGGGCTCTGCTAGTTGAATCAAAATGTGTGAGTAAACTCTGTTCCTATAAAATTAAACCTAATTGAATCGGTATTGTTTTAAGTATTTTCTTGTTTTGAAATGATACTGACTTTTTTTTTACACCCGGTGGGGGGGGGGGGCAGTTTGCCATCTTCGCCCTGGGCACCGAATGACCTTGTTCCGGCACTGCTAGACCTTATGCATATTCATAAGTATATATTGTTAAACTTTATGTTTGTAAGTCAGAGACACTTCCTTCTTTCTTCATTCGGCCTGGTAGAGCTGGATATTGGTGTGTGTTGTGTCTCTTCCCTGCAGTGTATGAATAAAGCACCTAATATTCTTTTACAAAGATTTGGATCTACTATCTCATCTGAATGTTTTGTTTGGAGACTCCCTAACCTGATTTAACACAAGATATGGCGGAGTCCCCAGAAGTCGTCCTTCTTTCCATGATCCCGGGATCAATTAAATCTATTAAAATTGAATATTTAGATTCTTGCTGATGGCAGGTAGAGCGCTGATCCTCAGAAATTGGAATTCGGGAATGGGTAGTGGAAGTGAACTATACTATGCATATGGAGGAGATGGCTGCTATAGTTAACAAAAACAACTCTAAGTTTAGGGAAGTATGGACCCCGTGGGTGCAGTTTTTTGATTCTCCCCTGCTATTGCCTTTTATGAGATAAATAAATACTGGTATCTTGTGTTCAAAAGTCATGTCTGGTTGACCTTCACAGTCAAACGCCATGGAATAACCGATATCTGTTTTTTCGGAAGTTATTCCTTGTCGAACCCCAGCTCCCTTTTGTTTTTTCCCCTTTTTTGTTTTTTTTGGATTTCCCTTAATTGGGAAAAGATGGCCTTGATAGTAAACACTTTGTCATTGTACAACTATTCAACTTTGTGTTATGCAGTTGTTGAGGGAGAAGATTGTATGTTGTCACTATTAATTTGTGGAGGTTATATCTTACCCAAGTGTTATTACCGTTATAGTGCCACATCTTTCAATAAAATTTTATTATGAAAAAAAAAATGAGATAAACATAAGAGTAAAATACAAAAAATGATCCCATGGCATGTTCAATTCATGGCATTTCTGAAATATCATTCTTTGGTTTTGCTAATGATATTTTCATCATCACACCTTCCAGGAGAAATACATCCAGTTCTTTTAAATCACAATCAATTTTAGTATTTATGTGTATTTGCGGTTTATCCAACTCCACCCCCCCCCCCCCCCCCCATGCCTTCTTACCTTTGGGAAGGCCATCCGAACTTTCCTTTTTCATGAATTCTTTACGTTCATATTTAGCTCGTATCCACTGCTCTCGCAACACGCTGTAAACAAGGAAGAGTTAACATATGAGAAAAACATTAACAATAATGTAACAATCAAATGATAACAGGAAAACCAAAAGAGTAATAGAAGCCTAGAGAAAAAGTGGTAAGATAAGGAAATAAGTGGATGATAAGATATTGTGAATGTTCTGCTTGACAGATGGGACATTCATAAAGTCACAGGATCAGTTTGCTTACTGGCAGTCTAGATGTGTGGGTCTGTAGAAATACACAGGAACATACGCCTCATATATTGCTTTGGCTGCATCATTTCCATGCTTTTGTAGAAACTGAGAAAGTAAGAAGCAGGTAAATAAGCAAATGTTAACAAGGAAAAACGGTCAAAATATTTGGGGTTTGTTACTTGAACTACTGGAAACACAGCAATGATTGGAAACATTTAAAACGATAAGTTAATTAAAAAAAAAATGCACATTTTTTGCAGGTGAAAAAAATGTTAATTTATTCATTTATTGGAGCCTGTAAGGCATTGAACCAACGATCAGCAGATTGCTGGTGCCATGCGGACCTCCTGCAGATATGTCAGTGTAACTGGGTGCCCGTATATCCCGAAATACAAGCCGACAGCTGCAAAGGGTGTCGGGGATTGTAGTTCATTCACACATAGAGCTGTGGATGAATGACACTGCCATGTGGGCGGAGCCCCACACGGCCGCGCTGATTTCAAAAAGTGACAGCTAGTAGGGGGGGGGGGAATCGGGCAGTGGCCGCAACATTGGGAACATGTAACCATATGTTCCACCCTAAAAACGGGGGGAACATGTAACATGTTCCCAAATGTGAACTTATCCTTTAAGCTGGCCATACACAGTACAATCCCTGGAATTCATAAGGACTGGCACAGACAGATTTTGCGAAAGTGTCTCACATGTTCTAAAAGTGAAGCAGAATGTGCCAAATTCATCTACCTGTCTAGAAATTATACTTCTTGAATTTGGTGCATGTTGCGCCACTTATGCAAAAGCTGTCCCTGTAGACCAAAAGAGAATTGGTCTTAATTAGCTCCACTTTCAGATACTGTCTGTATTTTATTTTGTATTTGGTGCAGAAAAGTGCCACAGCAGCTTTATTGAAATTCCCCCCCAATATAATCAAATTTCTTAGTACCAGTTGAGGTTCCAGAGACTTTCTTGTGCCAGTGTAGGGAAGCCTGCATTTAGATCGAATGTTCTGCATAAATAAATGCTACATTCAAAAGTGATTCATATCACCATACATTATTTTATTACATTATTATTACATTCACATTGATCTGTATGGAGAGTTAAACTTGTTCACGTGAAAAAAAAATGCCTGTGTATACAAGTCTTTAGGCTCTGTCTCCACATGCTACATATTTCAGTCAATTAATGATGCTAAAAAGGTAACGCAATACAGTAAGAACACGTAGGAATCTCATCAGAGACAATAGGTTGAAAGGAGGCAGCCCACCTGTGCCAACACTAGCTGCTAATACATACTGTCCTGGGAACCTGGGCAGATCTTTTACTATCATCATGCTGTATACTGCCAGATCTGTTCCCCATTAGATTTTCTGTTACTCTTTGGAAGAATAAAAGTAGGTAAGATCCTTAAGCTATAGGAACAGAGGGGCGCCAGACTGAGTGCAGTATTAATCATAGATTTAATAAAAAACAAGTAGTAACTCACAATTAGGATTAGTAAGATCAGCATATGTGATGAAAATCGCCAGTCCTGGGAACTCTGGAAATCGTCCTAATAGCCTAGACAGCCTGGGGCACAGATGGCATAATGCAATGGATCCAAGAACGGGCCAGGAACCAGGAAGCAGGAAGCAAGGAACAGCCGATCACGGCTGTTCTTGGATCCATTGTATTATACCACCTGTGCCCCAGGCTGTCAAGGCTATTAGGACAATTTCCAGGGTTCCCAGGACTGGTGATTTACATAACATATGCTGATCTTACTCGTAATTGTAAGTTACTACAGCAAAACCTTGAATTCAGAGTAATTTGGTTTGAGAGCATTTTGCAAGAAAAGCAAAAATTTTTAATACATTTTGACTCATATATATGATATACAAGCGATGTCTTGATATGCAAGTAGCGTCACGTCACAACTGAGTATAAAAGAGAAGAGAGGCTTCTTGTTTCCGGAACGAATTATGCTCGCAATCCAAGGTTTTACTGTACTTGTTTTTTATTAAATCTATGATTAATACTGCACTCAGTCTGGCGCCCCTCTGTTCCTATTCCAATACAGAGTCCACTGCTTCATGTTGCTGCCTTCAGGTGCTGGTCAAACAACATCACGGACTATTCATGGACCATATGTTTTAATACATTGATGTGTGCATGTTCACACACATAATTTATATATATATATGTATATATATATATATATATATATATATATATATATATATATATATATACATATATATATATACATATACATATATATATACACATGTGTATATCTTGGTTATATCTTGGTTATTCCAGTTGTCATACAATCTTATGTTATCACTTCTATCTATACTTGGACCATTATAGTAAGATCCCTGCCATTTGATGCGGATCCTACAGTTAGATTACAGCATATGTATTTTAATTGTGCAGTTCCCCACAATGTTCTCAGAAGAGTGACAGCAGGAAAAAGACCAAGTGGTCCATCAAGTTGGCCCCATTTTTTTATTTATATACATTTGTTTTGTTTTTTTTTTCACTTTTTTCATCTGAGTGTAGATTGTAGATCTCTGTTTGTCCCAAGCAAGTCTGAATCCATTTATTGTTGACTGACTCACTACCTCTGCTGGAAGTCTATCCCAAGCATCGGCTATTCTTTTGGTAAAATAATACTTTATAAGATTAGTTTTGAACTTTCCTCCTGCAGTTTAAGGTCATGTCCGCATGTTCTTGATCATGGCTTTATATTGAAAATCCTGCCCTCCTGAACCTTATTCACCCCCTCAATGTATTTAAACGTTTCAGTCATCACCGGTAAGTAATGAAGCTCTGGAAGACGTAAAACATCACGTAATAATCTTTTGTTTTTTCAAATCCAAACTTTTTATTAATAATGTCATACAGTGACTGTACAGTCAAAGAGAAAAATATACAAAACAACCAAGAGCACATACAGTGTACAAAAGCCACAAAAATAAAAAAGTCATATTATATTCAGCTCATATGGAGATTCTTTTTCTTTTTTTTGAAAAAACAAAAAGAAAACACATAAACAAAACAACTATTTTAATGGTGTTTTACCGTCGGATTTGCAGCGCATTTCGGCTGCTAGCGGGGCGCTTTTACCCCCCGCTAGCGGCCGAGAAAGAGTTAAAACCGCCCGCAATGCGCCGCAATAGCGGCGTTTTGCTGGCGGTATCGCAGCGCTGCCCCATTGATTTTAATGGGGAGCAGCGGTGGAGGAGCGGTAAACACACCGCTCCTTCACCGCTCCAAACTGCTGGCAGGACTTTTCCTGACGTCCTGCCAGCGCCCCGCTCTGGTGTAAAAGCCCTCGGGCTTTCACACTGGAAGCAATGAAGCAGCTGTTTGAGGGCGGATTGCAGGCGCTATTTTTGACGCTATAGCGCCCTCGGTGTGAAAGGGGTCTAACTGTGGGGGAGCAAGACTAGGGTTATCTAACCAATGTTGCCAAATGAGATTGAACTTCTCTGACAAATTTTGATGGAGATAAGCTAGCTGTTCTCTAAGTAAGAGGAAGTTAACATAAGCAACCCACTGTGTCTTGGTAGGCACTGTAGATGGCATCCAAAGTCAAGCAATTAGCTTTCTAGCTAAATATAATAACCTAGTTACCATAATGTAAATACCCGTTGGATACATTTCAGCATCAGTCATGTCTAATAGGCACTCTAATGCCGTGTACACACGAGCGGACTTTTCAACAGCAAAGGTCCGACAGAACGAATCCGCCGGACAATTTGATCGTGTGTGGGCTTCATCGGACCTTTGCTGTCAAAAAATCAGGTGGACTTTAGATTTAGAACATGTTTCAAATCTTTCCGACGGACTCGAGTCCGGTCGAAAAATCAGTTCGTCTGTATGCTACTCCGACGGACAAAAAACGACGCAAGGGCAGCTACTGGCTATGAACTTCCTTATTCTAGTTCCTTCGTACGTCATCACATTCAAACCAACGGACTTTCGAACGGACTTCGTGTGTGGGCAAGACCGGTCATTCGAAAGTCCGTAGTAACTCCATCGAAAGTCTGTTGGACCTTCGATGCTGAAAAGTCCGCTCGTGTGTACACGCGGCATAATGGAGTGAGTGGTATAGGTACTTGAGCTAGATCAGATATAACCTGCATTACCTCAGCAAAACTTTTTTTTCCAATTTGGATAGAGTAAAGGAGGATTATAACCCCTGTAAGGTTTATTTTGGCCAACTTTGTCCCATTGGAGAGCTTTACCTTCATGTCCTTTCCCATAACTAAAACAGGAAGTGAGAGGAAACCTCTGCAAATTGGGGTAATCTCTTGGTGACCCCCAGGTCACCAGAACTAGTGTCGACATTGGAAGATTTTACCTCTATCGCTTTTTTGGGGACAATCCAAAATTTGGGATTTTCTTTACTATCACTTTCAATGATAACAGTAAACAGGACAAATAAAGGGTGAATCTCTCTAACAGCAGCAGAGACAGTAATGAAAACTGACAGGTGTTCCAATCCATCTCCACTCGGTCCAAAACAAAAAAAAAGTTTTGCCTTTAGTTATACTTTAAAATCCTGATGTCTCTCCTGATATGTTTTATTCCTCAGACCTTTCACCATTTGTGTTGTCCATCTCTGAACTCCTATCTTATCAAAACCTTTTTGTAAATGAGGTCTCCAGAATTGGGCATATATTCTAAATAGGATAAGTTTACCTTTACAAAAAAATAATTAATGCAATTTTTTTGCAGGTAAAAAAAAATGCATTTATTTATTTTTTGTTAAAGTTCTGTAAAGCATTGCACCTATGATAAGAAGATCATGGGTGTAATGCCACGGTCATGCAGACTGTGTATCTGTTTGCCCGTACCTCCGATACAAGAACGCAATTACACTTGAGACAGGAAGCTTGATGAACTACCACAGCGCTCAACAGCGCTGTGGTACATCATTTAGAACTACAAGCTGACAGCCGCAAAGGCTGACCTTGTAGTTTTCCCATTCATAGAACACTGTGAATGGATGACGCGGTTGGGCGGACGGAGCCCCACACGGCCACGTCTTTTTTTTAGATTGTGACAGCTAACTGGGGGGAGAAGTCCATCGCTAGCTGTCAGATCAGGGGAGAGCAGGGGCTGGAGCATATGTAATATGTTCCAAAAGTTGAACTTATCCTTTATTTGTATTAGTATTAGTATTTAGTATTAGTGTCAGGAAGCTAGTTGTTAGGTAATTTGGACAGGGTATAATCACCAATCCTCATTAAATTAGTAGGACTAGATACAATGCCTGGCAGATGTGGAGATGCGACTCGGTGAACATCTTTTGGCATGTATGCGTTCCTTGATCATCTGATCGAGGGCGAATACTGCTGTGCAAAATGTAAGCACATTGTTTCCCTGGAAGCCCAGGTTCTGAATCTAGGGAATCAACTGTCAGCACTGAGAAGACCCTCCATACTAAAGGAGAGCCGGGAACGAACCTGGCGGGTGCCGGCAGGGCACAAGTAGATGAGTGACAGTCAGGAAGGATAGAGGGGGAAGTGCCAGGAAGGCTGATCCTGTGCTGGAGCATCTCAATAAGTACGCTCCATTGAGTGACATTGGTGAAACCGGTCAGGGACTAGCACTGCTGGAGTTGAGGGACTCTCCTAGCTGTCTGGGGAAGAACTCTTCCAGTGAGAGTGGGGGGAAGCGAAGGGAAAGAATAGACAAATTCTGGTGGTAGGGGATCAGAGGGCAATCTGTGACAAAGACCTGAAGCGCCGAACTGTATGCTGTCAACCAGGTGCTTGGGTTTGGCACATCACGGATCTGGTGGACTGATTACTGGGAGGGGCTGGGGAAGACCCAGCTGTCAGAGGCTGAGAGAGTGTCAATGACACTCCATGATTTTAGGGACTTAGAAGCTAAATTGAGGAAAAGGACCTCCAAGGTAGTATTCTCAGGAATACTACCGGTACCTCGAGCCACACCAGAAAGGCAGAGGGAGATTAGAGAAGTAAACAAGTGGCTGAGGAGCTGGTTTAGTAAGGAGGGGTTTGGGTTCCTGGAGAACTGGGCCAACCTCTCAGTCGGTCACCAGTTCTATAGAAGGGACGGACTGCACCTAAATGAGGAGGGTGCAGATCTGCTGGGAGTGAAGATGGGCGAAAAGAGGGGTTTTTTAACTAGGCGAAGGGGGGGGGGGGTCCAGAGGTAGAGATAGTCAGCAATGAACATATTCCAGAGGGTAGTATTGGGGGCATTAGTGGTAGGTGGACTAAAGCACATAAACCCGAGGTAAGTATAGTAACAAGTCCTATTTGCAGTCTTGGGAACACCCATTAAGAGGACAGTATGCGACCAGTCTAAACTACATGGCATGTTCACCAATGCCAGGAGCCTGGTGGACAAGATGGGTGAACTAGAGATACTGTTGAACGAGGAAGATTTCAATTTTGTGGGAATTTCAGAGACCTGGTTCAACAGATCTCATGATTGACTGGCACCAATTCAAGGGTATTCCCTTTATTGCAGGGATAGAGAGGGTAAAAAAGGGGGAGGGGTATGCCTATATATCAAGAATAATGTACAAGTGAGCGTAAGAGATGACATCAATAAGGGAGCTAGGGAGGAGGTGGAATCCTTATGGGGAGAGCTCCAAAGGGATGAAGCTAAGGGGGAAATAGTACTGGGAGTATACTAAAGGCCCCCTAAGCTAAGGGAGAAAGGGGAGACGGACCTTCTATCACAATTTGGATTAGCAGCAAGGATGGGAAGTGTTATCATAATAGGGGATTTTAGATATAGACATAGACTGGGCAAGGGGAACCACGAATTCACATAAGGCTAGCCAGTTCCTAAATGTCTTGCGGGACAATTTCATGGGTCAGATGGTAGACGCACCAACTAGAAACAAGGTGTTACTAGATCTACTGATTACCAACAATACAGACCTGATCACGGATGTGGAAATACGGGGCAATTTAGGAAACAGTGATCACAGGTCAATTGGCTTCAGTATAAATCACACAAATAGGAAACACAAGGAGAACACAAAGACACTGAATTTCAAAAGAGCCAACTTCCCTAAACTACTTGCTAGAAGATATAAATTGGGATAAAAATCTTAGGAACAAAGAACACGGAGGAGAGATGGGTTTGCTTTAAGAGCCTATTAAATAAGGGCATTAGCCAGTGCATCCCATTGGGAAATACATTTAAAAGAGCAAACAAAAGTCCTGGATGGCTTAACTCCAATGTAAAAATGCATATAAAAGCAAAGAAGAAGGCCTTCATAAAATACAAGGCTAAGGGATCATCATCAGAATTCAGACTTTACAAAAAATGCAACAAGATATGTAAAGGTACAATTAGAGCGGCTAAGATAGAACACAAAAGACACATAACGGAGGAGAGCAAAAAATATCCCAAGAAATTCTTTAAGTATATAAACAGTAAAAAAGGGAAGACAGACCATATTGGCCCCATAAAGAATGAGGAAAAACATTTGTTTACAAAGGATGGGGAGATGGCGAAGGTATTGAATTTATTCTTCTCCTCAGTCTTCACTAGGGAATCGGGGGGCTTCAGTAACCAAAACTGCAGTGTTTGTCCTCATGACACATCACAGGAAGCACCCTCATGGCTAACAGAGGACAGAATTAGAAATAGACTTGGGAAGCCTAACATTAATAAATCACCGGGACCAGATGGCTTGCACCCGAGGGTACTTAGGGAACTCAGTCAAGTAATTGCCAGACCATTGTTCCTCATTTTTACTGACAGTCTAATGACTGGAATGGTACCAGCTGATAAAAGCCAATGTAGCACCAATATTTAAAAAAAGGCCAAAATACATCCCTGGGAATTACAGACCAGTTAGCCTAACATCAATAGTATGCAAGCTCTTGGAGGGGATGATAAGGGACTATATACAAGATTTTAGTAATGAAAACGGTATCAGTAATCAGCATGAATTCATGAAGAATCGTTCTTGCCAAACCAATCTAATAACCTTCTATGAGGAGGAGAGCTGCCATCCAGATAAAGGAAAGCCCGTAGATGTGGTGTATCTGGATTTTTCAAAAGCATTTGACACAGTTCCCCATAAACGTATACTGTACAAAGTAAGGTCTGTTGGTATGGACCATAGGGTGAGTACATTGGTTGAAAACTGGCTACAGGGGCGAGTTCAGAGGGTGGTGATAAATGGGGAATACTCGGAATGGTCAGGGGTGGGAACTGGGGTCCCTCAAAGTTCTGTGCTGGGACCAATCATGCTTAATTTGTTCATAAATGACGGGGTAAACAGTTCAATCTCTGTATTTGCGGACGACACTAAGCTAAGCAGGGCAATAACTTCTCTGCAGGATGTGGAAACCTTGCAAGAAGATCTGAACAAATTAATGGGGTGGGCAACTACATGGCAAATGAGGTTTAATGTAGAAAAATGTAAAATAATGCATTTGGGTGGCAAAAATCTGAATACAATCTACTCACTAGAGGGTGAACCTCTGGGGGAATCTAGGATGGATAAGGACCTGGGGGTCCTAGTAGATGACAGGCTCAGCATTGGCATGCAATGCCAAGCTGCTGCTAAAAAAGCAAACAGAATAATGGCATGCATTAAAAAGTGAATTAACTCCAGGGATAAAGCGATAATTCTCCCACTTTACAAGACTTTGGTCCAGCCTCACCTGGAATAGGCTGTCCAGTTATGGGCACCAGTCCTCAGGAAGGATGTGCTGGAAATAGAGCGAGTACAGAGAAGGGCAACAAAGCTAATAAAGGGTCTGGAGGATATTAGTTATGAAGAAAGGTTGCAAGAACTGAACTTATTCTCTCTGGAGAAGAGACGCTTGAGAGGGGATATGATTTCAATTTACAAATACCATACTGGTGACCCCACAATAGGAATAAAACTTTTTTGCGGAAGGGAGTTTAATAAGACACGTGGCCACTCATTAAAATTAGAAGAAAAGAGGTTTAACCTTAAACTACATAGAGGATTCTTTACTGTAAGAGCGGCAAGGATGTGGAATTCCCTTCCACAGGCGGTGGTCTCAGCGGGGAGCATCGATAGTTTCAAGAAACTATTAGATAAGCACCTGAACGACCACAACATACAGGGATATACAATGTAATACTGACATATAATCAAACACATAGGTTGGACTTGATGAACTTGTGTCTTTTTTCAACCTCACCTACTATGTAACTATGTGCAAAGTATTTGCACAGGTTAACTTTAAAATGATTGCACAGCTTGATTTTTTTTTAAAACAGACATGTCATATTTACCTGCTCTGTGCAATAATTTTGCACAGAGAAAACCAAATCCTTCTTGGGTCAATCCTAAACCAGGCTGTTTGCGTCTATTCAGACACACAACCTGGCTTGGCCCCACCCCAAACTCACACACTTTGATAGTAGCAGGAGCCAATGGCTTTGGCTGCTCTCAGCCAAGCCTCTGAGAGCAGGGAGAGGGGATGCTGCAGACATGCACCGTGCTGGACCGAGATTGAGTTTCAGTGAGTATTTGGGGGGGGCCCTAGTAAAAGGTTTTTTTACCTTAAAGGATACTAAAGTCTCATTTTTTTTTTTTTTGTTAAAAATAACAAACATGTTATTATTACCTTCTCTGTGCAGTGGTTTTGCACAGAGCAGCCCAGGTCCTCCTCTTTTTGGGTCCCTCTTCAGCTCTTCTGCCCCCCCCGTTGAGTGCCCCCACACAAGCAGCTTGCTATGGGGGCACCCGAGCCACAGCTCCCTGTGTGCGTTTAGTGTCCCGCCTCCTCTCTCTCCTCATTGGCTCACTGACTTTGATTGACAACAGTGGGAGCCAATGGCGCTTCGCTGCTGTCTCAGCCAATCAGGAGGGAGAGTTCCGGACAGCCAAGTCTCTCGTGCAACATCAATGGATCAGAGGGGGCTCAGGTAAGTATTAGGGGTGCTGAGGGTGGCTGCTGCACAAAGAAGGTTTTTTATCTTAATGCATAGAACGCATTAAGATAAAAGACTTCTGCCTTTACAACCACTTTAACGCAGAGAATGTAATAAGGTAAAAAAACGTTATACCTTCACAACCACTTTAAAGCAGAATTCCACCCAGAAGTGGATTTTCCGCTCGTTGTACTCCTTCCCCCCTCAGGTGTCACATTTGGTACCTTTCCAGGAGGGGGGGGGCAGGATACCTGTCTTTCACAGGTGTCCTGTTCCCACTTCCGGGAGCCTCAGCCGCAGGTATTGATGTCACCGCCCAGGCTCCCTCCTCCTCCTTCCCCGCACGCTGGGCTAGTAGGAGAGAGGAGCGGAGCCTCGCGCATGCGCAGTAGGGTTCCCAGCGTGAAGCCGCGAGGCTTCACTGCCAGGTTCCCTTACTTGCAATGGAGGCGGCATGCACCCGACAGCTGATGGAAACATCAGCTGCGGTGCCGACTTTGCTAGACTCCAGGACAGGTAAGTGTCCGAGTATTAAAAGTCAGCAGCTGCTATATGTGCAGCTGCGGGCTTTTAATTTTTGCAGCGGTGGGCGGACCTCCACTTTAAGTAGGGAAATTGTCAAAAAGACCAAAGCAAATCCGGTATATAGGTAACTAACAAATCTCTCTTACCAGGTGCTAACTCTAATCCTCTCTTTAAAAGTGACTTATAAAAAGAAAAAGAGGTTGTTGAACAGTTGACCTAGTATATCATCTAATATACAAAACTTTATTTAATCTTCATTTGAAACCACAAGTCCAAAACTTAAACATCAATGTTGAAAAGATATATTATCTCAAACATAATCAAAGAAGCCAAACACTCTTCACGTACTATAACCAGCTAACCACGTCTAGTCATATATTCCCTTAGTGCCGACCGTACGCACATATGCGGCCTCAGCTTTAAGGGGTTATACCAGGATGATGCCTGCAGTATCGTTTTTTTAGAGCGGGCAGTTGGCTCTTCAGGGATAACAACCGATGTGGCTAAAAGCCAGCATTATGCCTCTGAAGACATCTGTTATGATGAAACATGTCAGGCAGGCTGACATCCGTACGCTGATTGCTGCAGCCGTTTGTTCCTATCATTGATACATGCTGTTTTAAGCTTCAACTTGAACTTTGGGAGATGTTTATATGTGAAGGAAATCCCACGGATGTTGTGGTCTGATGAGGGGTTCCAGTGGGCTGGATTTGCTGGATGCTATTGAGAATTTATCATCTATGCCTAATCCTTAACACCTTCTGGTAAGCAGACTACATTACCACGTGGTGAAGAGTGACTCTTTCTACATCTGCACAATATATTTGGTGATTGGATTCCTCCCACTCTTCAATTTCATTTTTGAACTTTTCAGCGCCGCAATAATTTTTATGCACACATAAGTCACGCCCGCATATGTAAACGGTGTTCAAATCAAATCACAAATGTGAGGTATCACCGCGATCGTCAGAGTGAGCGCAATAATTCTAGCACTAGATCTCCTCTGTAACTCTAACCTGGTAACCGTTAATTTTTTTTTTTTAAAGCGCTGCCTATGGAGATTTTTAAGTACCGTAGTTTGTCGTCATTCCATGAGTGTGCGCAATTTCAAAGCATGACATGTTAGGTATCTATTTACTCGGCTTAACAGCATCTTTTACATTATAAAAAAAAAAATTGGGATAACTTTACTGTTTATTTTTTTTTTCATTCATGAAAGTGTCTTTTTTCCCCAAAAATTGCGTTTAAAATACCTCTGCGCAAATACAATGTGGCGTAAAATATTGCAACGATCGCCATTTTATTCTCTAGATTCTCTGCTAAACAAAATATACATAATATTTTGGGGTTTGAAGTAATTTTCTAGCAAAAAATACAAATTTTAATTTGTAAGCAACAAATGTCAGAAATAGTCTCATGCCCCGTACACACGATCAGAAATTCTGCCAGCAAAAGTCGGATGTGAGCTTTTGGTCAGAAATTCCGGCCGTGTGTATGCTCCATCAGACTTTTGCTGGCAGAATTCCAGCCAGCAAAAGATTGAGAGCAGGTTCTCTATTTTTCGGTCGGAAAAAGTTCCTATCCGAAAATGCGTTCATCTGTGTGCAATTCGGATGCGCAAAAAATCACGCATGCTCGGAAACAATTCCACGCATGCTCGGAAGGAAGCATTGAACTTAATTTTCGTTGTAGTGTTGTACATCACCCCGTTCTTGACAGTCAAAAGTTCAGAGAACTTTTGTGTGACCGTGTGTATGCAAGCCAAGCTTGAGCAGAATTTCGTCGGAAAAACCATCCAAGTTTTTTCTGACGGAAATTCCGCTCGTGTGTACGGGGCATTAGGCATGAAAGGGATATAGACAGGGCTTTTTTTCAGCGGGAACGCGGGGGAACGCAGTTCCGGCACCTCCTGGACTGACTGTATGTAATGGCAAGGGGTGCTGGGGTGTGCTGCAGGGTATTGATGCTCATTGCTGGGGGATCTATTCTAGCTGGAGGGGATCTATTTTTGCAGGGGGGTCTATTGTTGCTGAGGAGGTCTGTTGTTGCTGGTGGGGAAACCTATTGTTGCTAGGGGTGGGTCTTATGTTGCTGGGGGGGGTCAGTTGTTGCTGAAGGAGATCTACTGCTGGGGGAGGGGTCTATTGTTGATGGCTGCCAGAGAGTCTATTAATGCTGGCTGTGCGGAGATCTGTTGATGCCTCCGGGAGTCTACTGTTGCTGGAGGGGGGGGATTTTGTTGTTGGTGGTACATTGTTGTTAGGGAGATCTATTGTTGCTGACTGAAGGGGATCTATTTTACTGCTTTTCTTGATATCATTACCAAATTCCATACAAATTACTTAGCACCACAAAATGATACTTGGTTCTGTATTGTCTAAAAGGGGTGGTACTGGGAGGTGGGTAGGGGATGGAACCAAGGGACGGTGCTCGGAGGTGGGTATGGGCGGGGAAAAGGGGTGACTCGGAAAAGGGGAGTTCCTGCACCTATTGTCTGAGAAAAAAAGCCCTGGATATAGATCAGAAAGAGTTGTTGAAGCACTTCCTCATAACATCATAATGTGAAACAACAACATTAGCTTGTCAAATTTGAATTCCAATACTGGGGAAAATACTTGTTTTTTTACACTCTAAATTTCCTCAACAGAAAAACATAAGAATTTTCCACTGTAAAACTCTGTCCTCAACAGACACTTTATAGAGGACATCAGCTTTGACAACAATTTACCTGCTCTTACATGACTAATCATTTTTAAATCTGTGAAAAATAACAGATATCACAGCCTTCATAATTCCAAAAAAAAAATCCTTTCAATTTGTATAGCAGCAATAAACATCAGAGCCTTCTTTTTCCACAAAATCTTTCAAATTGTATCAGGAGAAAGGTTGTTTTCCTTCCAAACTGTATATCTGACAGCTTAGTAATTTTGAAATATTTTTGTGGAGGCTGAATTATATATATAGTATAGCCATATAAGCACAAAATGGCTGGTCACAAAGAGCTGGAAATAGGTGCACAAACTGTAGTTATACAATCGTTTCTATGTTTACAATAGTATGCAAATTATTATTTACAAATGTTAGCCTGGGACTCTGATTAATTATTGCAAGATGTCAGAATTGTATAACTCCATGTAGCAAGACTATGTGACTGATCAAAGGTGGCAAGAAGAAAGTGCTTGCAAGTGCCATTACCAAAGGTCCTTTTTTACATAGTTACATAGTAGGTGAGGTCGAAAAAAGACACAAGTCCATCAAGTCCAACCTATGTGTGTGATTATATGTCAGTATTACCGTGTATATCTCTGTATGTTGTGGTTGTTCAGGTGCTTATCTAATAGTTTCTTGAAACTATTGATGCTCCCCGCTGAGACCACCGCCTGTGGAAGGGAATTCCACATCCTTGCCGCTCTTACAGTAAAGAATCCTCTATGTAGTTTAAAGTGGGGTTCCACCCAAAAAAACAAACATATGTAAAAAATTCTAAAAAACAAAACAAAAAAACATTTGGATATTTTTTTTTTTTTTACTTACCTCTAAATGCCTGTTGCTAGGTGGTCCCTCGTAGTCTGCCCCTTCGTCTGCCTGGGCTGGTGACATCACTTCCCCCTGGCACAGGAAGGGCTCGGCTCTTCTCCCTCCCTCCTGTCAATCATCTGGGACCCTGTGCAGGTCCCAGGTGATTGAGCGGCCAATCACGGCGCTCGGCGCCGCTCGCGCATGCGCAGTGGGTGCCAGGCTGTGAAGCCACAGCCCGGCGCCCACAGTTGAAATGCCGGCGCCGACGAGCGGAGGGGGGGGACGAGCGGGGCTTCGATCCCCCGCACCGCTGGACCCAGGGACAGGTGAGTGTCCAATTAAAAGTCAGCAGCTGCAGTATTTGTAGCTGCTGACTTTTAATTTTTTTTTTTTTTAATGGCCCCACTGGGTGGAACTCCTCTTTAAGGTTAAACCTCTTTTCTTCTAATTTTAATGAGTGGCCACGTGTCTTATTAAACTCCCTTCCACAAAAAAGTTTTATCCCTATTGTGGGGTCACCAGTATGGTATTTGTAAATTGAAATCAATTGCAGTCATTTTTTTAGTCTTTCTGTCTTCTATTTACATCTGGTGATCTGGTCAGTGAGTCTGTTGTTTTTCAAAAGAACAAGCTCTCCAGCAGAAGGTACCAATTACAGAGATGGGACAAACCATTTAACACTAGCAGAGGTGCTTACAATGATCATCTTTTTTATGTATGTAAAACCTTTATCCAGAAAGGAGAAAAACTGTGTGCTATAAGGGCTCATTTAGAAAAGAAATTTGAGCACTTAATGAGTTAGAATGCAATAATGGTGCTTTTTCGACATGTTTGAATCGTGATAAATGCTTGCCAGGCACCCCTGTTGGTTTTTGATTGTATAGGTTTTTGTATTATCATCTTGGCAACACACTATAAACACTATAGGGGCATTTGTCATGAGTTTCCGATGCATTTGCATTGATTTCAATTGAAGCTTCGGGGGAGCGGCAAAGCCTGGCAAAAGACATGTCGGGTGAATTTTGATGCAATGCAACGTGGTGCTAACGCAACCATGTGAACAACACTGGGTGCTGAAATGCACACAAGCGTTCGTGGAGCTTTAAATATGTGTACAAATACCTGATTTTGAAGGTAGTGTAAACTTAGCACAGGGCTTGATAATTTTGCTTTGAATATAAGAACCAGCTAAAAAAAGTTAGGAGCCAATTTTTTTTAACCACTTCAAGGCACTTTTACTCCTTCCTGCCCAGGCCAATTTTCAGCTTTTAGCACTGTCACGCTTTGAATGGCAATTGCGCGATCATGCCACAATGTACCCAAATTACGTTTTTCAAATTCTTTTCACACAAATAGAACTTTCTTTTGGTGTTACTTAATCACCACTGTTTTTTTTTTTGCTAAATAAATGAAAAAAAACCCCAAAAATTAAAAAAAAAACAAAAACTTTTTACTTACACATAACATAACTTAAAGCCCAACTTCGGGGAAATCTGGAAATTCTTCCTGGCAGTTAGGCTGTGCCTGCACTTCAAGGGTTAAGTGCTTGTTTATTCTAAGAGACAGTAAAATCACTTTTACCTACCCAATCCACTCCAAGGCAGACAACGCTCTCACCATCAGTGATCTTGATGATGTCAGGACCTTAGACTACTGGAGCATGGGGAAGAAGATGCTACAGGGACCAATCTAGTAGCATGGAGGATCGGATGAGAATTTTCCTATACCACATGGATTTAACCACTTTAAAAGACGGAAAATTTTGAAAAAAAACAGTTTCTGTTATAAAAATGCTCAAATAAGTAATTTTTCTCCTTCATTGATATGCACTGAGGAGGCTGCACTGCTGGGCACTGATAGGTGGCACCTATGGGCACTGAGGAGGAGGCACTGATATGCAGCACTGATGGGCACTTATGGAGCACTGATGATCAGTGCTAAGATTATCAGTGTAAATGTCCCCTGTCACAGGATAGCTGGTTATCAGCTTTCCTTACGCTGTGACAGCGCTGAGGAAAGGAAATGCCAATAACCGGCATTTGCTTACATGTGATCAGCTGTGATTGGACACAGCTGATCACATGGTAAGGGGCTGCTGTGATTGGCCCTTTACCTCGATCTGTGATCAGTTGTGTCCGAAGGACACACAATCACAGAGCACACATCCAATGCGTGCCCTGGGGGTGCGCAGGGGGCATAGTTCTGGGAGGATGTCAATAGACGCCCTCCCACAACCGTGCTGTGGCCGTCTTTCGGCTATAGCGTGGTCGGAAAGTGGGAGGCAAGTGCAGACTACTGACAAAAGCCTAGTCGCCAGGATGCAATTTCTACTTGCCGTGGCGACCTGGCACCTGGGATTTGTCGAGCCCTGACCTAGCATAACTGCTTATAAATTAATAGCTGGAGTTTGGCTTCAATTTGTTAATGTATATAAATCTGCTGGTATACTGTA
This sequence comes from Lithobates clamitans, assembly GCA_037952925.1. Classification (NCBI taxonomy): domain Eukaryota; kingdom Metazoa; phylum Chordata; class Amphibia; order Anura; family Ranidae; genus Lithobates; species Lithobates clamitans. Next base: position 369,614 of record JBBGZY010001408.1, read on the forward strand.
TCTAACACTCCCCTTTCCCCAGACTGACAATGCTGCTGTCCAAAGGTGCCCCCTGTGCTCATTCATCCAGAGTGGGGGCACTCTAATACAGGAGGTGTGCTGCCGACCAGATCAACAGGTGAAAACAAAGGGAAGAAAGCCCAAAGAACAGAAGACTGACACAGCTACCACATCTAATGACCGGTAAGCTGCAATATATAAAATGTTTGGTTTTTGATTTGGTTCTAAAGCCTAAACATTTTTTTCCATTCCCTGCATTAAGGTGAAAAATGTTCATGTCTCAGTATCATTCCCCCTCCCCCCCACCCCCTATACTTACCTCACTCGATCCAGCGCTGTGCCCATTTTCAGCAGCTCTGTCTTCTCTCCCAGCTCTTGCAGGCTTTGTTGAGGCAGCGGGAGCCATTGGCTCCTGCTGCTGTCAGTCAAATCCTGTGATGAGGGAGCTGGGGGTGAGCCCACGCTGTCTGTGTCTATGGACCCAGGCAGTGTGACTCGGGATCGAGCTTGCAGGTGTGCCAAGCTGCTTTTACACTGAGAAGAGGAAAAGCCAGGAACACCGGCAGGGGATAAAGCAGGTAAGTGTAACGTTTGTTATTTAAAAAATAAAAAAAAAGTTTCCTTTGTAATCTTTTTAATACTGCTTTAATATATCAGAATGGGCATTCTGACACCCCCACTCAAAAACTACTTCTATTATAAGCATCTGACTTCAGAGCTCTTAAAACTCTGGCTTTTGCAGTAGTTTTGTTGCAGTATATGCATCATCTTATCAATTTCACTGTATTCAAACACAGTCACTTTTTGTTCCACAGGGTCTCTGAGGTAGTGGTGTCTGACATCAATGTGATTCATTCTGCCACTGATATTTTTATGAGCAGGCAGAGTTTGCATTTCCTCCCATAATCCTAGTTCAGGTTGTTGTGCTGTATGAACCATGTATGATAACGATCTAGCTGGGATGCCCTTACTGGATCTTGCATATTTTCTGACAAAGACTGTAGACAGTTCAGCTTCTTTCTTTTCCAAGGATAAATCTTTGACACCAAACTTCAATTTTGGTAATGTTCTGTTCATTTTACTGCAGTTCTGGTTGGGCTGTCAGAAGGTGCTGACTGTTTCATTCAGATTTTGACACACAGGTGTTTCATTAGACACTCTTGCTAATTGTTACTGTATTGGTGTCAGAATGCAGAACTCTGTAACTCTTTTGATACTCACATTTCCGAAATATCATCCTTAGCAAAAGGTTCCCATTTTGTACACTTTTCATTAGGAACATGAGAAGGTCAGCCTTCTTTCTATTGCGCAGCTCATATGAAGTTTTGTCTGTTGCTTTTCCAGGTAAGTGGTTTTGGGAATAGGTCATCATAATTGTTTCTCCCCAATAAGTTGTTGGCATATCTGCATCAAAAAGTATGCCACTGCCATATTCACAAACTTCACTCTATCTGCAACACCATTTGGTTCTGGATTGTATGGGATAAAAGTGTGGAACATTGTTTCATCAGAATATCTTGTGTTTTATCACTTGTGTACTCTGTGCCTTTATCTGTTTGGAGTTTTTTTTTGGCATTTTGTCAAAGTTATTGTTTACTGGGGCAAGTTTGTCTTAAATTTAAAGTAGAACTTCACCCAAAAGGGGAAGAAGGAACGGATACCTGATTTTGACAGGTACCCGCTCTCACTTTCAGTCAGATGCTCCACAGCAATCTGAGCCAGATGTTCGGCCCCCTCTCCTTCCCCCGCAGCCTTCTGGGACACGAAACAGGTCCCAGAAGAATGCGGGACCTAGGCTTCCCACTTTTTCTTCATGTCAAACCCAAACACTTTAGCGGTGCACAAGAGAATAGTAATGTGACGTGTATAGTGCCCCCTCACCCTCCTGTCTGGCCCTGTTCCGAGCCACATTTCTGCCTGAATATTGTGCCCGGGTTTTAGGCGGACTGAAACCAGAACACGTAATTTCCCGGACAGGTGGCACCCCTAGTGGCACCATTCACAAAGTGCAACTCGCTTTGTGCATGCACAGTAGGAAACTGTCTGTGAAGTTACCTAAGATGCCAGCATCTGCACCTGAAGCCGATTGAAGAATCGGCTCGGGAGAGGACACTGTTGGATTTCCTGGACAGGTAAGTGTCCTTTTATTAAAAGTCAACAGCTACAGCATTTGTAGCTGCTGACTTTTAAGTATTTGGAGGGAGCCTGGAGCGCCTCTTTAATCTTTCCTGCTTAAAAAAGTTTCTTTGGAGAGAAAGTTACACTCAGCATTTGAAGTGCCTTCTATATTCTCATTACCACTTTTGACACTCAGCATTTGAAGTGCCTTCTATTTTCTCATTACCACCTTTGACAGGTTGTTATATAACTTTTCTCTTTTTCTAACTCTTTCTAGCTTTCCAAATTCTGCAGTATGCTTTTAAGTGACCTGTCTAATTACACACATGTTTCACACTGCATACTTCTATTATTTTGGTTGCTGGTTCTAAGAGCAGATTCTGCTGTAACATTATTTTTACTGTTTTATCTGGGCAAGCTTCAAGTGCTGTAACAAGTATCACTTAGGTGTCTGGCAGACCACTGAATAAGAGTGCTGCTATATGAAAGTCCCTTATTTTTTCTCAAATAGTTTGCAGGAGTTCTACCATTTCTAATTTCCTGCGTGTGCTGGCCTTTCATTAGCGTAGTCTGGTATAACTTTCTAATTAAAGCAGAACACCAGGTTTACCTTCACTTTAAATATTTTATTTGGCCTGAGGTGGAGATTGTGACATCATCTGCCAGACTCTCCACCTCATCCAATCAGAGATTGCCTTGTATTCATTGATACAAATAAAAGGCTGTTTCTGAATTGCGGAGATGCTGAATGACTGACATTCCAGGGCAGAAAGGAAGTGTCTTATAGTCACGAAGGAAGACAGCACAGCTGTAATATAATACTCCCAGTGGCTAGACTGTACTGCAATGGTAAGAATTAAAGCGGAGTTCCAGGTTTTTTTTTGGTTTATTAAAAGTCAGCAGCTACAAAAGGTTTAGCTGCTGACTTTTAATAAACAACCACTCCCCCTCTCCCCCTCCTCTTCGAGGCGCCACCATTGAAACTGTGGGCACCTGGCCGTGACAGCTTGCGGCTTCACGACCGGGCGCGCACTGCTCATGCACGAGTCGTGCTGCGCTCTCCAAGTGGACAGGCAATCTTCTGGGACCTGTGACATGTCCCAGAAGATTGCAGAGGGGGAGGGGCCGCCTAGAGAGAGAGGAGGAGTTGCCTAGGCGGCCTGTAGTCGGAAGCAGGAAGTGGGACAGGAAGTCCCGCTCAAAACTAAGCACCCACTCCCCCCCCCCTCAAAAAATGACATGCCAAATGTGGCATGTAAGGGGGCGAGGAGTGCTTAAAGCTGAAGTTCCACTTTTGGGTGGAACTCCACTTTAATTTGATTCAAGCTGGCCCAAAGAAACTATTTAAATTCAAAGTAAACAAGTGCCATTTATTGCTAAGATTTGCTCTCTCATGTACTTTCTGTAGGGCTTCCCTCATTTTTTCTTGCAGTTTTCCATGTATATATTTACAGTCTATGCTCAGGCAAATACCTGTAGTTCTTTGAGCTTTCTCTGTTGCTGGACACATGGTTATGCCATTCTTGTTTTATTGGGGGACAACAGAAACTTAGTGAGACAGGAAATTATGTCACAAATATGTAGTTCCAAAAGAAGGAAAATCACATTTAAAAAAAAGAACACTACAACCTAACTAAGACCCCTTTCACACTGAGCCGCCCCGGGTGTCAGCAGCAAAGCGGCGCTATTTGTAGCGCCGCTTTACCGTTGTTTTAGGGGCACTATTTGGCCGCTAGTGGGGCAGTTTTAACCCCCGCTAGCGGCCGAAAAGGGGTTAAATCCGCCCACAAAACACTGCTGTGGACTTTTTCTGATGCCCTGCCAGCGCACCACTCCAGTGTGAAAGCCCTCGGGTTTCAGGGTGCTTTGCAGGCGCTATTTTTAACGCTATAGCGCCCGGAAAGCGCCTCAGTGTGAAAGGGGTCTAATAATGAAAATGCTTTTTGCACCTACTCTATGTCTGTATAAAAATCGAACAGAAAAGCAGTCACTTAAACAAATGGTTTAATGAGTCTTATATTATATTTTGGCACTATGTCAGTAAATTATGAAACTCTCTTTTAAATATTCTTATTCCAAAGACGCAAATTTAAAGGATAATTTTACAGGTATAAAAAGCTGGTTGGCTCAGGATGTCCCTGTCTTGGAGTGTTTATTGGAGTGGATAACAGGAGGTTGCTATAAAGATAGATTGAGTTATAAATACATTTAATAATTTGTTATCAATACTTAAATACTGGCTGAAAATAAACTTTTTTTTAATGGATCATAATGATGGTTAATTAGACTCATCGCTATAATTAAATTCAATTAAATACTGACTTAATTCTACTAAAGAACTAAATCAATGAAAAAGTCTCTTTAAATAATGCAATTGTTTGTGTATTTTCTAACATGGACCAGACAAAAGAAATAAAGGGCATGTTACCTCTATTTGGTCCTCATCCCACTTGGCCATACTCAGTGATTTCACTTTACTGATGTCTGAAAGATTTCTGTGTATACCACAACAAGTCACACACAAGAAGACACCCAGTGTACTGGATGCCCACTGAGGGTCTAAAAAGAAAACAAATGAATTATAGTAACCAAGGTTTCTACAACTTGATAATGTACTCACCAAATATATGTCAACTGATAACTGACCATAAACATAACCAAAAGCCAATGCCTAACCTTAGTATCGCATGTAGTAGCTATAACACCCAACAATAAGGAAAAATTAGGTTTCAGACACAAAGGTTCCCTACTAGCTGTACAGGATGTTGAGCAATAGTGGCTTCCTATAAACTCACAGCAACCGATGTATATTGTATGTACCGGTTGACCACCTCAGACCCTTAAGGGATGCCAAGCAGCCAGTTGTTAGGTACCCAATTAATATTTTTCCTAAATACCTAAACACATTACTGACCCTAAAGCAACAGGAGACACATGAGCATTAAGGAGTTGCACAGCATGTTCTAAGCAAACATTTTGGCAAGACAGTGCAATGCATAACACTCACACCTATACTTACAAGTTGAATGGTGTTATTTCATGTTTCTCACCTTAGGGAGAGGAGTGAATATGCACGCAATCTCTTTGAGTCATGTGGCTTTCTTAACTTAATATTATTTATTGCAACAATTAACCTTCCTTCGCTGCAAGCTCTAGTAAGTGCTCTGGTAAGTGCTAGTAATCTGCGAAAAAACAAATCTGCAGAAAAAATGTACCCAATCTGTAGGTTTATATAATGTAATGGGAAACTGTGCCCATGTTGGTGATATCATAGTTTACTGTGTGACGATACTTAACTAAACTACATTTGCCAGCCTCACTTCCTCTTCAGTGTGTTCTCACCTGGCTCTCCGCAGTCTGCACATTTTGTATTTCCGTCCTTTTTTGTCAATATCTTGACAGATTTCTTGTTCCAGTCCTGATCTTCAGACATTCCAGTTTAGGTATAAAACAAAATAAATCCTTCAGAAAAACGTTAACACTCTTGTGATACGATGACACTCATGGAAAAGCAGAGCAAATGAGGAAGATTAAAGGTACAACTACGTTGTTACTATCACCTTTACCTGCCTCCTCTCAGGGCGAGGCCAGTAGTGCTGTCTGCCAAGCAAAGCTGAGCAAACTCCTATGCAGGCTCCTTAAAGTGGGAGGGAAATTTTAATTAGTAAACCTGTTTTTCAACATTTTAGTCTCGGAAGACTTCCTTGAGAGAAGCTAAAGAGTATTCGCCAGGACTTGTATATATCAGCACACGCGCACATATAATGTGACACTCACTTATAAATACACTTAAATTTAATTACCATAACTAATACAAGTATATAGTTACCTATATGAATACAATATGTAGACAATTTATACTATAAAAAAAGCAGAACAGAAAATTTGGGACTTTAAATGAGGTTAAATAGGGGGCGTTCAAATCCCCTCCTCCATCCCGGTTCAATATATAACAAAGAAAAAAGAGCAAAGGGCAGGACTTTAAATGAGGCACACGGGGGCAGGTACAAAAATCAGGTATAAAACAGGTTTTATTATATTCAAAATGGTGATATATTAACATGATTTTAAACGTACATAGCTACTGTTCTTACTCTATATTTAATCAAAGTATACATTCCAACAAGGACTTATATTTACATTGCATGAACAGTTAAATAGCTAAAATCACAAGTAGAGGATATATGACACATTAAAGTGTCAAATAAACAGGTTACAAATAAGGAAACAATGAGTGGAAATGGAACGCTCATACATAATTATTGGTGAGGTACGCCTATGGGTAGATGTAAGCTCTACGCGTTTCGGGACTTAATAGCCACTCTTCAGGAGCAAAAACTAAGGGTAACCTAGGGATATGGAAAACAGTCGTATTTAAAGAGAGAAAAATACTTTGGGAGCCAATAGTGGGTAAATGTAGAGTATGTTCCCCACATAGTACACCTAACCCAACAAACTTACACACATATACTTGCGCACAGGCAGCGGGGCCCAGCAAGTCAGGTCAGCCAATGATGTCACGCTCCGGAGCTGAGGGGGCCCCCTGGGGCGGCACACCACCAACCCAGGCACCACCCCAGACGGGTCACAGAGGGAAAGCATGTTGATGATTGGTGAGATGAAGAAAAAAAATAATAAAATAAGCGGGGCAGTGATCCCTAGAGAAAGTGGAGAGCCTGTGAAAAATAGGTGACATATATATTAGACTGATGGCGACGTGTAAAATAAATGATAAGTGAGAATGAAGTGAAGGGAAAGGGAAAGGTGGAAAAAAAGGAAAAGTGAAAAACAAACAGAGAAGGGAGAGACTGAAGTAAAAAGTGAAGGAGGAAGAGGGAAAAAGGAAGAAAGAAATACTGGGGGTGGCAAAGAGAAACTTTACCTGCTGCAAAGTAAATAGGGGTTAGTTGCCAAGATGCATGAAAGTGCCAGGGAGGAGGTGACCAGAAAAAAGCCAGAGTGGGGGACCCGGTCCCGGGGGAGGCCCAGGAGGGACGCGCCGCCACAAGGGGGCCCCCAACGTCATGCACCAACGGGAGATGGGGGCGAGGGAGGCGCAGTGGCGGAGATGGCCAGACACACCAAGCCACTCCACCAACAGCGTCGTGACAAGCCCTCCCGACCGCTGGAGATGGGAAGCTCACTGGCCGGCTATGAACACGCCACGAGGACGCCAAGCCGCCAGCCCGAGCAGCATGACGTCGACGCGCAGTGGAGGAAACCCCTTCCCCCCTGCGTCACATCGAGGGGGCGGGGAAACCCCCAGTGCGCATCTCAGCTCCGGAACGTGAAACAAGGCACAACCAATACAGACGACGGCCCGACCAACCAGGCACAAATCCAGCGTGCATAGTTTAACCAAGGACAATGGGAAGATACGGCATCAAATTAGTAATATGGGGGTAAATTTGCAAAGGACCAACTGGATAAATGGGGGACTGAGGTGAAAAAAATCAAAATTGAAATAAAAAATAAAAAAAGCATGATAATTATTGTTAGTGCCTACGGTGTGCCTCCATCCCTAATTGATTATTAATTAATTTAAAAACAGAACAGAAAATTTGGGACTTTAAATGAGGTTAAATAGGGGGCGTTCAAATCCCCTCCTCCATCCCGGTTCAATATATAACAAAGAAAAAAGAGCAAAGGGCGGGACTTTAAATGAGGCACACGGGGGCAGGTACAAAAATCAGGTATAAAACAGGTTTTATTATATTCAAAAGTGTCATATATTAACATGATTTTAAACGTACATAGCTACTGTTCTAACTCTATATTTCATCAAAGTATACATTCCCATAAGGACTTATATTTACATTGCATGAACAGTTAAATAGCTAAAATCACAAGTAGAGGATATATGACACATTAAAGTGTCAAATAAACAGGTTACAAAAAAGGAAACAATGAGTGGAAATGGAACGCTTATACATAATTATTGGTGAGGTACGCCTATGGGTAGATGTAAGCTCTACGCGTTTCGGGACTTAATAGCCACTCTTCAGGAGAAAAAACCAAGGGTAACCTAGGGATATGGAAAACAGTTGTATTTAAAGAGAGAAAAATACTTTGGGAGAAAATAGTGGGTAAATGTAGAGTATGTTCCCCACATAGTACACCTAACCCAACAAACTTACACACATATACTTGCGCACAGGCAGCGGGGCCCCGCAAGTCAGGTCAGCCAATGATGTCACGCTCCGGAGCTGAGGGGGTCCCCTGGGGCGGCACACCACCAACCCAGGCACCACCCCAGACGGGTCACAGAGGGAAAGCATGTTGATGATTGGTGAGATGAAGAAAAAAATAATAAAATAAGCGGGGAAGTGATCCCCAGAGAAAGTGGAGAGCCTGTGAAAAATAGGTGACATATATATTAGACTGATGGTGACATGTAAAATAAATGATAAGTGAGAATGAAGTGAAGGGAAAGGGAAAGGTGGAAACAAAGGAAAAGTGAAAAACAAACAGAGAAGGGAGAGACTGAAGTAAAAAGTGAAGGAGGAAGAGGGAAAAAGAAGAAAGAAATACTGGGGGTGGCAAAGAGAAACTTTACCTGCTGCAAACCTCAGTCCCCCATTTATCCAGTTGGTCCTTTGCAAATTTACCCCCATATTACTAATTTGATGCCGTATCTTCCCATTGTCCTTGGTTAAACTATGCACGCTGTATTTGTGCCTGGTTGGTCGGGCCGTCGTCTGTATTGGTTGTGCCTTGTTTCACGTTCCGGAGCTGCGACGCGCACTGGGGGATTCCCCGCCCCCTCGATGTGACGCGGAGTGGAGGGGTTTTCTCCACTGCGCGTCGACGTCATGCTGCTCGGGCTGGCGGCTTGGCGTCCTCGTGGCGTGTTCATAGCCGGCCAGTGAGCTTCCCATCTCCAGCGGTCGGGAGGGCTTGTCATGACGCTGTTAGTGGAGTGGCTTGGTGTGTCTGGCCATCTCCGCCACTGCGCCTCCTTCGCCCCCATCTCCAGTGGCTATTAAGTCCCGAAACGCGTAGAGCTTACATCTACCCATAGGCGTACCTCACCAATAATTATGTATAAGCGTTCCATTTCCACTCATTGTTTCCTTTTTTGTAACCTGTTTATTTGACACTTTAATGTGTCATATATCCTCTACTTGTGATTTTAGCTATTTAACTGTTCATGCAATGTAAATTTAAGTCCTTATTGGAATGTATACTTTGATGAAATATAGAGTAAGAACAGTAGCTATGTACGTTTAAAATCATGTTAATATATGACACTTTTGAATATAATAAAACCTGTTTTATACCTGATTTTTGTACCTGCCCCCGTGTGCCTCATTTAAAGTCCCGCCCTTTGCTCTTTTTTCTTTGTTATATATTGAACCGGGATGGAGGAGGGGATTTGAACGCCCCCTATTTAACCTCATTTAAAGTCCCAAATTTTCTGTTCTGTTTTTAAATTAATTAATAATCAATTAGGGATGGAGGCACACCGTAGGCACTAACAATAATTATCATGCTTTTTTTATTTTTTATTTCAATTTTGATTTTTTTCACCTCAGTCCCCCATTTATCCAGTTGGTCCTTTGCAAATTTACCCCCATATTACTAATTTGATGCCGTATCTTCCCATTGTCCTTGGTTAAACTATGCACGCTGTATTTGTGCCTGGTTGGTCGGGCCGTCGTCTGTATTGGTTGTGCCTTGTTTCACGTTCCGGAGCTGCGACGCGCACTGGGGGATTCCCCGCCCCCTCGATGTGACGCGGAGTGGAGGGGTTTTCTCCACTGCGCGTCGACGTCATGCTGCTCGGGCTGGCGGCTTGGCGTCCTCGTGGCGTGTTCATAGCCGGCCAGTGAGCTTCCCATCTCCAGCGGTCGGGAGGGCTTGTCATGACGCTGTTAGTGGAGTGGCTTGGTGTGTCTGGCCATCTCCGCCACTGCGCCTCCCTCGCCCCCATCTCCCGTTGGTGCATGACGTTGGGGGCCCCCTTGTGGCGGCGCGTCCCTCCTAGGCCTCCCCCGGGACCGGGTCCCCCACTCTGGCTTTTTTCTGGTCACCTCCTCCCTGGCACTTTCATGCATCTTGGCAACTAACCTCTACTCACTTTGCAGCAGGTAAAGTTTCTCTTTGCCACCCCCAGTATTTCTTTCTTCCTTTTTCCCTCTTCCTCCTTCACTTTTTACTTCAGTCTCTCCCTTCTCTGTTTGTTTTTCACTTTTCATTTGTTTCCACCTTTCCCTTTCCCTTCACTTCATTCTCACTTATCATTTATTTTACACGTCGCCATCAGTCTAATATATATGTCACCTATTTTTCACAGGCTCTCCACTTTCTCTGGGGATCACTGCCCCGCTTATTTTATTATTTTTTTTCTTCATCTCACCAATCATCAACATGCTTTCCCTCTGTGACCCGTCTGGGGTGGTGCCTGGGTTGGTGGTGTGCCGCCCCAGGGGGCCCCCTCAGCTCCGGAGCGTGACATCATTGGCTGACCTGCCCCGCTGCCTGTGCGCAAGTATATGTGTGTAAGTTTGTTGGGTTAGGTGTACTATGTGGGGAACATACTCTACATTTACCCACTATTTTCTCCCAAAGTATTTTTCTCTCTTTAAATACGACTGTTTTCCATATCCCTAGGTTACCCTTGGTTTTTTCTCCTGAAGAGTGGCTATTAAGTCCCGAAACGCGTAGAGCTTACATCTACCCATAGGCGTACCTCACCAATAACTATGTATGAGCGTTCCATTTCCACTCATTGTTTCCTTTTTTGTAACCTGTTTATTTGACACTTTAATGTGTCATATATCCTCTACTTGTGATTTTAGCTATTTAAATGTTCATGCAATGTAAATATAAGTCCTTATTGGAATGTATACTTTGATGAAATATAGAGCAAGAACAGTAGCTATGTACGTTTAAAATAATGTTAATATATGACCATTTTGAATATAATAAAACCTGTTTTATACCTGATTTTTGTACCTGCCCCCGTGTGCCTCATTTAAAGTCCTGCCCTTTGCTCTTTTTTCTTTGTTATATTATACTATAAAACATTAAACCAATATTGTTTTAATATTGTTTTCAAGACTTTCTATATACTGCAATTTGATTTTGATCTATTTGATCTATACATACAGAGGCCCTGCTTTCTGCTTTGCATTGCTAAACAAAGGTGGTGTAGTACTGTTCCTTCTCACAATACAAGTCTATGGGGTTTTTTGGGAGCTTTGCGAAAGTGTCTATCAATTCTAGAAGGGCAACAAATCTTCACCATAATTTTCATACTCCCCCCCCCCCCCCCCCCCCAATATTATCCTCACCATCTAGTGGCAATAATGAGGTGTATTCTTGAAATACCTCAAAAAGAAAAAATACCACATTTTAGCTACTAGATGGCGTTGACAATCCTAGTAAATAAACCTATAATTTAAAGTGCATTGAAGATTTGTCGTACATGTGCGAATGATTGACACATTTGCACAATAAATCTTTTTTACATTTACATGAGTTTGAAGACTCTGATAACAATGTGCTTCCTACGTGGCTTATATCTTGTCTCAGTGTTGATAAAATTAGAACTTCTGTTTTTATGCTGCCTGTGTCTCTATAGGGATGATTATATCCAAAAAGTAGCATGGAAAAAACGGTAGGCTATTTTAAGACTGTAGGCATAATGATTGCATTTTCAAAACGACAGAATACCAAAATGCAAATATCATATAAAATGTATTGCACCTTTTTTTTCTTTACAGTTTTGAACTGCCACATTTTCACTTAGAAAAATCTTAAAATCACCCCCTGTACTTATAGCTATATCACGTCTCCTTTTTATTGCAAACAAATAGTTTGCTTATGGCTGTCTCCTCATCACCCCACGATACAACAGTGGATTGCGCAGGTCAATTCCATAATAATCCGAGAAAAGGTAACCTATCAACATCGCAATGGCACTAAAAAAATTCTCCCAAGGGCCCCCCTCCCAAAGCGACACCCTTCACAGGAACTACTGCCCGCTGACCACCCCATGCTCCTTATGTTTGGACATACACATTATTTTTTTTTAACTGCGGATTGAGAAATATACCCCTGCAGTGCTGCAGGCACTGATGTATGTTTTCTCAGAACAGCATCCTGCTGCTCTCAGAATACACAGATCAATGCTGCAACTGATTGGAAGTCCTGCAAAGTAAACAACAAAAAGAAAAAGCCTAACCAGATAGGTCTTTACTGGTACCAGAAAGGAACAATTGTACAATGTATTTATGTTTGTTATATTTTTATTACAAACATTTATAAAAAGAGCAATTGATAAAAACAGAGTTTACAGTATCCTGTGCCGTTGGCCATATAACAACAGTTAACAATAATAAACACATGAAAAAACCTCTGCTAGAAAAAGTGTATGTTATGCACACTATTAGAATCTTCCGCCACACATCCACCCACTCTTCTAATGTTGGGCATACATGAAGTGTTCTTGTGTATGCGCAGCACTTTTGTATACTATTTGGTCTGAACTTACGTTTGGACCAACGACTGAGCTTATCCCTACTGAGGATGTGAGCTGGATGGCAGAGAGACGCCAGTTCAGACCAAACACTGGCTTGCTCAGTTGTAAGGTTTCTCTATTCAAAGTTCAGACATTAATGCAAACGCTGAACATTTAGGCTTTCGATGTGGACAGACATGACAGCTTCCAGCTGTCGATGGCCGCTAGGGAAGCAGTGGGTGCAAACAACTGCCATTTCCCTGGCAACCATTGGCAACTGGAAGCTGTCACATTCATCCACATAGATCGCCTAAATGTTCAGCGTTCACATAAATGCCTGAAACCCATGGCGAACAGCATTATGTGTCTGAAAAATTCCCCCTCCCCCCAAAAAAATTTCTCCTCCGAGCACAAATCTCCTCCCCCTCTACCATATCACCTCTGCTAGCACAAACCAACCCTGTTGACCCTCCTAGCACAAATGCTCTTCTCCCATCCCCCTCCCAACACAAGTCACCCCTGAATCACCACTCATCCCCAAATTTCCCCTCCTAGAGCAATTCTTACCCCCTGCTTCCTGCCAAATTCCTCCTCCCAACACAAATCCGCCCCCCTCTAAAACTCCTTGCGGTGCGCCCCCCCACCTCATATGATACCACAGTGCCCAGGGCAATCGTCCCTCCTGCCCACCCCTTGTCCCGGCCCTACAACAAGTGTTTGGTCTGAACTTCTGAACTTTTACATAGTTACACAGTTAGTCAGGTTGAAAAAAGTCTAGTTCAACCAATAAAAAACAAAACAAAAAACAACGTTACAATACCATATACACAGTTGATCCAGAGGAAGGCGAAAAGCCCCAGCAAAGCATTTGCTACAGCAGGGGGGAAAAATTCCTTCCTGATCCCTCGAGAGGCAATCGGGTATTCCCTAGATCAAATTTACCTATAAATGTTAGTACCCAGTTATATTATGTACATTTAGGAAAGAATCCAGGCAAAGCAAACTTCGAATAGAGAAAACCTTGAAGCTGCGCTAAAAGTGATAGCAGCAAGCACATCAACAGATATAAATTGGTCATAACAACTAATATACAAAAGGTTCACAGAGCGTGATGACGTCACAAATTTATTCTCCTCCTTATGGGTTTTACTACATACATCATCTTGCCGTCCGAAGATGCTATTTGTAGCGAGAAGCATACGGCGGAGTCTAAGTTCATGACGTCACTATGCTTTGTCTACCTTGAATATCATCTTCGGGGGGGGGGGAAACATATAGGGTGGAGTATAAATTTGTGACGTCAGTTAAAAAAGCTGTAAGAATAGCACATAAGTGAATCACGGGCAGTCCCAGTAGAGGGGCTGGTCGTTTCCAGGGTTCACAAACCCTGTCACAAATTTATACTCTGCCCTATGCGTTTTGCTACATCAAGCATCTTCCCCCAAAGAGTCTAAGTTTGCAAAGTCATCATGCTTTGTGAACCTTGAAGCAGCTTGTCCCCTCTACTGGGACCGCCCATGATTCACTGATGTGCTGTTTTTACATCTTTTTTAACTGACGTCACAAACTTATACTCGACCCTATATGTTTCGCTACATACAGCATCTTTCCCCCGAAGATGCTATTTGTAGCGAAAAGCATAGGATGGAGTCTAAGTTTGTAACAACAGTTTAAAAAATTAGTAAAAAACAGCACATGAGTTTTGCTACATATAGTATCTTTCACCTAAAAGATGCTATTTGTGCTTTTCTTTAAACTAACGTTACAAATTTAGACTCCGCCCTATACGTTTCGCTACATATACAGTGGTATCTTGCAGCAGCGTCTCCTTTTTCCCTTTCACGTCCTCTTGCTCCTTCTGCTCTTCTTTACATCCGTGATGGAAAATATAAAAAAAAAAAAAAAAAAAGTTAAGTTGATGTACATATTTTAAAGTGGAATTACATTCAAAACGCTGTTTCTCGGTTGGTTTCCTATCGGGTGTGGAGGGGGCATGCCATTTCCTAATAGAAACCCAATAGACAAATGAGGCAGCATTATTAGTTTTGGATAGAACAGGGAAGGCTTAAACCCCCTATTAAGTCTAGTCCCTGCTAAGGAGATTTCCTTTACTTCCTGAATTGGAGATGCAACAGGAAGTGAGAAGAAATCTCCCTAAAGAGAGCGGAATTCCTATCTTAGGCTGCAGTTCCCAGAACATTGGATGATCCACCTTCAGCTCTTGTTCTCATGACAACTCTAAAATTTAGAATTGTCACCAGAACAAATATCGGGGATACAGACTGCAATAAAAACTTGGCAGAGGATCAAATTTTACCTTCCTGTTGGAGGATACTTACTGTTGTAGTCTTGCTGCTCCCAACTTTTTCAGACTTGGCTTTCTCTCTGGACTACTTTCTGGACTTTTTTCTTCTCTTCTTTACTGCAAAGAATCCTGTAAGAAAAGGTGTAATTTAATTACTTTAAGACCTGACCTATTTTTCAAACTTGTTGTTTACAAGTTAAAATCTTTTTTTTGCTAGAAAATTACTTAGAACCCCCAAACATTTTATATATTTTTTCTAACCCCCTAGAGAATAAAATGGCGGTCAATGTAATACTTTATGTCACACAGTATTTGCGCAGCGGTCTTACAAGCGCACTTTCTGTGGAAAAAATACACTTTATAAAAATTAAGACAACAGTAAAGTTAGCCCAATTTTTTTTTCATGTTGTGAAAGATAATGTTACACCAGGTAAATTGGTACCCAACATGTCACGCTTCAACATTGCGCGCGCTCGTGAAATGGCGACAAACTTTTATCCTTAAAATCTCCATATGCGATGTTTAAAAAATTCTATAGGTTGCATGTTCTGAGTTACAGAGGAGGTCTAGGGCTAGAATTATTGCTCTCGCTCTAACGATCGTGGCGATATATCACATGTGTGGTTTAAACACCGTTTTCATATGCGGGCACTACTAACGTATGTGTTCGCTTCTGCACGCAAGCTTGGCGGGACGGGGCACGTTAAATTTTTTTTTTCTTATTTATTTTATTTTTACACTGTTCTTTTTTTTTTTTAAATAGTGTCACTTCTATTCCTATTATAAGGAATGTAAACATCCCTTGTAATAGAAAAAAAGGCATGGCAGGACCTCTTAAATATGAGATCTTACCCACTGGCAAAAGCCCTGGGTCTGATGGCTTCACCAGGGCCTACTATCTAAAGTTCTTTGACAAACTACAGGCTTCTCTCTGTACCCTCCTCAACTCCTTAGCAACCATTGGACACCTCCCACAGGAGACATCGTTGGCACACATTACAGTGCTCCTGAAAGAGGGAAAGGATCCCACCCAACCGCAGAGCTATCACCCAATTTCCCTGCTGAACACAAACCTTAATTTTTTTTCTAAAACTCTTGCCAACCGCTTAAAACATTTATTACCTGAATTGATACACGCAGACCAGACGGGCTTTATAGTGGGACGGGAAGTTAGAGAAAACTTCAATAGAGCCCTCCAGCTTATCCACTGGGCGCGTACACGCGATCGAATATCTCCATACCTGATTTTGTCCACAGATGCGGAGAAGGCATTCGATCGCGTGGACTGGGACATCCTAAACGCTGTGCTTCAGGGTACCGGTTTGGGCCCACATATGCTGCATTGGATTTTGGCACTTTACGTGTCTCCCACTGCCCAGGTTAAGGTTAATGGTGGCCTCTCCACAGCGTTACCTATACGGAACGGCACGAGACAGGGATGCCTGCTCTCGCCCTTTCTGTTCACGCTGGTCTTAGAACCACTACTGCAGAAGGTCAGAGCCAAACATCAGGGGGGTACAGGCAGGCTCCCTCGAGCACAAACTCTCTGCTTATGCAGATGACATGCTATTTCACGTAGTGAACCCCCATGTCTCGCTGCCGAACCTAATGGGAGAACTGACTGCATATGGAGAGGTATCCAATTTTCGGATAAACTACACCAAGTCAGAGATCCTGCTGATCACTGTTCCCCTTTAGCGGCCTCCTTAAAGGGATCTTTCCCTTTCACGTGATCCACCCCTTCTATGAAATATCTAGGCATCCAGCTCACAGACCGACCAGACTCCCTATATTCACACAACTACATCCCCTTACTCAAGAAGATCTCCCAAGATTTACAGACATGGGACAAGGCGCTATTTACATGGGTTGGCCGGACATTTTAAAAATTACTATACTGCCCCGCATCCTTTTCTTCCTGTAAATGATACCAATGCATTTACCAAAGCGCTTCTTTATGGACCTGCGCAGCCTCTTTATTAAGTTTGTATGGGGTGGCAAGAAGCCACGTCTCGCGATGGCGACGCTACAAAGATCTAAGCTAAGATTGGGCATACCCAGCATATTTCAATACTACCCTGCAGCGTATTTTGAACTGGAAGTTCCACACACCCTTTAAGTTATGGGTTCCCCTAGAGAAAACAATGGCAGGCCGAGATCTATCCTATGCTCCCTGGGTCCCCGCAGAGGATGGGGGGCTCTCTGACTGGGTCTCCCCGTTGACGGTACACTCCCTGAAAATGTGGGACAGAATAAATGCATGCTTAGATTTGGACTGACACCAGTAGGCGAATACCCGTGGTTTCCTCCAGGGGAGCAGATAGCTTCACTTAAAACTTGGGAAAGCAACGAGATTGTTAGTCTGGCAAGATTCGTGGAAGGAGGGTCATTAACGCCACTTTCCACCCTACGAGAACGATATGGTAGCTTCCCCTTTGACTTCTGGAGACACTGCCAGTTAGAGACCTTGATAGCCAAAACCACAGACAAGCACAGATCAGAACCACACTAACAGAATTTAAAAGTATGTGGGCAAGTACAGATCCCCTGCCCCATATGATCTTGACACTATATGGGATGCTAGAGACAGCAACACCCAGCCCCAAACCCCTTTATGTTAAAGAGTGGGAAAGGGATCTCCAACTTGAATTCACAGAGGAACAGCTCCACCACCTATACCGCCTGACCCACTCGAGCTCAATAGATTCTAAGACCCAAGAAAACAACTACAAAATCCTATTAAGATGGTACAGGGTACCTACTACCCTAGCTAGAATTTTCCGCACTGCTTCCGATGGGTGTGGAATGAAAGGCACATTCCTCCACATTTGGTAGGAGTGCCCTGTGCTAACACCGTTTTGGGTTTTGGTTGACAAACACATTGCAGCCTGGGCATAGATATCCCAGCTCTGCCAAAACATTTTCTGCTCTACATCCCCCCCATACCCCTGTCTCAATATAAAGGAAGTGCTCTCCCCCACCTCCTCAATGCAGCAAAACGCCTTATACCAATACACTGGAAGAACTTGCATAATCCTGCGTGCAAGCGAGCAGGATTGGTTGGGGAAGGTGGAGGAGATCATGGAAGCAGAGAGTTGGCTTGCCACTTGTAGAGATACCCACGAGCAATTTGACCTTACAGGGGCAGCCTGAAAAACCACGTACATGACACAACTATGGCCTCATCTAGTTTGGATGTTGCATTACTTGCTTTAGCGGATCCTTCCTTTGAGAGACTTGTCCAGGTGAACCATCCTTCAACGACTACAGGCTCTACTTAAGAGTGGACCCATTACATCAACAAATCCGGTGAAAACCATTCCACACGCTTTTTTCTCCATCCCTAGCTTTCTTTTCCTATTATTTCTTTTCTCCCCTCGTTTTTGATTTTATTTTTTGCTGTGTTACAACCTCAGGATACCTAGTATCTACTTTTTGAGCTACCTGGACGGTCATCAGGTTTCTAACCGACCCAGGTACTCCGAGTTCACTTATGATGTTTACATAATGGGAGCCATATATGCAATGACTCTGGATCTAAAGCTAATGAACACCCTACCCCCTTCCAGCTTGGAGGGGAGGCCTGTCCATATAGATCGAATGTCTGGGACAGGAAGGGTGCCCCTCTGGTCATTACAAGTAGATATGCCTCCCTGTCGACATGGTTGTCCGCACTCGGACCATGCTAAATGAACCCCCCTGTATCCCCCGTTCCCCTCCCCTTTTTATCCTTACCTCCCTCCCCACCACCCCAATTTATGTGACCTTGTTGTGATGTCAATTTGTTTATAAAATTTGAAAATAAAAATAAAGATTATATAAAAAAAAAATGAGATCTGGGGTCAAAAAGATCCCAGATCTCATATTTACGCTAAAAAGCAATATTAAAAAAAAAAGTTGTTTGGGGGGAAAAAAATGTCCCTTTAGGAGCTATAGGCAGAAGTGACATTTATAAAATGTGGGCTACCGTGTGTAGCCTGCGCTAGTTCATGGCACAGCAGAGAGAGATCTATGATTGGAGGAGAGCTGGTCATCTGATTTTAACAGATCTCCATACCGGGATCTACTCCCAGCTTTCTCTTTTCTCTCACAAACTCCCTTTATTCTTATTATTCTGCGCCAACTCTCAGACTCCCGAAGTCAGCGGAGCGCAAGGCACATTTGTAAATCACATCGCTGGGCTCTATTGCTGCTCAATGCTTTGTTTTTTTTTTTTTTTTAAAGCAGCAATATCTCTGCTTTTTAAATCCTCCAAAGAATTCCACTATAAATAAGACTACTAAAGGAATTTCCTACTTATGAATTCCATCGTTTTCCAATGCAGGGAACGCCAATTTTGTTGATGATCTTGTGGGTGATCACTTGCTGCATTAGAAAGGTATATGAAATATCGGTTCTACACAGAAGAATAAAGCGGCTTCCAAACATTTTTGCTTAGTATGAGTTGGAAATGTTTTTTATTTTACATTTATCTAATGTGTAATTTTTTTCTAATGTTTTATTATATTTATTTATTTTTATAGATTTCCAAAACTCCAGTTTTCTGATTTGAGTAATATAAAAATCAGAGGGGCATGAAAAAGACCCCCAATGATTTCTGTAATCTATACCCGGGGGTTTCTATAAGACATGTAGATGAACATAGTAACATACTCAAGTGCAATCCTCCATGAAGGTAATGTGATGGCTTCTATTGTAATTTATGTATTCTATATGGTCTTAAAATACATTTACAAAGAAAAATGTGTACTTACCTCTTCTCCTCTGTGTCCTCTGTATCTGTCATCTTTTCATACAGTTTCACCCTCTGCATTCTATCCTTCATCGTTTTAACCTTACGTTCATTCTTTTTCTTTTCCTCCACTTTCCTTTTCTCCTCTTCAGTGAAGGTGTTTGTCTCCTCCATTTTCTTTTCCTCCTTCTTCCCCAGCTTCTTCTCTTCAATTTCCTCTTTCCCTTTCTCTTTTTCCCTTGTCTTTTTCTGCTGGGATACTTCCTTCAGTTCCAGGGTGATAATCTATAAAGCAAAAAAAAAAAGTTAGCTTAATATACAGATTTTAAAGTGGAACTGATTCAAAACTTTGTCTCTCGGTTGGCCGTTGGGTTTCCTATCAGGTGTGCAGGAGGCATGCAAACTCTAAATAGGAACCCAACGGCCAACTGAGGCTGGTTTCACACTGGAGACCGCAGCGGCTCACAGCAGGAGTCCGGTACGTCTCCATTCAATGTTTCAGGTCCGATTTCAGCCCGAATTTTGGGCTGGATGCGGACCTGAAACGGACCAAAAGACGCACAGGACTTGAGGCGATTCAGTTCGCATTTGCAGCGCTTTACAAATCATTCATTCATTCATTCATGTGCAATTCGCACCGGAGCCGCTGCGGAGATGTGTGAACTGGCTCCATAGAGAGCCAGTCACAATCTCCTGCTTAAGAAGAAACCCGCATCCAATTCGAAATAGTGTGGACCCAACCTGAATCAGCATGGTTTAATAATTGCGGATAGAGTAGGGAAGGCTTACACACCCTTTCAATTTGTTTTGGTTTTTTTGCAGTCTAGTCCCTGCTAGGGAGATATCCCTTTACTTCCTGAATTGGAGACGCAACAGGAAGTGAGAAGAAATCTCCCTACAGTGAGGAAAATTCCCATCGTAGACTGTAGTTCCTATAACATTGGATGATCCACCTTCAACTCTTCTTCTCATGACAAAATCTACAATTTAGGATTGTCTCCAGAACAAATTAAGGAGGAATTTCCGCAGCGGGAACACAGACTGCAAAAAAAACTTGGCAGAGGATCTCATTTCAGTCAGCTTCCTGTTAGAGGATACTTACCTTTTGTGGTCTTCTTTCTCCCAGATGTTTTTTCTCTGAATAGGTTTTCATTCTGGACTTCTTTCTCCGCTTCGCTGAAACTGTTGCTCCTGTCGAAAATATTCTGAAAATGCTGTATTTCTTCCTCCTCCTGCTACATTGCTATGGCAGGAATCCTGTAAGAGAAGTTGTAATGTGAAATATTTTGTTTTGCTGAAATGTTGGGATTAAAATGAACTAAAACAGAGAATGTATAAATTTTATATTTTACTAAAATGGTGCCCATTAGCTAAAATCTTCTTTTTATTTCCTTAAACCTCCCCCTCCTTAAAGCGGAGGTCCACCCACCGCTGCAAAAATGAAAAGCCAGCAGCTGCACATACTGCAGCTGTTGGCTTTTAAGGGAGTAAGGGAATCCCGCAGTGTAGCCTTACGGCTTCACGCCAGGAACCCTACTGCGCATGCGCGAGGCTCTGCTCCTCTCTCCTACTAGCCCGGCGGCCGGGAAGGAGGAGGGAGCCTGAGCGGTGATGCAAATATCCCCGGGGATCTGAAAGTGGGGACAGGATATCTGTGAAAGACAGGTATCCTGTCCCCCCTTCCCCCCCGAAAGGTGCCAATTGTGGCACCGGAGGGGGGGGGGAGTACAATGAGCGGAAGTTCCACTTTTGGGTGGAACTCAGCTTTAAGTGCATGTCTAGCCAAAACTTTTCTTTGCCTTGAATAGAGTGGGTAAGGGTTGGATCCCCTATTCAGTTGTTTGTTTGTTTTTTTTGTTATTTTGCCATCTGTGTCCTATTAGGGAGACTTCCTTTTACTTCCCATATTGGTGATCCTACAGGAAATGAGGACAAATCTCTCTAAAGTGAGGAGAATTCTCATCTTGGACAGATGTCACCACATTGTCCCGAATGGAAGATTTTCCCTCACCTCTTGCTGTCATGACAACTCTAAAATTTAGGATTCCCCCTTACTTTGTGTCTTAGTGACAATGGTCACCAGGACATGTAGAGGGAAGAATCACCCCAGCAGGGACACAGAGCTATAAATACTTGGCAGCGGGTCTAACACTTTCTTACGCTATCCCAACTAAAAATGAGTTTTGCCTTTACATATGCTTTGAAAAAGAAGGTTATGTCTAGTGGGAGGGATCTCTGGAGCATCATCATCCAAAAATTCTTAACACTAAGAAGTTCATTATAACAGAGCGGACAATGCTTTGTGCTCTCTCCGTTATACTATGTAGGGCTACACATACTGTAACCCGCATTTTACAGCTCATCTATAAGATGTGGGTGACCGTGTGTAGCCTGCACTGGTTCATGGTGTTCCCTCTGCTTGTCTCAGCAGAGAGAGATCCATGATTGGAGGAGAGCCAGTCATCTGACTTTGACAGATCTCCATACCGGGATCTCCTCCCAGCTTTCTCTTTTCTCTCACAAACTCCATTTTTTCTTATTGTTCGCCGCCAACTCTCAGACTCCCGAAGCCGGCGGAGCGCAATGCACATTTATAAAGCACTTCGCTGGGCTTTAGTTATCTTCAGTGCTCTTCTTTTTAAGTGGCAATAACACTGCATTTTAAAACTCTTCCAAAGAATTCTATTATTAAGAAGACTACTAAGTGAATTCTTAACTTACCTGCGATGCATTTCCGCAGAACATTGAAAGGGAACTTTGTTGATGATCGTGTGGGCGACCACTTGGTGCATGATTTCCTTGATGACAAAGAAATAAAAAGGTAGATGAGATATCGGTTCTACACATATACAGTGGGGACAGAAAGTATTTAGACCCCGTTAAATTGATCACTCTCTGATGTATTGCAACCATTTGCTAAAATCATTTAAGTTCATTTTTTTCCTCATTAATGTACACACAGCACCCCATATTGACAGAAAAACACAGAATTGTTGACATTTTTGCAGATTTATTAAAAAATAAAATATCACATGGTCCTAAGTATTCAGACCGTTTGCTGTGACACTCATATATTTAACTCAGGTGCTGTCCATTTCTTCTAATCATCATTGAGATGGTTCTACACCTTCATTTGAGTCCAGCTGTGTTTGATTATACTGATTAAACTTGATTAGGAAAGCCACACACCTGTCTATATAAGACCTTACAGCTCACAGTGTATGTCAGACCAAATGAGAATCATGAGGTCAAAGGAACTGCCTGAAGAGCTCAGAGACAGAACTGTGGCAAGGCACAGATCTAGCCAAGGTTACAAAAAAATTTCTGCTGCACTTAAGGTGCCTAAGAGCACAGTGGCCTCCTGAGGCCTGCCTGGCTGAGCTCCAGAGATGCAGTCGGGAGATGGGAGAAAGTTGTAGAAAGTCAACCATCACTGCAGCCCTCCACCAGTCGGGGCTTCATGGCAGAGTGGTCCGACGGAAGCCTCTCCTCAGTGCAAGACACAAGAAAGCCCGCATGGAGTTTGCTAAAAAACACCTGCAGGACTCCAAGATGGTGAGAAATAAGATTCTCTGGTCTGATGAGACCAAGATAGAACTTTTTGGCCTTAATTCTAAGCGGTATGTGTGGAGAAAACCAGGCACTGCTCATCACCTGTCCAATACAGTCCCAACAGTGAAGCATGGTGGTGGCAGCATCATGCTGTGGGTGTGTTTTTCAGCTGCAGGGACAGGACGACTGGTTGCAATCGAGGGAAAGATGAATGCGGCCAAGTACAGGGATAACCTGGACTAAAACCTTCTCCAGAGTGCTCAGACTGGGCCGAAGGTTTACCTTCCAACAAGACAATGACCCTAAGCACACAGCTAAAATAACAAAGGAGTGGCTTCACAACAACTCCGTGACTGTTCTTGAATGGCCCAGCCAGATCCCTGACTTAAACCCAATTGAGCATCTCTGGAGAGACCTAAAAA
Source organism: Lithobates clamitans (assembly GCA_037952925.1). Taxonomy (NCBI): domain Eukaryota; kingdom Metazoa; phylum Chordata; class Amphibia; order Anura; family Ranidae; genus Lithobates; species Lithobates clamitans. The sequence continues at coordinate 393,208 of JBBGZY010001408.1, forward strand.
TGGCTGTCCACCAACGTTTACCATCCAACCTGACAGAACTGGAGAGGATCTGCAAGGAGGAAGGGCAGAGGATCCCCAAATCCAGGTGTGAAAAACTTGTTGTATCTTTCCCAAAAAGACTCATGGCTGTATTAGATCAAAAGGGTGCTTCTACTAAATACTGAGCAAAGGGTCTGAATAATTAGGACATGTGATATTTCAAATTTTCTTTCTTTAATAAATCTGAAAAAATTTCAACAATTCTGTCAATATGGGGTGCTCTGTGTACATTAATGAGGAAAAAAAAATTAATTTAAATGATTTTAGCAAATGGCTGCAATATAACAACGAGTGAAAAATTTAAGGGGGTCTGAATACTTTCTGTCCCCACTGTATATGAATAAATATAACGGCTTCCAAACATTTTCACTTAGTAGAGGAACTTGAAAAAAGCGTTACATAGAAGTTATATAAACTGGATATTGGAGGGGACTCTGCTTACTGATCAGTCCTATGGATCTCCTATGAAAGTCAGAAAGGACATGAAAAGGCCCCCCAGTGATTTCTGTTCTCTATACCCGGGGGTGTCTTTACAACACATAGATGAACTAGTTACATATTTTACTACTGAAATGTAATCCTCCATGAAGACAATGTGACGGCTTCAATTGTCATTGACATATTTTATGTGTTCTTAAAATATATTTATATAGAAAAACGTGTACTTACCTCCTCTCCGCTGGTTCATTGGGGTCAAACAACCATCAGTTCTGTCCTCTGAGTTGCCACATTCTGGTGTTTCATATACTTTGGCTCTTCCCGTGGCATTTCCTGTGATTCTTAGTTGGTATTCTCAATTGCAAGCTATAAAGAAAAAAAAAGAAAGTCTTTAAGTTGATGTACAGATTTTAAAATGGAACAAATTTGCTAACTTTGTCTCTCAGTTGGCTGTTGGGTTTCCTATCAGGTATGGAGGGGTTACGGAAACTCCTAATGGGAACCCAATGGACAATTGAAGCAGCATGAATTATTGATTTTGGATAAAGTAGGGTAGGCTGAAACCCCATGGTTTTTTTTTTCTAGTCTATTTCCTGTTGGGAAGATTTCCCTTTACTTTGTGATTTGGAGCTGCAACAGGAAGTGAGAAGAAATCTCCCTAAAGTGAGGATAATTCCCATCTTAGTAAGTTCCCAGAACATTGGATGATCCACCTTCAACTCTTGCTTTCATGACAATTCTAAAATTTAGAATTGTCACCAGAACAAATGAAGGGGGAATCTCCGGAGCAGAAACACAGACTGCAATAAAAAATTGGCAAATGATCTCATTTAAGCTTCCTGTTAGAGGTTACTTACTTTTGTGGTCTTGCTGCTCCCAGATGTTTTGTCCCGACAGAATAATTTTAGAAAGCATCTGAATAGGCTGTCTTTCTGGACTCCTTTCTTCTCTTCTCATGGAACACTGCTCCGTTGCAAGATCTTCTCACCATGCTGCATTTGGACTCCTTTCTTCTTCTCCTCCTCTGCTCTGGCAGGAATCCTGTAAGAGAAATTTTAACGTGAAATATTTTGTTTTGCTAAAATTTGGGGATTAAAGTGAACTAAAACAGAGATTGTTTGAGCTTTATATTTTACTAAAATGATGCCCATTAGTTAAAATCTTCCTCTTTTTATCCTTCAACCTTCCCCTCCTTAACTGCATGTCTAGCCTAAACTGTTCTTTGCTTTGAATAGAGTAGGTAAGGGTTATATTCCCTATCCGCTTATTTTTTGCTATCTCCTTACTATTAGGCTGATTTCCTTTTACTTCCTGTCTTGGTGATCCTACAGGAAATGAGAGCAAATCTCCCCAAAGTGAGGAGAATTCTCATCTTGGACAGATGTCACCACATTGTCCCCATTGGAAGATTTTCCCTCACCTCTTGCTGTCATCACAACTCTAAAATTCAGGATTTCCCCTTACTTTCTGTATCGGTGACAATAGTCACCAGGAAATGTAGAGGGAAGAATCACCCCAGCAGGGACACAGGCAGCTGTAAATACTTGGCGGAGGGTCTAACACTTTCTCGCTCTGTCTCAACTAAAAATAACAGTTTTGCCTTTACATATATTTTTAAATGGAAGGTTATGTCTAGTGATAAGTTCTCCGGAGCATCATCATCCGAAACAACAAATGTCAATACTAAGGACTCGGAGTTCATTATAAGAGAGACAATGCTATGCGTTCTCCGTTATATAGGGCTACGCATACTGCAACCTGCATTTTACAGCTCATTTATAAAATGCGGGCCACTGGTTCATGGTGTTCCCCCCCCCCCCCAGCTTGTCTCAGCAGAGAGAGATCCATGACTGGAGGTGAGCCAGTCATCTTCGACAGATCACCATACCAGGATCTCCTCCCAGCTTTTCTTTTCTCTCACAAACTCCATTTATTCGTATTGTTCTTCGCCAACTCTCAGACTCCCGAAGCCAGTGGAGCGCAATGCACATTTGTAAAGCACATCGCTGGGCTCTAGTTATCTTCAATGGCTTTTCTTTTTAAGCGGCAATAACGCTGCATTTTAAATCTCTTCCAAAGAATTCCATTATAGAGAAAACTACTAAGTGAATTCTTTACTTACCTGTTGCGCATTTCTGCAGGACATGGAGAAGGAACTTTGTTGATGAGCCTGTGGGCGGCCACTTGCTGCATTTGTTTCCTGATGATAAAAAAAGAAAGATATATGAAATATCAGTTCTACACAGAAGAATTTAAGGGCTTCCAAACATTTTTGCTTAGTAGAGGAACTTGTAAAAAGCTTCACATAGAAGTTATATACAATCTAACTGGATATTGGAGGGGACTCTGCTTACAGATCAGTCCTATGGATCTCCATAATTCCAGCTCTTTAGTTTGAGTAATATGATAGTCAGAGGGGCATGAAAAGCCCCCCCCCCAGCAATTTCTGTTCTCTATACCTGGGGGTCATGTAGATCAGGGGTTCTCAACCCTGTCCTCAAGTACCCCCAACAGGTCATGTTTTGGGAATTTCTCTTAGATAAAATAGCTGTCCAAAATACCAAGCCATTGACTCTGATTTAAAGCACCTGTGCAAGATAAAGGAAAACCTGCAAACTTGGCCTGTTGGGGGTACTTGAGGACAGGGTTGAGAACCACTGATGTAAATGAACGAGTTACATATTTTACTAAAGTGTATTCCTCCACAAAGGCGATGTGACGGCTTCAATTGTCATTGACAGATTCTATGGGGGTTTATTCAATAAAACTGCATGGTGCAAAGCCTGGTACAGCTCTGAATAGGAACCATTGTCAAAGCTTAAGTTGATGTAAAGATTTTAACCGTTTCCCGATCGGCTCGCGTAGCTATACTGCTGCAGAATGGCTCTCCTGGGCGAATCCCGGTACGGGTACAGCTTTTCCTTTAAGAGCAGCCAGAGGGCACCCGTGAGCGCGCCCCACCGCGCGGCGTAGGGGACCCGATGCGCGTGGTCGGCGGGCAAGATCGCCGCCGGCCACGCGCAATTGCATGCACGAGAGCCAGCATGGCGATTTGTGTGTATAAACGCACAAATCCCTGTTCTGTCAGGGGAGAGGAGACTAAGACTTGTTCATACTAAGTAGGATTTAGTATGTCTCCTTCCCCAGTCAGTCCTATCCCCATACAGTTAGAACTTGCTGAGGGAACACACATTTAACCCCTTGATCGCCCCCTAGTCTTAACCCCTCTCCTACCAGTGACATTTATACAGTAATCAGTGCATATTTATAGCACTGATCGCTGTATAAATGTCAATGGTCCCAAAAATGTGTCAAAAGTTTCCGATCTGTCCATCGCAATGTCGCAGTCCCGTTAAAAATCGCAGATCACCGTCATTACTAGTAAAAAAAAAAATAAATAAAAATGCCAGAAAAAAGGCATAAATCTTTCCCATAGTTTGTAGACGCTATAACTTTTGAAGAAAAACAATCAATATATGCTTATTGTGATTTTTTTAATCAAAAATATGTAGAAGAATGTATATTGGCCTAAACTGATAAATAAATATATATATTTTTTTATTTTGGGGATATTTATAATGGCAAAAAGTAAAAAAATATATATTTTTTTGTAAAATTGTCGTTCTTTTTTTGTTTATATCGCAACAAATAAAAAACGCAGAGGTGATCAAATACAACCATAGGAAAGCTCTATTTGTGGGGAAAAGCAGGACGCAACTTTAGTTTGGGTACAGTATCGCATGACCGCGCAATTGTCAGTTACAGTACCGAATTGTAAAAAAATGCTTTGGTCAGGAAGGGGGTAAAATCTTCTGGGGCTGAAGCGGTTAAAGTGGAACTAAATGCAAAAAATAGTGGTTGATTTACTTCTGTGCACTACAAGTGCACTTGGAAGTGAAGTCGTTGTAGATCTAAAGGGGAAAATCTGAAATGAGGGGAAGCTCTGTTGATTTCCATCATCCAATCATGTGCAAGCAAAAAATGCTGTCTTTTATTTTACGTGCATGTCCCCCTCAGATCTACAGCGACTGCACTTCCAAGTGCACTTGCAGTGCACAGTGGGGTTGCCTTCAGTAAATCAATCCTTTTGAGCCCTTTCACACCAGGGTGGTGGGGGGTGGTAGCGGTAAAGCGGCGCTAGTTTTAGCGGCACTTTACCGCTGTTATAGCGGCGCTTTGACGCCACTATTTGGGTGGGAGCGGGGTGCTGTTAACCCCCTAGAAGGGGTTAAAGGCACCTGTGTACCGCCGCTGCCAAATCGCTTTGCAGGCGCTTTGGCAGCGCTGCCCATGCACTCCAATGGACAGGGGCTGTGGAGGAGGAGTGTGTACACCCCTCCTCCACCGCCCCATAGATGCTGCTTGCAGGACTTTTTCTAACCTACTGCAAGCGCACCGACCCGGTGTGAAAGCACTTGGGCTCTCACACTGGGACTGCAGATGAGGCATTTTTCAGACGATTTACAGTCGTTATTTTTAGCACTAAAGCAATTGAAAAACGCCCCAGTGTGAAAGGGGTCTTTATCTCTCAATTGGCTGTTGGGTTTCCTATCGGGTGAGCAGGGGGCATCCAAACTCCTAATAGGAACCCAACGGATACCTGAAGCAGCATTATTAGTTTTGGATAGAGTAGGGTAGGCTGAAACCCCATCAAGTTGTTTTTTTTTTCCAGTCTATTTCCTGCTAGGCTAGGGAGATTTCTCTTTACTTCCTGAATTGGAGATGCAACAGGAAGGGAGAAGAAATCTCCCTAAAGTGAGCGGAATTCCCATCTTAGACTGCAGTTCCCAGAACATTGGATGATCCACCTTCAGCTCTTGTTCTTATGACAACTCTAAAAATTTAGGATTGTCACCAGAACAAATAAAGGGGGAATTTCCCCAGCGGGGACACAGACTGCTATAAAAACTTGGCAGATGATCTAATTTCAGCTTCCTGTTAGAGGATTCTTACTTTTGTAGTTTTGCTACGCTCAAGTGCTTGATAAAAGTTTGTGTGTGTTCTTTCTTCTCTTTTTAGCTTGAATGCTCTGCAAGAAATCCTGTAAGAGAAAGTTTAATTTAATATATTTTGTTTTGCTAAAATTTTGGAATTAAAATGAAATAAATCAGAGAATGTATGAGCTTTATATTTTACTAAAATGATATCCATTAGTTCATATCTCCCTTATGTTTCCTTATACCTTCCCTTCTTCAACTGTGTGTCTAGCCAAAACTTTTCTTTGCTTTGAATAGAGTAAGTAAGGGTTAGATCCCCGATTAAGTTATATTTTGCTATCTGCATACTATTAGGCTGATTTCCTATTATTTCCCATCTTGGTGATGCTACAGGAAATAAGAGCAAATCTCCCTATAGTTAGGAGATCTCTCATCTTGGACAGAAGCATAGGTGTGCATTACGTTGCACACCAGGGGCAGCCCGTCCATTAGGGGCGCACGGGTGCCGCTCCCCCATCCATGCATCCGGGCCCCCTAATCTACATGCAGGGCGCCGGACACATGGATTCCAATGGGGAGGGGGTTTGAAGCACGTGATTAGAGCTAGAGGCTTCAAAAAAGGGTGGGCTCGGGGCGCCACCCGGTTGTGTGACAATAGCGAATATTCGCTATTGTCACACTGATCCTCCTCCCAGCCAATCAAGAAGCAGGTCCTGAGACCCGTCACCAGATTGGCTAAAAGAACAGGCGATTCTATTGGACGCCTAGGAGGAGGAGGGTGGAGACGCACGGTGGAAGGAGAAGGAGGAAGCCGCCGCCTGCTGCCGTAGGAGCGTTGCCCGCCCGCAACCTAAATGGGTTAAGTTTGGGGCTGGTTGACCGACCATGAGACCCCCTGGGGGGTGCGGGTGACCTGACCAACCGACAGTGAGGGGGGGTGCCTCTGGTTCACCGGGGGGCGCCCCCCCCAAAAAAAAGAACAGCTGCCACTGGCGTGCACCCCAAAGCTCAAACACACATGCTTTCCTCTACAGCTGCACTGGGCAGTGAATTGACAAGATAGTGCTCTGTGCTGAGAGGCTTCCTGTTCATTCACAAACTGAAGCATAGTAAACTTACTATGCTTCAGTTATGAATGAACACTCTCCATTCTGAAAAACACCCCCCCGCGCGTGCGCAGCGCAACGTGGAGGAAAGCCCAGGCGATAGGGGAAATCGGCACCACATGCAGTGATTAGAGTGTGCCCAGGCACACCAGGTACATCCACTGAGCACACCTATGGACAGATGTCACCACATTTTCCCCACTGGAATATTTTCCCTCACCTTTGGTTGTCATGACAACTCTAAAATTTAATCTATTACTTTGTGTCTCAGTGACAATGGTCACGAGGACATATGGAGGGATGTATTACCCCAGCAGGGACACAGAGCTATAAATACTTAGCAGAGGGTCCAACACTGCAAGAAACTCTGCAAGAAGCCATGCTTACAATGCAATACATATTTAAAGAGGAATATAATATCACACAAAGTCAGTGGGAAAAACTACAACTAATGCCAATGGGGGGTCATTAGATACTGAATAACATGGAGAAGCAATGATATCTTATGATTTGGACAGATTTCTAATCCCGTCACTAAAAATGAAGGTGCCCCTCCCCCCAGATCTGATATTGTAATTGTAGGTGGGTGCTCGGGGGTTACACCAGCAGCCTCTTCTAACTCTCTGGGACCTGTATAGGTGAGATCCCTGTACCAAGTCCCCCATGTGATCTGTTCTGTCATGTCTGCTATATAAATGTATAATAATAATAGTGTGTGACTGTGGGGGTCATTAGAGTGTAAGCTCTTCTGGTACAGAGACTGATGTGACTGGCTCAGTGTTCTTCTTACAACCCTGCAGTATATGTCAGAGCTAAATACACGTATAATAATAATAGTGTGTGACTGTGTGGGGTCATTACAGTAAATTTTCTCTGGTACAAAGACTGATGCAATTAGCTCAGTGTTCCCTGTACAGCACTGCGGTATATGTTTGAGCTATATAAATGTATATAATAATAATAGTGTCTGACCATAGTGAGGACATTGAAATGTAAGCTCCTGTGGTGCAGAGACTGATGTTGCTGGCTCTGTGTTCCCTGTACAGCTCCATGGTATATGTCAGAGCTATATAAATTATTAAAAATAATAATAACAATAATAATAATAGTGTGTGGTGGGGACATTAGAGTGTAGGCTCCTCTGGTACACAGACTGATGTGACTGGTCAATGTTCTCTATACAACCCTGCAGTATATGTCAGAGCTATATAAAATGTATAATAGTGTGTGACTGTGGGAGGACATTAGAGTGTAAGCTCCTCTGGTACAGAGACTGATCTGACTGGCTCAGTGTTCTCTGTACAGCACCATGGTATATGTTTGAGCTATATAAATGTATAAAAATAATAATAATAATAGCGTGTGACTGTAGTGTGGTATTAGAGTGTAAGCTCCTCTGGTGAGAGACTGATTATGTGATTGGCTCAGGTTTCCCTGTACAGCACTGTGGTATTTGCCAGCGCTATATAAATGTATAATATTAATAATAATAATAATAATAGTGTGTGACTGTGGTGGGACATTCAAGTGTAATCTCTTCTGCTGCACAGACTGATGTGACTGGCTCAGTGTTCTCTGTGCAGCACTGCTGTATATGTCAGAGCTATATAAATGTATAATAATAATAATAATAGTGTGTGACTGTGGGGGGGACATTAGAGTGTAAGCTCCTCTGGTATAGAGACTTATGTCTCTGGCTCAGTGTTCCCCGTACAGAACCATGGTATATGTGAGAGCTATATAAGTGTATAATAATAATAATAATATTATTAATAATAATAATAATAATAATAATAGTGTGTAACTGTGGTGGGGACATTAGAGTGTAATTTTGTTTATTAAAAATCCTACAAGCATAATACAAACATATTTACATATATACAAAATAAAAAAAAAATATATATATATATATAAATAAATAGCTTACATCAGCATAGCAAAAACATAAAGAAAACTAAATATACCAACCTAAACAAAGCCATAACCTCCACCTAAAACACCCTCAGGCTAAGAAACCATTACACAGTTAACCCATGCATGCAGCCTTTTTTCAAAGATACAATCTTATATAAAAATCTAGGGGACGTGAAAGGTCAAAGAGAGCCGCACACCCAGAGACTGACAAAAAGCAGCTATGTAGACCTGACATTCCTCCATGCATTTGTCCAGGCCCCCGGCCACCACCTGTCCTTCTCAAAAGTCCGAATCTTTCCAACCTCATCCAGAATGTCGTGCACCACCACCTCGACAGGTAGGACTTTTTTCCAAATGGAATCCTGACAACGTGCATTGCATGTAAAGAAACGGACTACGAAGCTAACTAGAAAAAGTGTCTCACAATCAAAATCCCGATGTGTCTCAAAGGCCCCGTACGACCACTCTGCATAACTCAAGCGGGAAAGAAAAGGTATACCCAGAGCCCCACCCACATGCTTGTAGACTTCTATATTGAAGAGGCACTGAAGCAAGAAGTGGTCCATTGTCTCCTCCACCCCACCACATTCCACTCTTGGACAACCACGGTTCTCTGCAGAGTGATGTTTCAGGTTGCCCTTTACATAGAGTCTGCCATGAAACGAGCGCCAGGCCAAATCCTGAAACTTTAAAGGGATTCTTTCTAGACCTTCCTCTCCAGGTCTTTCCTAGGAAGAGACTTAAATTTCCTCCTCCGTCACTTGCCACTGCCAAAGCATTTTCAGGCATGGGGCAGCATAAGCTGAGAGCTTACCATGTCGGACCCTCAGGCTTTTCACTGGCCCATCATTTTCCCAGCTTCGCAGAAAAGGCCTAAACCAGGACTGAAAAATGCCAACCCACCCTGGCGGTTCTTCTGCCAGCATGTTAGCAAAATTATGTTTCAAAAACATCAGAGAAACAAAAAAAACACCGGGTTGACCATACCTAAGCCACCCACCCGCCTGGGAAGGTAAGTTACAGACCTCTTAACGAGATTCAGTTTGTTCCCCGATAACAGTTGGAAGAAACAGCTGTAGATTCTCGCATAGAGAGACACTGGCAAAACACAGACAAAGCTGACATACAGAAATACTGGAATCATGTAAGTTTAAATCAGGTCAATCCTTTCCCTGTAAGAGAGTTTCCAGTCCTTCCAGGTGGCAACCTTGGCATCGGCATCTTGTAGCCTGCTTTCCCAATTTGCGAGGCCATAATCGCTGGGACCAAACTTGATGCCTAGAACTTGAATTTCCTGTCGAGGCTCTGGGAAGACGTCTGGAAGCTCTGGGAAGACATCCGGAAGCTCGAAGCCGTCGCCTTCCTCACCCATCCAAAAAACTTCACTTTTATCCTGATTGATCTTTGAGCCCGATGCCTCAGCATACCTTTCCATTACCGAGACCACCTCCTCCACCTCCTCTGTCCTAGAGATGAAAACAGACACGTCATCAGCATAGGCCACGACTCTCAGAGGGGGCTCACCAGGAATGCCCAAAGGCACTATCCGCATAACGGTCCGCTCTCCAACCTCCGGATGAAGGGATCGATTGCGAACACGTATAGCAGAGGACCCAAAGGACACCCCTGACGCACACATGAACCAAATCTCAAAGTGCCGTCTGATCCAACCATTCACAAGCATGAAGCTTTCAGCTCCTCTGTACAAGGTCTTCAGCCAATCGATAAAGCCCCCCTCCAGGCCATACTTGCCAAGAAGCAGCCATAGGTACTCATGATTGACCCGATCAAAAGCTTTAGCCTGATCCAATGCCAGCAAGTACTTTCTGCAGCCTGCACTGCTCCAAGGCCTACCGGACAGTTAACACCGCTGAAAAAGTGCTTCTACCCTGAACCAACCAGTGCTGGTGGCTGGAAAGTAGATTGCCCGCAACAGACGACAAACGCCAGAAAATTATTTTTGCCAGTATCTTCCTGTCAACATTGAGAAGGCTAATGGGCCGCCAATTCTCAATTTTCGGGGAATCTTTACCCTTCGACAGAAGAATCACCGCAGATTGTCGCATGGAGGGAGAGAGCAAACCCTCTCTCAGACAGCCATTAAAAACCTCCACCAAATATGGGGCCAGAGTAACCTTAAAGTGCTTATAAAACTCGGCTGTCAACCCATCTGGCCCAGGTGACTTCTTAATTGCAAACTATCAATAGCCTTAACCATCTCATCTGCTGTGATATCCTCTGTCTAACTCACAAGAGAATTGCCATTTCCCAGTACTGGAATAGAATCCAGAAAACTTGATATGACTGCCCGATCAAGGTCCCTTCAGCCCAGGAGCTCAGCATAATATGACCTGTCAGTTTCCAGGATCCCCGACTTGGACTTTGTCAAGGAACCTGTACTGTCAACCAGGCCTACAACTGACTTAACTGCTCTACCTTGTTTGCAATTCTGGTAAGGGTCGGGCGAGTGATATTTCCCATAATCCCTTTCCAGAACCAAAGAGGCATGCCTGTTATATTGACACTCCCTGAGCAGGAGTTTAACCTCAGAGATCATCCCTGGATCCCCATTATTCGACACAAGCCTATCAAGCTTTCTCCGCAGACACTGGTAGGTGACATACTTATCAGCCTTTTTGGCTAAGATCAAGTGTAGTATCTGTTCTTATCAGTTGCCAGAGGAGGTGCTGTGCTGCTCCCATAGGGGAGGGCTGGCAAATCCAATGGTGCCTGGAAGGGCGGTTTCAGCAGGGATTATGTCGAGCTGCCCGACAGATTACTGGGGGCCGACCACTACTTGAGTCTGAGCCGTCTGGAAGGGTGCTCCTGGTGAAGATGGGTGCTGCATTGGGTCTGGCCAGAGGGTCGGTAGTTCTGAGTTTTTTTTTTATGTCACGTGATATTTGCGCAGCAGTTTATGAATAATTAAGGAAAAAATAAAAATTACAGTGAAAATACTTTCACATTAATATTAAGGCATAGAAACATATGTAGCATTAACTCACGGTGGAGCTGCTGATTTAAAGCGGGATGTTTCCATCACCTTTTTGTAGTTTCACCAATACCAGACTTAGAGTCCACGTTGAGCTTATTATCTGACAATGTAGGCACAAGTCACTTTCTTACTTTTCCAATGCTTTAATGGGAGATAACTGTGAGAAGTAGCAGGAAAGAGGTAGAATAAGAGTTGCAGGGAAGTTCAAATACCTTTTCTTGGTGTAGCACTAAGGAATTGAAATCTCATGGATACATGTATCTTCAGCTCAGGATTAAATCTTTGTCCGCCCGGATAGGTCTCTCTCACTAACCTAGCAACCGGAGTGCAGCACGAACAGAAAGTCTCTGCCACAAACTTGAGTAGAACAAAACTGCACGATTCTCTGCTACAGGATGTAGTAGTTTTCGATGAACAGCAACACAGTACCAGAACCTTTAAGCCAACCCGGCAGTACTATGTGGTAGGTTAATTTAAGATGCGTCCTCCGATTGAGTCACCAGGCCCCTCTCCAGACCAGCGTTCCGCATGATCCTTCCAAGACGGGTCCTCCCCTGGATTCTTCCCAATTGTCCGGCTTCTTCCCGCAGGACAGACAGCACAGGACCATCTTTGCAGTAGTTGTAGTAGGCCCCAGACAGACTTCTGGGCCCACCCACACGCTGCAGCAATGCAGTCCTCCAGCCCGGAGGACCAAGAGGTAGGACTCCTAGCACATACCTGCCGACCAGGAGGGCCAGCAGGTGGAAAGAAAAGACCAAGAAATATGGCGTCTGTCCCTTAAATACCCCTTCCCAGAATGCACCGCAGGGAACAACCTCTGCCGAGTTACTTCTGAGAAAGAAAAGCACTCAATATACCTCAGTCTGTCGCTTTTCAGCTCCAGTCTGTAGTGACACCAACATCCACAGGCGACGGAGTGGAACTGCACGCAACACAACCAAGGCTGGAACAGAAGCTAATTTAGCCATAGATTAAATCTGAAATATGTACAGAACAGATGACCCACTAAATTTACATATAAGTGGTAGATTAAAAATCTACCAGCGCTACATACTCCCCCCACTACAATAGACGTTGTCCTCAACTTCTGCCAAAATATAACTCTCAAGCCTGAGAGTAGGTATTTGAACTTAAAAACTTGGATGAGAAAGAAGAAAGGCAGTAAGAAATATTACAGTTTCAAACATTTATACAACAACATATTCACATCAGTAATGTCACAAAACCCCACTATCTAGCTAGCTGAAAGGCCTAACAGCTTGATAGGAGATCTAGTTGTTCCTAAAAACAAAACAAAATTAAACACACACAGAAATGTACAGTAGCATCACTAAACAATTTAGGAGCAAAGCCTCATTCCCAAGAGAATGACACTTTCTTCCCCACATATTTTCCTTGTAATGAAAATGAATTAAAAGTAACTTGAAAAGTCCATCCCTATCTCTGAGCTAATGATATCTTTTCAGTAAAAGAAAATCCAGCTAGCAAAAAGTCTTTAGATATTGAAGCGCTGAGGTGAATAAAGTCTCTTGACCACGGAGTTCTCTAAACCCTGACACTATCTGGCTATATACCCCAAAGTTCTTTTGTTTTATTTTTTAGCAGAACAGAAGACAACAGTCTCTTTGCATAATCACCAATAAAACCAGGGATCTGGTAATGTCAGTTTCTTCCCTTGATTATCCACGGTGGTGATAAAATAAACAATGTCATCTTTTCCAGGTCTGCAAATGACCACCTTGCTTATTTAAAGCGGGCTGTTTTCGTCACCTTTTTATCTGTAGTTTCACCAATACCAGACTTAGAGTCCACGTTGAGCTTATTATCTGACAATGTAGGCAGAAGTCACTTTCTTACTTTTCCAATGCTTTAATGGGAGATAACTGGGAGAAGTAGCAGGCAAGAGGTAGAAGAAGAGTTGCAGGGAAGTTCAAATACCTTTTCTTGGTGTAGCACTAAGGAATTGAAATCTCAGGGATGAATGTATCTTCAGCTCAGGATAACTCAGTCTGTCGCTTTCCAGCTCCAGTCTGTAGTGACACCGACATCTACAGGCGACGGAGTGGAACTGCACTAGGGTGCCCACGTGTCCCGGATTGCCCGGGATTGTCCCTTATTGCGCGTTTTTGTCCCGTGTCCCGGGCACCTTCATTCCGGGACTATACAATGTCCCGGAATGAAAAAAAGAACACACCGCCAGTCCGCCACCCTGATAAATAATTTGCCGAACTCTGGTTGCTAGGGCCCCCCTGCCTTGTGTCTAGCAACCAGTGACGTCGGCTGACACGTGGGTACCTTACAGCTGAGCAGCGCGTCTCACTCCACCCACCTCCTCTCCTTCTCCGACTCCGCCTCTGGCCGCAGCAGAGAGAAAGAGAGCTGCCACACTAGAGCGTCTTCATTTTGTATCTCCTCCTGAGTCTCCTGACAGGATCCAGCCTGTCACTGTGCCCAATGCCATTACCGACCCCCGGAGCCGCCGCCGCCTACTCCCGCAGCCGCTGCCTGCAGCAGCACATTGCCAGCAGCCAGCTGAGTGGCCCAACTTCTCCAGTTCTCCTCCTAAACCTCCTCCGACCCACGAGGGCCGCCTGCGCTGCGACCCAACTCCGAGCCGACAGCAAAACTTCCAGGTTTGTGTTTGTTCTGTTGTGGCAGCAAATATCATGACCAGACCAGCTCTAAAATGTGATACAGCAACTTGCTGGCAAAATGTAGTCACTATTAAATGTAGTCACTATTAAATGTAGTCACTAATAAATTATTAAAATCTGCAGGCACTCCAGATTTTTTTTTTTTGCACAGTTTCATATAGGATTATACAAAATCACATATTTTTGGAAAAAAAAAATCGCAATAAGCGTATATTGATTGGTTTGCACAAAAGCTATAGCGTATACAAAATAGGGGATAGATTTATAGCATTTTTTTTCCCAAAAATTGGCAAAAAAAGTATCAAAAACGTAAAAAATTTTTTTTGGGGGCGGGCGCGGGGGGGGGGGGGGGGACGGTGTGTGTCCCTGAATGGTAGTTTGGAAATGTGGTCACCCTAAACTGCACGCAACACAACCAAGGCTGGAACAGAAGCTAATTTAGCCATAGATTAAATCCATTAACCAGATCCATTAAATTTACATATAAGCGGTAGATTAAAAATCTACCAGCGCTACACATAATAATTCATTGTTTTTTGTTTGGTAAAATATAAAAGAAGTTGTGCTAAGCAATTTTTTTTTTTTATAAACTTTTTATTTAATCACATACAGATAATAATATAATATAAAATGAAGTTGTTTTTTTCTTCTTCTTTCTCCTGTTGTTTTGTTTCTGATTTAGTAATTTAAAAACAAAATCACACACAGATACAGAAAGTGTTATTTGGAATGTTATTTTTTAACTTTCCGTGATCACTGTAACAGAGAGGAGCTGCACTACCGCCCTCCCACCACCGGGGGAAGCCGCGCCACCACCATCCGACCTGCAGAGCTAAAATCTAGTCTATTATGAACCACGCCGCTATGGCCGCCCCCTCAATCTATCACTACTCGGCGCGCTCATATGACATCATCGCCGTAAAGCAGGAAGTGGGTAGCAGGCGCGTGTGTAGTTGGAGCCTTGTGTATGAGTGGGGGGGAGCTGCTGATTTGCAGAACCGGCCAGGCTGAGACGGGTGCAGAGGTACCTAATACACAGCTGCTTGGGGCATTTTGTTAGCCACTTTAATTGATAAGAAGGTTCCCTCCATGGGTATCAACTTATTAGATGGAATTACATGTCAGGTATTTGCAGGGCTGGTGCTCAGTTCCTATTCTCATGTGCTCCTGGTCTGCTTTGAACTAATGATGTGTACTGATCGTGGCTGTCACCATAGTGCTTATCCTCTGTGATCGGTCTAGGTGCTTATATTAGAGGAATGTGTCACCATATGTGTTAGATTTTACAGAGTTGCTATGACCAGGGAGCAGTGGGTACTCCCAGGCACGAGGGGTGAGCTCAGGTGGGTTCAGATACAGTCCAAACCCACCTAAACTATTCCGCCAGGAAGCTGTCAATGTGCACCACCATTGTAAGCGGCCAAGGCATTCCCCGTCCCAATAGTCACACATACATGCCCATTGTATACATGTTAGTGGGGAACATCTTGGATGCTTATGATTGTCATTCTGCAGTGACAGCTTCCTGGCAGGACAGCTCAGGCAGGCTTTGACTGTATCTGAACCCACCTGAGCTCATCCCTACTGGAGACTTGTGTGACATGTCCAGTCGCTCTTTAATTTTGTGCAGTTGGCAAACACATTTTTAAGTTCCTCCAGCTGACCAACCATAAACTGGTTTATTTTTGAAATGAATATTCATACCAAATTTCTTATTGGTCCAATGCTGCATCTGTCCCCCATAGGCTCTAAGACTTAAAACCAAGCAATCAAAGACCGCTGATTGGTTCTCAGAGCTCCGTTAGCTGAGAGCTGGTGGCTACTGATGGGCTCGGGTGTGTTCAGATCAAAGCCGTCGTTGCACACCGCCAATCATAGGCAGTGAGCCATTTCCCAACCGGCAGCTGCACATACACACGCTGCCTATGATTGGCGGTGTGCAGTACCAGCTTTTGCACGCAGGTTTGATCCGAACACGCCCAACCCCATTCTTACTGACCACTGTTGCTCACCGTCTCTCTGCTCTGCCCCCCCGCGCTCACTGGTGCGTTAGGCTGCAGAGGGAGTGGCTGGCTCAGGCTCTCAGCGGCTCACTGAGGCTGAGCCAGGTGCTGGTCCAGGGTTGTGGGCAGATCCCAACCATATTGTCCTGATCTTGCCCTAGCCTGAACCAGCTTTGTGGTGTCAACCAACAAGTGGGCTTCAGCAGAACAAACTGCACTCCTGTGATCCACAGAAGTACAGCCAAACGAGCTGTACTTCTCCTTTAATTTGGTTTTGAAATTAATGCAATTTCTCGAAATGAAAACCACAATCGCAGTTAGAAATGAATTTGCTCCAAAAAAAATTTCAATCCTGCTCCTTTGGACAGATGTTTGAAAAGTCTCGCAGGTGGTGGCATCTTCTCCCAGGCCTCTTCCAGGTTCTGGTCTTTGCCTGTCTTGATTAACCAGCACAGGATGATGTCAGTTCCATGCATGCTCAGGAGTGTAGTCATCCTGACACACAGGCAGTGTGCTGGTATGTAAACTAAGCTGTGCATGCACAGCTCAGTGTACGTTTTACAGGGGATTGCAAATAGGCAGAAGAGACGTTGCGTTTGTGGTAAAGAGACTGCCTGTTCCCAGTTTATTTTTTAAATTTAATTCCGCTTTAAGATGGGACCTAAATGTCAGTGTTATACCCCAACACAGAAAATATTTATTTGGAACCCGGCTGTCTGCCCTGTCTCTAGCTGAAGAAGAGGGACAGAGAGCCTGAATCTGCTTCTCCATTTGGCACCTGTGAGTGGAGTTAGACAGAGCTGAGCACCTCCAGGATTAAGCCTTAACAGGGGGAGGTTGGAAATTGTTTCCTTCAGCTTGATCTCCATCCTGAATGTTTCCAGGAGTCCTGGGAGGATCCAGGTGAGTGCAGGGGATTTTTCTTGATAGAGGGACAGAGAGCCTAGATTTACTTCTGCATTTGGCATCTGTTAGCGGAGTTAGAGCTGAGCACTCCCATGGTTAAAGGATAGGTTCACTTTTAGCAACATGTTTCACCCAAATTTAGGGTGTAACATGTTACTAAATAACCTGCTGCTAGTCCGACCTAATCCCCCATTGTGACAGCGGGCAGGGGATTTTTTTTTTCCGCACCTGCTGTTACAATTAAAAACAGGATGTCTGTGCGGGGCTCCACCCACACAGCTGTGTCATTCATTCACAGAGTTCTGTGAATGCCTGAACTTCAACTACCATCTGCCATTGCGGCAGACGGCTTGTAGTTCTCAAAGAACTACGAGAGCGCTGGTGAGCACTCTAGTAGTTCATTGATCTTTCTGCAATTCAGTAACTGCCTGTTTGTATCGGTGGTATGGGAAGACAGTGTATTGAGAGTCTGCAGGAGCCTGACATTGCACCAGCAATCTACTGGCTATACGTCTAAATGACTTTTACAATACACCATATTGCAGCCTTTCTAACCTTTTTACCCCATTGGGTAAATTCATTGGGGGTCACTAGGAAAAAAGCTCCTCTTACAGTAGTGGTCAGAATACCACCCTTACAGCAAACAAGATAATTGGTGTCATATCGCTGACTCTGCCGAGTAGTTTCAACCCTGGAACTATACTGGCACCATCAAATGGGAGGTCGATTAGTTCACAGCTCAATGAACCCTAGTATAGTTTGGCTGCCATAGAGACTGCAGCACAAAATATGACAAATCAGCAGATACAGATTTTGTTTTCATCCATCCATTCATTGCAACTTTGTAGTGGCAGTGAAAGAGTTAAAAAAAAAAAAAAACAGGATTTGATCGGTAACTAGGGATGCGCCAATATTGAGTATTTTCACAAGTACTCGTGCTCATAAAAATGCTCCAGATACACAAAACCGATACTTTGCGGTGCATTTTGTGCCCATACATAATGAAGACTCAAATTGCACTGCAAAGAATCGTATGCAATTTGAACCGGAATGCGGTTTGTGCCCATTAAGTAAATCACACTGCTGTTATAAGGTACAACGCTCTGTCACTCAATTGCTCTCATGCATGGTCACCCTTTCACATGTGCGTTTTGCAGCCCAATCAACAAACATTGTAAACAGTATAGACAACAAGTAACTGAAACTGAAATTGTAGGATATACAGTGCTTTAGCAAACTAAATGTCACCCTGTTAATGTTTAAGCTTACTTTAACTTTCATATGGACACAGTCAGACTTAAACTGAATTTTGGTTATTATTATTATTTTTTTATAGAGTAGGGAAGGGTTAGAACCTATTTTAGGTTTTCATTGTTGTTCGATAAAACGACTTCCTCTAGCTTCCTGTCTTTGGGACACAAGTAGAAGCAAGAAAAAAAAACTCCCCAAAGTGAAGGGAAGCAACTGACAGGGGATACATTTTTCCGAACAGCAATAAAAACCTTATGCTGCATATACACGGTCGGAATTTCCATCAAAAAAAGTTTGATGGGAGCTTTTGGTCGGATATTTCAACCGTGTGTATGCTCCATCCAACTTTTTCTGTCTGAATTTCCGCCAGCAAAAGATTGAGAGCTGGTTCTCTATTTTTCCGACGGAAATACCGTTTGTAGCAATTCCGACGCGCAAAAAAAACACGCATGCTCGGAAACAATTCGACGCACGCTTGATATTATTGAACTTAATTTTCTCGGCTTGTCGTAGTGTTGTACGTCACCGTGTTCTTGACGGTCGAAAGTTCAGAGAACTTGTGTGACTGTGTGTATGCAAGCCAAGCTTGAGCGGAATTCCGTCGGAAAAACCATCCAAGATTTTCCCAATGGAAGTTACACTCGTGTGTATGGGGCATTAAAGTCATTACCCTTCCCGCTAGCCAAATCGTAAGAAAAAATGTTAGCACTGGTATTTTCACTCTCTATATGTTTGCAATTTCTCTTGTTTTTGTTTTAGACACCCTAAACGGAAAGGAAGTCGTGTTCTGAAATTTTTGCTTACATTTAAGAAAGATGGGGAAAAGAAAGAAAGTTTCTTCTAGCCGCCGAGAGCTGGTTTTTGATGAGGAGAAGAGAAAGTGAGTGATGACCTTTTTATATATACAAAAGTTAGATAACAAATTTGTTTTGTAATCTCTACATAAGCCACGTTCCCATTCTACCTTCCCCAGAAGACTAGAAATGCCTATTGAAAGCACGATGAAGTTTTTTCAGTTAATTTAATCTTCTCATACATAAAGCCCATCCCCAGGGAAAGGAAAAATGCTCACTTGCAGTGGAGCTGTCCCTGATCTGCAAAGTTGTCTACAAATCATGTTCAATTAGGTCTAGGGAATGCATTCGCTTCCACAGGCTCTTAAACTGGTCCCTTTAGCCCCCCCTATGCTCTGGCGATTGCAGGTCTTCTGACATCAAGTCCAATGCAGAGCTCATAGTCCTGCATTGGGTGTGATGACGATGAGGGACAGTCCACAGCTGGAGTGTAAAGGAGCGTTCCAGCTGCGGGGGGGGTGGGGGTGGGGGGGCGCTGGCACAGGATCAGGTAAGTAGAACTGCTCTTTGCTCCTCCTTGGACCTAAACAAGCATTTAACCTTTACAGTGTGGGGGCATTTTTCTTTTCCCTGGAGATGGGCTGTATAGATACAATAAAAAGCCTATCTAAAGAGGATCTATACTGTGGAAGTGACTAGTCACCTTCATTGCCAGTAGACTACCTGCAGCTGATTATTTCCCCAGGTTCAGCTTAACATGCTTCTATTATCACAACAGTTGGTGAGGTGTGCCTCTGGGTGGTGGCAGCCATCTTGGTAGAGGTGGAACGCTTTGCTTCCTCATGTTAGATCCACCTCCTTAATGACTAGTGCTCTTACGAAGTGATGAATAATAAACTTATGACCGGTGCGGGGAATAATCAGTATACAGTATCTTGCTGCCTTCTGCTATATGCTCATGAACTTATACCAGAAGGGTATAAGGCTTGGACAAAGCCCTGCTTTGTCCAAGTTCTTTGCGCTGCAACCTAATTGTATGTCAAGGAGTGCACCAGAATTCCTTATGAGGAAATCAAGGTGAATACAGAATTTTTTTTTTTTTTTTTTTTTTTTTTTTTTTTTACGTACTGCTTTGCCACTATTGGCCCTTTTGTCGCAAACAAACACAACTAAACAAGTAATATGGTGGCCTGGAACCACCTTCAGCTGGTCTCGGTCAGTATACAGTATCTTGCTTCTGCCTTCTGCTATATGCTCATGAACTTATACCAGAAAGGTATAAGGCTTGGACAAAGCCCTGCTTTGTCCAAGTTCTTTGCGCTGCAACCTAATATAATCTAGTGAAAATTTCTTGACCTGGGTTCCCCCAGGGAGATTTCTATCTGCTTTTTTTTTCTTTTTCTTTTTTGATGTGTTGGTTAGGCTTCATGTGGTTAATGGAAGAACTTATTCACTTCATCCACTCCTTTATTTATGCGTTCCTATGCGATATATATTACACTTTCTTACATTTTTAATTGTTTTTCTTTGTAAGTCTGTTCCTGGTCAAATGCAGAGTGGGCAAAAAGGTCTGGTTGCAGAAAGCGTGCACATGCAGCTTCAGAACTACATGATTGCATTGCAGACTAGATTAGATATACGCCTGAAATGGATACTCTCGAGAGTGGCTCTCCAAGCTGGACCACTGACTGGAACTTCTGGCTTGCCTTATAGCCAGTATGCTATCTTAGAGGGCCAATCTGGAGCTGCAAAAATAAAATTACACTAAATAATATAATATAATATAAAATAATAATTTATTTATTTTTGTTAAGAAAAAAAAAAAAGTCTATACTTACCTACTCTGTGCTATGGAATTGCACAGAGAGGCCACGGACCTCCTCTTTTCGGGTCCACAGCTGGTGCTCCTTGCCCCTCCTCTCTGTCCAGTGCCCCATGGGAAGCCGGAATGCTGACACCTAAACATTTTTTTTACCCTAATGCAAGGAATTCATTAACATTTGGAAAACATTTAAGACCTGGCAGTGAAAGAAGGGAGTTGAACCCGTGCCGTGAACGGTGGCTCCCGCGTGCATGTGCGGGAGTGATGTCATCACTGCTCCTGCCAGTCACAGAGCACGAGTCCGCGAACCCAGAAGTAAGACGGGTGAAGATAGAAGAGGCCTCCAACGATGGCATCGCTGAAATGCTTCGTTTTCAGATATGTTTCACATAATGTGCTAGTATGCGATGCATACTAGCATATTATGCCTTTACCTTGCAGATAAGAGAAAAAGAAAAACATCCAGCGGTTTACAACCGCTTTAAGAGGTTTATCATGACCAGGCTCAGGTGTATGCTTGGGTCAATCGGAAGGGTTCCTCCTTGGGACACCTCTAATTCCCAATGCCCTTACCTAAGAACCCTTTGAACCCCCGAGTGAGGCCAAAATAAAATGGGTTACGCTTAAAATAATTTTTTTTTATTGACTGTTGCATCATCATTGGCTGTTGTTGAATCATACTTGCCTAGATAGATGCAGCATCGGTCCCCCACTGGCTCTAGCACTGAGAACCGAGCGATCAAACACTGCCAATCGCTCGGTTCTCAGAGCTCACTAAGCAGAGAGCTAGTGACTGCCAGTCACCACTCTCTCCTTTGCCCAACACACACACACTCTTAGAGGCTGAGCCAGGTGCTGATCCAGGCATGTGGGCGGATCCTGACCATATGGTGGTGATCCTTACCGAGCCTGGACTGGATCAGTGACGTCAACGGGCTTCATCATGCTGTCAGCCAAAAACAGGTCATAGGAGTGCAGAACGATCTGCACTCCTGTGATCCACAAGGGATGTACAGCCAAATGAGCAAACTGATACGTGGCATGGAGGAGCTCGGCTATGATGAGAGAGCTGAATTAATTTTTTTTTTCTTTTCTTAAGAGGTGATTTAAAGCTGAATTCCAGGATTTCAGCTCCTATGTAAAAAGTGAAGCACACTAGGATAGTTAAGTCCAAGGAGCTGCATTACATCTCCTGGGTTCATCTCTATTATATACACCTGACAGTTTTATTGCACTCCTGGAAAAAGGCTAGCATTGGATTTCCAGATGCATCAGGTCTAAGCATCTTCAGCAAAAATTTCAATTTTGGTTTCATCTGACCAGAGCACCTTCTTCCACATGTTTGCTGTGTCCCACACATGGCTTCTCCCAAACTGCAAATGGGGACTGCTTATGGATTTCTTTCAACAAAGGCTTTCTTCTTGCCACTCTTTCATGAATGCCAGATTTGTGGAGTGCATGACTAATAGTTTTCCTGTGGACAGATTCTCCCACCTGAGCCGTGGATCTCTGCAGCTCCTCCAGAGTTACTATGGGCCTCTTTGCTTCTTCTCTGAATGCTCTCCTTGCCTGGCCTTGTCTTGGTAGGTTTGCAGTTGTGCCATACTCTTTCTGTTTTCGGATGATGGATTGAACAGTGCTCCATGAGATATTCAAAGCTTGGGATATTTTTTTTTTTTTTTTATAACCTAACCCTGCTTTAAACTTCTCCACAACTTTATCCCTGATCTGTCTGGCATGTTCCTTGGCCTTCATGATGCTGTTCGTTCACTAAGGTTCTCTATGATGTCATGTTCCTCCTTGGACTTAACTTCTAGTGTGCCTGCACTTTACAAAGTGGCTGAACTCTTGGAATTCAGCCTTAAGCTGGCCATACACCATACAATTTTCTTATTCAATTTTCTTTAGATTTACCTTCAACTATGTAGTGCAAGGGTCTGCCTGATTGCATACACATTGAAAGGGTTTAGGTTTCACCCCATATTATATGGTTTTGGTAAATCTAAAGGAAAGTTGAACAGGAAAATTGAATAGTGTATGGCCAGCCTTAGACCGTTTTCACACTTAGGCAGTTTTCAGGCGTTTAATGCTAAAAATAGCACCTGAAAACTGCCTCTCATGCCTCCCCAGTGTGAAAGCCCGAGTGCTTTCACAGTGGGGCGATGCGCTCGCAGGACTGGAAAAAAAATCCTGCAACTAACATCTTTGGGCTAGAGTAGGCACTGCCCCTGCCCATTGAAATGGGCAGCGCTTTGGAAGCGCCGCAACCATTTCTTCGGCCACTAACGGACCCGCCGTCTAAGACCCCTTTCACACTGGGGCGTCGGGTCTGTCGGCGGTAAAGCGCCGCTATTTTTAGCATCGCTTTACTGTTGTTTTTGCGGGGGTTTAGGGTTAAAACTTTGCTGGCGGTTCTGCAGCGGTGCCCATTCAGTTCAATGGGCAGGAGCGGTGTATACACCGCTCCAAAGATGCTGCTTGCAGGAGTTTTTTTTAATGTCTTGCAAACGCACTGCTCCAGTGTGAAAGCCCTCCAGCTTTCACACTGTTGCGACAGGAGGGGCTCTTTATAGGCGCTATGCAGGTGCCTTTTTTTAGCACTGTGGTGCCTGTAAAGCACCTCAGTGTGAAAGGGCTCTTAAGGATATGATCAATATGTATAATTGCATAAGTGGTCCATATAGTGAACTTGCTGTAGTTATTCACATTTAGGTCATTAGAGGACAAGGGGGGCACTCTTTACATCTGGAGGATGTAAAAAAGTTCACCTTCATATACAGAAAAGTTTCTTCACAGTAAGCGCTGTGAAAATGCGGAATGGGCTCCCTCAAGAACTGGTTCTGGCCAGCTCAGAGTGTTTAAAAAAAAAAAAAAAAAAAGAGTTGGATGCATTCCTAAATGCCCAAAATATACCTGGATATTGATATTTAGAGGTAATATTGACAAGGGTTATGGAACCAGGGAATATCTGATCGCCTCATGGGGGATGAGAAGGGATACCCCCCCCCCCCCCCACCCACACACACTGAAGTTTTTACCTTCCTCTGAATCAGCTGTGGATATAGAATAATGTTTATGAAGGTTTTCTATTGGTGAGGTGTGTTTTTATTAAAAAAAAAAAAAAATTACTGGTTTTGGGTTAGGGTAATTTATCAGATCCAGTATGGAATGCCCAGGTGTCTTATGTAGGTTTCCCTGTCTTGTTAGAGAATATTTGACTGGTTTCCATAAAAGGAAATTACAAAGAAGAAAGGCTGCTGTGGAAGAAATCAAACAGAAAATAAAGGAGGAGCAAAAGAGGATGAAGGAAGAGGTAAGATGTGTGTTCATACCAGCATTCCACGTGTTTATTTTGTGTGATGTTAATAATAATAATTAAAACTTTTTTTTATATATATAATTTTCTTTATCGTACATTGTGGGACACAGAGCCTAAGTAATAACTTAATGGGTTATGGGCCACCTTCAGGTGATGGACACTGGTATACCCAATACAGGAAGTTCACTTCCCTATACAACCCCTCCTCATTCCAGAAGCACCTCAGTTTTTTCGCCAGTGTCTAAGGTGTTGGTCACAAGTGAAGATGTGCTCTAAGGTGCTCCAGGAGAGATCCATGCTGGATTTAAATAACCTCCACAGACCAGATCCATCCAAGCCACTGAGGCCACAGGATGGTACCTGGGCCTCGCATAGACGAACAAGGTTTTGCCTGTAAGCCTCTCTTTTGAGGGCTGGATCCCAGGACTCTCTTTAGTCATGCTACATTACCTAAAGTTGATCCTGAGGGGTGCTATACAGGTCCAAAGGAGTGGAACCCCTATAATAGGGACCCGGTCTTTGAAGGTTTACTAACGCAGCCTGCTGTAATGGGTGAAGTTTGGATCTATCTGTTTTCAGCAGTATCCTGCAGCAAGGAAAAGGTAAGGGAAAAAGCCTAGGAACTGTAAAAAGTCCACTTATGCCTTTTTCTTCCATGTGAATAACATTGTAATGCCTTAAAATCTCCAGTAGAGGGAGTATAATACATATACCTTGGTATGTTGCTTCTCAGCAGCTCTGTGTCCAACTTTAAACAGTGTGTGTGTGTGTCCCAGCAGCAGGAGGGGGTTCTTAATTGAACAAAGATGTTTCTCTACCCCCCTGGTGGGGGGAAGGAGGCTGGGGTAAGCAGATTGTTATATTATGTCTCCTGTTAAAACACTAAATTGTTACCATAGCCTCATACTGCGGAGAAAAACATCCCCACTCCCGGGGGGGTGGGGTGGCGGCTACCTATTGGTTAAAATGACTCACATTTTAGCATATCAGACTGCCTTTTAGAAAAGCCTTGTTGTGCCCAGCCTTGTACATTGTCATTGTTACAAACTTCCTCTGAGTCTGGCAAGCGCCAGACGGCGATCGCAGCCTCTTCTCCTACGGGTCTGCATTGCAGACCCGAATGCCGTGTTGTCCATGCACGGACTAAAGGTTTATTTTGTTTTTTTTAACAAGGAGGAGGGTGGGTACTGGAAGGGACGTGGCTTAAGGCAGGCGGTGCCGTGTGCAGGACGTAGCGTCCACGTGGAGCACAGCTGAGGATGCCAATCAGGCTCACACCTGAATTTTTGTTATAAAACAGACGCTCTCATTGTCAGAAGATCTCTCAGAGCAACTGAAGAGAAGAAGTCTGTCACACAGGACACAGGAGCACTGGGGCACGTAAGAGGGTGTATACAGGCATTTCCAGTACAGGAAATACATTGTTGCACAGCATCAAGCTGATCTTTATGGTGGCATTGTTTTGCTAGACTATGCTCAGCAAGTAGTACATTTTACTAGAGTGCCTCTGCTTTTGTGCTTAGCACTATGGCTTCCAGAGTTACCACAAAGGTACCAAAAGTTCCACCTCCAGGCGCTGGGAACTCTAGTCATGCCTCCACACTATCATCCTCTCCAGAGATACCAGATATGGCAAGCCAGGGTGAGTCATTGGAAACAATTGGTGGTGCAACTGCTTCTCACACTTCAGCCCCCGTATACGTGACTGAAGATGCTTTTTCCTCTGCCCTGCAGGGCCTAGAAGGAAGGTTAGCGACTTTAATCGCATACTCCATCCAAATGGATAGGAAGCGTGCTGGATCCCCCTCCCCCACCTCAAACCCTTTACCAAGGGAACAGTGGGTACAGGGTGAGGTATTACCCTCAGGCGATCACGTGGAAAAACAAGCCGATTATTCCTCTTCGGAGGAAACAGTTGATGAACCTTTTTTTAACCTCGCAATCTGAGAGATTGATGGTACAAACTCTTACGGCGATGGTTCGTTCCACTTTCATGCTACCCCTAACAGTCAGCTGAAAGTGGTTTCTTCCTTGGGTTCTTTAAATCCTTTACAGCCTTTTCATGCGTTTCCGGTCCATGCATTACTAGAACAGCTTATTTATGCTGAATGGGATCACCCAGATAAGCATTTTCTCCCTCCAGTTCTCTATCCCATGGAGGAGAAATTCACCAAAAGATGGAATGTACCAGTAGTTGACGCTGCGATTTTCCAGTGTGGATAAAAGTTTAACTTGTCCAGTTGACAGTGCACAAATGCTTAAAGATCCAACAGGTAAAAAGTTGGAATTCCTGTTAAAATCCTTTTCCTTGGCAGGGGCCGCTACTCAGCCTGCAGTCGATGCAATAGGCATCTGTCAGTCCCTAAAGGACCAGTTCAGAGAGGCCCTTAAGGAGGTCCCTGCACAACAGGCCCGTGAGTTAGCCGAACCAAAGGCATTATGTTTTGCCATAGACGCTATGAAAGACTCTATTCATCAGCACCTTCAGTTTGTAGCCTTGCCCTTCGGCAAGCTGCAGCACCCCGGGTATTCACAAAAGTACTGGCCCCACCTCTAGCCAGATTAAGGGCACAGGGCATAACAGTATTGGTGTACCTAGACGATCTATTGCTAATAGACCGGTCAGTGGCTCGCTTAGAGCAAAGTGTACGCATTACAACCAGTTACCTAGAAAGTCTGGGTTGGATTCTCAACCTAGAGAAGTCTTCCTTAAAACCGCTAAAAAAGCTGGAGTATTTGGGCCTGATCATAGACACAGCCCAGAAAAAGGTGTTCTTGCCTCCGGCAAAAATCGACTCCATACGAGAGCTGGTGCGGATGGTCAGGTCGAAAGAAGATTCCTCCATTCGCCTTTGCATGAGGTTGTTAGGAAAGATGGTGGCTTCGTATGATGCAATTCCCTATGCCCAGTTCCATTTGAGACTGTTGCAAAACAGTATCCTGTCTGCTTGGAACAAAACGATCCAAGCTTTGAAATTGCCAATGCGGCTATCCCTAAGGGTGTCCCAAAGCCTTAGTTGGTGGTTACTAACCCAGAATCTGCTGAAAGGAAAATCCTTCAGACCAGTTATCTGGAAAGAGGTAACGACAGATGCCAGCCTTTCAGGCTGGGGAGCAGTACTAGAGAAGACAACTGTCCAGGGACAGTGGTCTAGAACCGAAAAGAGCCTTGCCCATCAACATCCTAGAGATTCGGGCAGTGCGGCTGGCTCTGAAAGCCTGGACTTCCAGGTTAAGGGATTGTCCTGTCAGGATCCAATCTGACAATGCCACAGCTGTGGCCTATATCAATCACCAAGGGTCACCAAGAGTCTCTCAGCGCAGAGAGTGGTGAACCATATTCTAACTTGGGCAGAAAGGAATGTTCCGTGCATATCAGCAGTCTTCATTCCGGGAGTAGAGAATTGGCAGGCGGACTACTTAAGTCACCAGCAGTTATTCCCAGGGGAATGGTCTCTTCACCCCGACATTTTTCGGGCTGTTTGCTAAAGATGGGGGACTCCGGATGTAGATTTTCTAGCGTCCAGATTCAACATGAAGTTAGTCAACTTTGTGTCCAGGACAAGGGATCCACTCGCATGTGGAACAGATGCGTTGGTGACCCCGTGGGATCAGTTCTCACTGGTCTATGCATTCCCCCCTATTCAGTTACTGCCACGACTCCTTTGCAGGATCAAGCTGGAAAGAAAGCCAGAGATTCTGGTAGCATCAGCATGGCCCAGAAGGTCATGGTATGCAGAAATCGTAAAGATGGCAGTGGAGGATCCATGGTCCCTTCCACTAAGGCCAGACCTGCTCTCACAGGGGGCGATATTCCATCCTACTTTACAAACGCTACATTTAACGGCTTGGCTATTGAAACCCACATTCTGAAAAGACGTGGACTTTCTGGGTCAGTTTATCTCTACTCTGATTAATGCAAGGAAGCCAACTTCCAGAACTATATATTAGAGTCTGGAGGGCTTATGTTTCCTGGTGTGAATCCAAGGGTTGGCACCCTCTGAGATCTATCATAGGCAGAATTCTTGCCTTTCTACAATTAGGGGTAGAGATGAAGTTGGCCTTGAGTACTATTAAGGGCCAAGTCTCAGCCTTATCAATCTTATTTCAAAGACCGCTTTCTACACATTCTTTAGTCCGGGGTTTCATGCAAGGGGTGATGCGGATTAATCCGCCAGTTAAATCACCTTTGAGCCCTTGGGACTTGAACTTAGTTTTGTCAGTGTTACAAAAACAGCCATTTGAACCGATACAGCATATTCCCATAGTCCTCCTGACAAGGAAGCTGGTGTTCTTGGTTGCTATATCCTCAGCAAGGAGGGTTTCGGAATTGGCTGCTCTTTCTTGTAAAGAGCTGTACCTGATTATTCATGAGGACATAGTGGTATTACGCCCCCGTCCAGACTTTTTGCCAAAAGTGGTTTCAGGTTTTCACCTGAACCAAGATATTGTCCTGCCATCATGGTTTTTCCAAAACCATGTTCCAGGGAAGAGAAGTCACTACATTGTCTTGATGTAGTGAGAGCAGTGAAAATCTATTTAAAGACAACTGCTCAGATTAGAAAGACTGATGTCTTATTTATTCTGCCAGAGGGTCCTAAAAAAGGACAGGCAGCGTTGAAATCCACTGTCGCTAAGTGAATTCGGCAAGTTATAATTCAGACTTATGATTTAAGGGGAAAGATTCCTCCTTTTCAAGTCAAAATGCACTCTACCAGGTTGGTTAGTGCTGCTTGGGCAGTGCGTCACCAGGCCTCCATGGCTCAGATCTGCAAGGCCGCAACTTGGTCTTCAGTGCATACATTCACAAAATTTTATCAGGTGGATGTAAGGAGGTAAGAGGATATCGCCTTCAGGCTCAGTGTGCTGCAGGCAGCTGTATAAGTCCTCAAGTCTGGGGGTGCCCTACAGGTTGTCTCTTCCTCCCCTCAAATAGCATTGCTATGGGACGTCCCATTAAGTTATTACTTAGGCTCTGTGTCCCATGATGTACGATAAAGAAAATAGAATTTTTTAACAGCTTACCTGTAAAATCCTTTTCTCCCCAGTATATTGCTTTTCTACAAAAACTGAGATGCTCCTGGAAGGAGGAGGGGTTATATAGGGGAGTAAACTTCCTGTATTGGGTATACCAGTGTCCATCACCTAAAGGTGGCCCATAATCCATTAAGTTATTACTTAGGCTCTGTGTCCCATGATGTACTCCAAGAAAAGGGATTTTACAGGTAAGCTGTTATAAAAATCCTTTTTTTTTTTTTTTTTTTTTTTTTTTTATTTTTTTTTTTTGGAGATGACAGAGTTAAACTACCATACTATATCTTTTATCATTTGGGTACTTTGGTGGTAAACTAAACTATATGCACCTGAGGAGGAATTTACTAGAATTGGATCAGCTGCGCATGGTAGCCAATCAACTTCCAACTTTTGCTTGTTCAGTGAGACCCCAGCCACACCAATATCAAATTTGGACCCCTGGCTGTGTCCCAATAGACATGCATAGGAGTGCTGCAGGTGGATGCATGGAACACCTGCACATAATTGCAGGAAAGATGGCCCTTTGCACAGGTGTACAGATAGGTACACCTCTATGAATGAGGCCTAGGAGCGCTTTCACACTGGCAGCACCCAGGCGTCGGCCAGCACAGTGCCCCAGTGTGAAAGCACTTGGATTTTCACACTGGGATTGCAGATGAGGCTTTTTTCAGGTCTTATTTTTAGCGCTAAAATGCCTGAAAAACAAATCTGGCTGTCCTGTACACCTGCTGCAGGTTCTGGTTGCTCCTGTCTAAGTAAATTCCCCTCCTGGATGGAATGCTACAGGAGTAAAAACAAGTTGGATTCAATGTTCCAGATTGGTAGTTAATGATACAGCTCAAGATTTGGGAAATGACTGCTTCTATCCAAAGTTTCTTGCACTTTTTTTTCTTTTTTTTTTTTTTTATGAGGTTATTTTTAAGCCATCCTTATACAAGTATCATCCTTCCACTTAGAAGAGCAGTGTGGAGTGAACATTGATTTGAGTTACTAAATGATGGGGTCTAAAGCAAAATTCCATGAAAGACCCATTTAAAAAAAGTTTTGTAGATAAATCAAATTGAAATGTTCAAGCAGTCCCTTTTTTTTTTTTTTTTTTTGACAAGCAAATCCACAGAACCGTCCAGTTTCCTATTCTGCAACTGTTGCTCAGATATATTTCTTCCTTGACAGAGGCACAAAGAATACATGAAGATGCTTAAGGAAAGAGAAGAAGCTTTAGGTAAGACAAATCCTCTCTATGGATCGCTCAAAGAACTATAGACCTTATGTTGCTAAATTTATATTCAGTGTGACTAACTACTACTAACTAAGGCCTTTGATGTGCAAGGAGAAATGGGGCTATGCTAGGGCTTTGACTCTTTTGGAGTCACATAGTCTAGCAAGTTCAAAGGCATATTGCAAGTGAATGAAAAATAATTTATGGAAAGGAAACTTACTGCAAGTAAGCATTGAAAATACTTGCAGCTCCACCAGACTCAGAGGAATCAATGAAGTGACACTATATGGTATTCCCCTTCACTCCTTCCATGGAAGCTACATAAGTTTATGTAGGGGGAGGGGCTAAAATGCTGGGCCAGCACAGCGAGTAATTACACTCAGAAAAGGAGAGGTCGATAACATGCCAGGGCTGTGCTAAGTAAGAGCCCTTTCACATGTGGGCGGGTGTCGACGGTAAAGCGCCGCTATTTTAAGCACCGCTTTACTGTCATTTTAACAACGCTATTCGGCCGCTAGCGGGAAGGTTTTAACCCCCACTAGTGGCCGAAAAAGGGTCAAAACTGCAGCGACTTTTTGGCGGCGCTGCCCCATTGTTTTCAATGGATGGGGTCGCTTTAGGAGCGGTGTATACACCGCTCCTACAGCACTGCAAAGCTGTTGCTTGCAGGACTTTTTTTACCATCCTGCAAGCGCAGCACTCCAGTGTGAAACCACTCGGGCTTTCACACAGGAGAGGCTCTTTACAGGCGCTATGCACCCACTATTTTTAGCGCCGTAGTGCCTGTAAAGGGCCTCAGTGTGAGAGAGGTCTAATTAACTGTTCTGTAAGTCAGATTTTTTTAGTTCAATGGCATATATTGTAAGTGAATGAAAATTTTTTTTTATGGAAATCTAGGTTGAACTTGTGTGTTTTTTTTTTTTTTCGACCTCACCTACTATGTAACTATATGAAAGGAAACCACTGCAAGTAAGCATTTAAAATTGTCAGCCACTGGTATTTGTACAGTCATCCTCTTGCCTCTACTATAATAGACGCTGTCTATGTACCTTTGTTTCCATGCATATGTGACTACTATGTGCATGTACTCATCACTAATGTTCTCTTTTAAATACTTAAGATTTTGTTCCAAGCTGATCTCTAACAATTTATGGTCTTTTCACACGGACCCTTCAGTCTCCCCTATTGAGCGGCGTATGTCAACTGTGACATGTCCGCTGCTATCCGATTCGATCTTGTCTGCCAAATCCAGACGGATGGAGGTCCTATTTTCCATCCGTCTGGCGGATTGGATGAAAACGGACAGGCCATTTTTATCTGATCTCTCCATAGAGGAGAGTGGGACTCTGACAGGTCCGTCTCAGCACGGTGAGCAGAGACGGAGCTGTCATCTACCTGCTCAGCGGGGATCAATGGATCGATCCCGCGCTGAGCAAGTGAATTCCGTCAAATGGATCCGCCCATTGTGAAAGGGCCCTTAAAGATAACTGCCTTGACCACATAGGATGAAATTCTGTCAGTTTTTCCTTTCAGACACCAACACATATTGCTGGTACTGGAAATCTGTTTGTGATTTTTTTTGTCTTTCAGAGGAAGCGGATGAAATAGAGAGGCTGGTGACTGCTAAAACAGAGTCTGTTCTTTTTGACCATCCCAATCACACTGTAACCGTGACAACTATTAGTGATCTGGACCTGTCCGGAGTGGGCCTTTTGCCTCCTGGCAGCATAGAGGTATGCTTTATTTATATATACAATATATATCCAAAGGTATTGGGACACCTGCCTTTACACACACACGTGAACTTTAATGGCATCCCAGTCTTAGTCTATAGGGTTCAATAGTGATTTGGCCCACCCTTTGCAACTATAACAGCTTCAACTATATATAACACAGCAGTGCATCCTTACAGGGCTTAGTGAATACTTGTTACAGAATTCAAGGGTAGTAAATGTATGGGGATCCTTACAAAGTTTAGAAACTTCAAGTTTGCTCAGATTAATAGGAATAGACTAGAAATAATCTAAATACAATATGAAAATTAATATACTATTTTGACCATAGACACGCTTTTTTTTTTTTTTTTTTTTTTTTTTTTTTTAATTTGTAAAAGGAAGGGAGGCACTCCCTCATTCCTTAACCCTAAAGCTATAATTCATTAGTTCTGTCTAAATATTTATTTTAGACCAGAAAGTATAGAGGAACTGAATTTATTCTCAGAAGAGGGGATTAAGGGGGGATATGATCAACATGTACAAATACATAAGTTGTCCATATAGTGAACTTGGTGTTGAGTTATTCACTTTAAAGTCACCACAGAGGACAAGGGGGCACTCTTTACATCTAGAGGAAAAAAGATTTCATCTCCAAATACGGAAAGGTTTCTTCACAGTAAGAGCTGTGAAAATGTGGATTAGACTCCCTCCAGAGGTGGTTCTGGCCAGCTTAGTAAATTGCTTTTAAAAGGGCCTGGATTCTTTCCTAAATGTACATAATATGACTGGTTACTGACATTTATAGGTAAAGTTGATCCAGGGAAAATCCGTTTGCCCCTCGGGGGATCAGGAAGGAATTTTTTTCCCCTGCTATATTTTTTTTTTTTTTTTTAAATAATTTTAGAACTTTTTCCACCTTTTTAACCACTTACGGACCGCCGCCGTCGTTTTACATCACTACTTTGAAGAGGAATATAGTTGTTATGGCAGCAGCTAGCGGCCATAACCCCGGTATCCTCTTCTTCACGGGCGGTCCACTTTCAGATAAAAGTAGTCTCTGCGTTGGATTCGCCTCGAGATTACTTTTATCGGCGGCGGGAGAGGGGCTCCGGTGCCCTCCGCCACCTACCAGAGCCGTCGGTAGCGGCGGAGGCGATCGGGTCTGCTTTCCTGTTAGGCATGAAGACGAGTGAAGGGAAGATGGCCCCCACCCGTCTCGATATCATTGCAGGGCAAAAGCGACGTCAAAATGTCCCTTCCGCCCATAGCTCTTTTTTTTTCAAATTTACATTTAATTTTTTATTTTATTTTTTATTGCATTTTAGTGTAAATATGAGATCTGAGGTCTTTTGACCCCAGATCTCATATTTAAGAGGTCCTGTCGTGCTTTTTTTCTATTACAAGGGATGTTTACATTCCTTGTAATAGGAATAAAAGTGACACAATTATTTTTTTTTTTAAAAGAACAGTGTAAAAATAAAAAATAAAATGAATAGGAAAAAATTCTTTATTTTTTTTAAATGCGCCCTGTCCTGCCGAGCTCGCGTGCAGAAGCAAATGCATATGTGAGTAGCGCTCGCATATGAAAACTGTGTTAATACCACACATGAGGTGTCGCTGCGATCGTTAGAGCGAGAGCAATAATTCCAGCCCTAGACCCCCTCTAACTCCAATTATGCAACCTGTAGAATTTTTTTTAAACGTCGCCTATGGAGATTTTTATGGGTGAAAGTTTGTTGCCATTCCACGAGCAGGCGTAATTTTGAAGCGTAACATGTTGGGTATCACTTTATTCGGCGTAACATTATCTTTCACAATATAAAAAAAAATTGGGCTAACTTTACTGTTTGTCTTACACTTGTTTTTATTTAACAAAAATATTTTTTCCAAAAGTGTGCTTGTAAGACCGTTGCGCAAATACGGTGTGACATAAAGTATTGCAGTGACTGCCATTTTATTCTCTAGGGTGTTAGAAAAAAAATTTGTAATGTTTGGGGCTTCTAAATAATTTTCTAGCAAAAAAAAAAACGTTTTTAACTTGTAAACACCAAATCTCAGAAAGAGGCTCGGTCCTTAAGTGGTTAATGTGACCTATAAACTGTACAACTCCATTGAAAAACAAACTGAAATCTTTTAGAGGGGGGGGAAGTAAAAATAAACTAAAATAATGTGGTTGCATAAGTGTTCACACCCTCTTATAACTTAGGATGTAGCTGTGTTTAGAATTAAGCAAACACATTAGAACTTATGTAAATAGGAGTCAGTACACACCTACCATCATTTTAAAGTGCCCCTGATTAACCCCAAATAAAGTTCAGATATTCTAGTAGGTCTTTCCTGACATTTTTCTTAGTCACATCCTACAGCACACCACAGACCACTTCCAAAGCATTATCATTTCAATGGGAAGGTGTGTGTGTGTGTGTGTGTGTGTGTGTGTGTGTGTGTGTTTCTTTTTTTTTTTTCTTTTTAACCACACCAGATTTTACAAAAGACAAATTTTACGTAGGATGTCATAGTCATGTGTTTTTTCTTCTGTTTTTTTTTTTTTTTTTTTTATATTTTTTTATTAATGCCGAAGAAAAAACGATCATTGTGAAAGCAACCTTACTGCAGCTATATCATAAAACCACGCTGCTTTGATAAACAAAATAAAAAGGGTTCATACTACTTGGCGGTGTGAGGAGACAAATAGATCATGGTGAAAGTAGGAGGTAAATCCCCAGCAGATTGATACAGCTTAAAGCATATCTGTGGTCAGAATGTATAATCATGTATTCATTTCATTGTATTTCCATGATTTCTAGCCTACTCCTATTAATCTGAACAAATATACAAAATTTCTAAACTGAAGAGCCTCACACACTTCTTTGAAGTCTGAGTAGGCACTGCTGTCTCACACATTTCACAGAGCCTGCCTTCTGAACTACAGAGATGCGGAGGAGTTTCAGGAGCTTGAGTTGGTACAGGAATTGCTGCTTGAGCCCAGGTTCAATCGCACAATTTCATTCCCGCATGTCAGTCTGACTTTGGCGATTTTAGAGACATCTGTGCGGGTTTCTGCAAAGATGCCTATTGAAATCGCACCCCAAAGTCACCAAAAGTAGTACAGAAACTACTTTTGGGAATCGGTGCAGTGCCACAAATGCGGTGTGCGTCTCACACTGATTCGGATGGTTCCATTGCTGGCAATAGCTGCTGATTTGGCATGCAATTTGACATGTCAAATCGCATGCCAAATTGGTGCAACGTGAACCAGGGCTGAATGTAGAAATAACTATTGTTTGTATTATTTCAGTGCTTATGTGATAAAATGGAAATGTAATGTATTCCTTTATGTAGAACAGTCTTTCAGATTTTAAACATTGTTTTACTTGGCACATTATATATCTACAATATTATATTAACTTTTTATAATGTTCCAAGGTATTAAAGTATGTTTTACATTAGATAATAGGTTGCAAAACAGACTCCTAACAGTACAGGAGCATGACCTGTATGACAATTGAAATGTTTCACTTTCTGGGTGGGACACAATTTTTTAGATATTGTACATAGAACAATGATCCTGGGAGATGGAGGCCTGTAAAAATATAGATTTCCACAAACTAAAGCTGAAGTTGTATATGTTAAAAAAAAAAGAAAAAGAAAACCTGAAGTTATAACCCTTTAAATTCCCTCTGATTATCCTAAATAAAATGTACACACATGTGTGTATATATTAGGGCTGGGAGATTTTCTTAAAAAAAACTTGATTCACGATTCGAATCGAGTTTTTTTATTTTTTTGACACCGCGCCGGTCGTGAGGAGCAGCAGGCAGGAGTTTTTAGGCGAGGCCGCGGTTTCGGCCTAGTCCGCAGCGTCCGGCCTCACCTTAAAAACTCCTGCCCGCAGCTCCTCAGGACCGGCGCGGTGTCAGCGCCTGTCCTGGGGAGCTGCAGGCAGTTTTTAGGCGAGGCCGCGGCTTCAGCCTAGTCCGTGGTGTCTGGCCTAGCGGACTAGGCCGAAGCCGCGGCCTCGCCTGAAAACTCCTGCCCGCAGCTCCTCCTCCAAAAAAAAAAAATCGATTTTTCTTAAATTTTGAATCGATTTGACCTCTCAACTCGATTCAAGATTTACATCGATTTTTTTCCCCCAGCCTGTGTGTGTGTGTGTGTGTGTGTGTGTGTGTGTGTGTGTGTGTGTGTGTGTATATATATATATATATATATATATATATATATATATATATATATATATATATATATATATATATATATATATATATATTAGGATTTTTAAATACAGCTTACCTGTAAAATCCTTTTCTTCCTTTTCTTGAGAGTACATCAGGGGACACAGAGTATTCATTACATAGTGGGTTAGATAGGCACCATTGGTGATTGGACACTGGTTAAACCCAATTAAGGAGAATTCCTCCCCTATATAACCCCTCCCATACGGGGAGGACCTCAGTTTTGTAGCAAAGCAATAGGTAACCACGTTAAACCCATAGAAGGGCGGGAGCTCTGTGTCCCGTGATGTACTCTCAAGAAAAGAATTTTACAGGTAAGCTGTACTTAAAAATCCTATTTTCTTTATCATACATCACGGGACACAGAGTATTCATTACCTAGTGGGATGTCCCAAAGCAATGCTCATTTGAGGGGAGGGAGACACAGATCAGAAAATATAGACCGCAAACGGACCAAAGGAACTAAACTTCAGCCTGCAGTACACTGCGCCCGAAGGCGGTATCCTCTTGCCCCCTTACATCCACCTGATAGAATTTGGTGAATGTATGGACTGAAGACCAAGTCGCAGCCTTACAGATCTGAGCCCTGGAGGCCTGGTGATGCACTGCCCAAGAAGCACTAACAGCCCTAGTTGAGTGCGCTTTCACATGAAAAGGAGGAGTCTTCCTCTTTGTATCATAAGCCTGAAAAATAACCTGTCTAATCCATCTAGAAAGAGTGGATTTCGACACTGCTTGGCCTTTCTTATGGCCATCTAGCAGAATAAACAAATCAGTTTTCCGTATCTGAGTGGTTGCCTTCAGATAGACACTGACTGCTCTAACCACATCAAGAGTGTGCAAAGATTCTTCCTCCGCGGACTGCGGATCTGGAAAAAAGGATGGTAGGATTACATCTTGATTCAAATGGAATCCTGAAACCACCTTAGGTAAGGAGGAACGATTAGGACGCATAACAATCCTGTCTTTGTGAATAATTAAATATGGCTCTTTACAAGAAAAAACTGCCAATTCTGATACTCTCCTAGCAGAGGATATGGCTATCAAGAAGACTAATTTTTTAGTCAAAAGCGCTAAAGGAGCCAGGTGCAGTGGCTCAAAGGGTTGTCCCTGTAAAGCCGACAGCACCAAATTCAAATCCCATGGGCATACTGGAGGTTTGACTGGCGGATTCAACCGCAGTGCCCCCTGAATAAAGGCCTGGACCAGGGAATGTGAAGCAATTGGCTTCTGAAAAAATACAGACAAAGCCGAAATTTGGACTTTGATAGTGCTCAAAGCCAATCTCATTTCTAGGCCTGACTTAAGAAAGGTCAAGATTCTGCTAATCATAAACCTTCTAGGATGCCATCCCCTGGGTTCACACCAGGAAACATATGCCTTACAGATTTTGTAGTAAATAAACCTGGAGGCTGGCTTTCTGGCATTAACCAGAGTGGAAAGGACTGACTCCGAGAGCCCATGGTCTTTTAAAATGTGGGTTTCAGCAGCCAAGCCATCAAATTTAGACTTCGTAAAGCAGGGTGGCAAATCAGACCCTGTGTGAGCAGATCTGGCCGGAATGGAAGGACCCAAGGCCTGCCCACTGCCATCTTTATGATCTCTGCATACCAAGGTCGTCTGGGCTAAGCCGGGGCTACTAAAAGGACTGACTTTGCTTCCCTTTTAACCCTTCCCAGGAACCTCGGAAGAAGTGGGTTCGGAGGGAAGGCATACATTAGATTGTACTGATCCCATGGGATTGTCAGAGCATCTGACCCCTGAGCAAGTACATCCCTTGTTCTGGACACAAATTTGTCCAGCTTCCTGTTGAATCTTGACACGAATAGATCCACATCTGGTGTTCCACACCTTTGACATATGGTTTGGAATATGTCGGGGTGTAGGGACCATTCTCCTGGGCATAATTGCTGACTGCTTAAGAAATCCGCTTACCAATTTTCCACTCCTGGGATGAATACTGCAGACAGGCAGGGAACATGGCTTTCTGCCCATGCAAGAATGCGATTCACCTCCCTTTGGGCATCCAGACTTCTGGTGCCTCCTTGGTGATTGATGTAAGCCACAGCCGTGGCATTGTCGGATTGTATCCGAATAGGATGACCCTGTAGCCTGTAAGACCAGTCCATGAGGGCCAAGTAAATTGCCCGAATGTCTAGAATATTGATGGGCAAGCGTGTCTCGGTTGCAGACCATCTTCCCTGCGTGCATGTTTCTTCCAGAACTGCACCCCAGCCTGTCCGACTGGCATCTGTGGTTACGATCTTCCATTGTAGTGGAAGAAAGGCTTTGCCTTTTAAAAAGATTTTTGGTTCGTAACCACCAATTGAGGCTTTTGCGTATCCTTGGGGATAGGCACATCGGAAGATCCAAGGCATGAGTCTTTTTGTTCCAAGCTGCGAGAATGCTTCTCTGCAGGGGCCTTGAGTGAAACTGGGCAAATGGAACAGCCTCAAAAGTGGCAACCATCTTTCCTAACAGTCTCATACATAGCCGAATGGATGGACTCTTTTTGCTTAATACTAAGCAGACTAGAGCTCTTACGGCCTTGACCTTTGGCTCTGCCTTGAGCGGTGTCTATGATCATGCCTAGATACTCCAACCTTGTTGAAGGTTGCAAAGAAGACTTTTCTAGGTTGATTATCCAGCCTAGTCTTTCCAAATGTCTTGCTGTCTTGAAAAAATAGCGGTCCAGGTGTGCCACCGATTGCTCCTATGAGTAGCAAATCGTCTAGATAAGCTACCACAGTTATGCCCTGAGCTCTTAGATTTGCTAAGAGATGGTCTAGAATTTTTGTAAAAATTTGAGGAGCTGCAGCGAGACTGAAAGCAAGGGCTACAAACTGGAAATGGCGCTGGTCTTCCGCGAACCTTAGATATCTTTGGTAAACGGGAAAAATCGGCACATGAAGATATGCATCCTTGATATCTATTGATGCCATAAATTCTCCCCCCTGCAGGGTGGAGACCACCAAATGAATTGACTGCATTCGGAAGGATCGAATGTGTAGAAACTGATTCAGATCCTTTAGATCTAGGATGGGTCTGACATCTCCATTTGGCTTTGGAACGGTGAAGAGATTTGATTAGAACTCTGAACACTGATCTTTTGGATTCATTTTTACTATCGCTCCCTGGGATAGTAAGAGATCTAAGGCCAGTAGCAGCGGTTCTCGCTTTACTGGATCTTTATGAACCCTTGACCTTAGGAAACGAGCTGGTGGAAGCTCTAGGAACTCTATTTTGTAACCTAGAGATACTGAAGAGACCACCCACTTGTCTTGAACCTCTTCCCGCCAGGCTCCTGAAAACTGTAGGAGCCTTCCCCCTCCTACTCGGCCGAGTGGGGGCGCCCTTTCACAGGGATGTTTCGGGGCTATGCTTGGCAGGCTTTCGTCCCCAAGCCTTTTTCTGCCCTTGGGTGTGACCCTGGGCCCTTCCTCTGAAAGTAGATTGGGAAGGCCGTCGCCACTGCTTAGAGCCTGATGTTCCAGGGGAAGGGGAAAGAGACTGTTTGAATGGTGGACGTTTACTCCTCTTAACTGGTAGGAGTGTAGATTTACCACCTGTAATTTTTTGGATAAAATTATCTAGGTCATTCCTAAATAGGCGTTCCCCTTTGAATGGGAAGCCAGCTAAATATCTTTTGCATGAAAGCTCTGCTGCCCAACTTTTAAGCCAAAGGGACACGCGCATGTGTACCAACAGGAGAGACAAACGAGATGCTTGCTGGGCAGAATCCAGAATTGCATCAATCATAAAACACATCACCTGTGGAAGGTCTGCATAGTTCTCCACTTCCTCACTGGGAAGGAGGTCAAGCATCTGCTTAACCTGTTCCTTGAGGAATTTTTTTTTTTTAAATTCCTTTATTTTATTTCAACAATGTATGTTACAGTGTGATATACAAGTTATCAAGATCTATAACATTTAGTGAGTGATAAAAAAGATAAAACAGAGGTATGAAGAGGACTTTAACAGAAAATTACCGTCGACTAAAGACGTGAACACATTCATTCCTCTAGTATTACATGGTCTGCATAATGAAAGCAGAGCCTGAGTGTATGGGGAAGTCTGATGTTATGGTTATCATACTATCCATTTACAAGCAGTTCCCTGCGGTATGCCTCATTTAAACTAAAGGCTCGTGTATTTATCCTTAGACAACAGGTATATAGATAAACCAAGATAACAAAGGGAGAAACTCTCCACTGATCGGGGGTGGAGATATTCCTTGCCGATCAGTGGAGTCCGGCAAGGGGTAACGAACGTAGAGTAATGTATACCATGATATTCAACGTATCTGATCTAATCTTCCCTTAGCCGAAAAAGTATAGGGGGTTGTGTGAGAACCTAGGGAGAGAGGGGGAGGGGGGGGGAGGGAAGGGGAGAAAAGCGGGAGACAGTAAGGGGGGAGAGGCCAGAGAGAATGAGAGGCGAAGTGGAGGGGGAGAGGAAGAGAGAGGTAAAGAGAGGAGGGTGGCGGTGTCACCCTCCAGCCAGGCAGGGTCCTCGTATCAAGGAGTGTCCGCACTAAGTCATCTCTCGAAGGTAGGCCTCGGTGTAGATGAAGTGTTGCCAGGGGCGCCAGGTCTCCCGAAAGGCTTCCTCCCTGTCGTGCAGGGTGGCCGTAAGATCTTCCATGTCCCGCAGATCATTGACCCTCGCATACCACTGTATCTTCGTTGGTGGGATTACCGATCTCCAAAATAGAGGGATGCAGGCCTTGGCCGCATTAAGCAGATGTATGGTGAGTGAGGCTTTATATTTCTTAATTGAATTTCTAGAAAGGTGCAGTAAACAGGCCCCGGGGTCTCCCCCCAGTGCGACACCCGTCAGATGCTCGACCGTATCCGTCACCTCTTTCCAGAACGGTTTAATCTTGGGACAGTCCCAGAAAATGTGCAACATTGTTCCCTCTCCTGCTCCACAACGCCATTCCTTGAGGAATTGACACAAACCCGCAGTTACGACTGTAGGTTGGACTACAGCGCCAGCCATGGAGAAGGAGGCTTTTAATAAAGTTTTCAGCTTTTTATCAGTTGGATCTTTAAACACCTGAGCATTGTCCAAGGGACAGGTCAAGTTTTTATTCACACAAGAGACAGCTGCATCCACGGATGGGACCTCCCACTTCTTGGTGAAGCTTTCCTCCAGAGGATAAAGCATAGAAAACCTTTTAGGAGGAGTAAACAGTTTATCGGGATGTCCCCAGTCCTCATACAACAATTTATCCATTAAAGGATGAATTGGAAAGGAAAAGGCAGTCTGTGGGATCCTTCTGACCCCCAGGGAAGAAACAGAGGATGTAGCGGCCTCAGCAGAGGACATTTTAAATGTGGAACGCACTAGTTCAGTATAATACTGGACCTGCTTCTTAAGTGCCTGAGAGGAAGAAGCTCTCTCCTCTTCCTCTGAATCCTCAGACTGCACTTGATCCCTATCTTTGGATAGGGATCTCTCCTCATTGTCAGAAGATTCATCTGAAAGAGAAAGTGCAGCAGAGGGAGGGGATCTACCCCTTTTTCTGCTATCTTTTAAGGAAGCTAAAATAAAATTCATAATTCTTCCCTCAAAACCCTCCAATGTAGCCCTAAGGGAATCCTCTGTGACATACGCTGGGGCTGTAACATTAGGAGAGGCTGCAAAACCTGACAGGGGCACTCACTCATCCTGTGAGGCTGGCTCCAGTCTTGCAGGGTGGATGGTAATCTGCAGGCACCCTAGACACAGGCAGTGACTTTCTTGTGCCTTTGTTACCTCCCCCCGAGACCCTCTTATGAGGAGACATAGTCCCAAGCTACAAAGCAGAGGTACTAGTACATATGCAATCACTGTTGTGCTAAAAAGTCTCACAATATACATATATGCTTAATACTGCACAACCTGATGCCGAGTAGGTGTCTTAGGTTAGCCTGGATCCGACCACTTAGGATGCTCACTGCCCACACTCTGTCAATCTGTTTACAGAGCTCTGAACGCTCTGGGCTTTTAAATTAGCCACCTGGCGTCTGCACACCTGCAGTGGAGGAAGTGAGCGGATTGCACACCAGCTTCACTGAGTGTGTATCTGAAAAGCACATAAGTTTGCTCCTTACTCCCTCTAGTAGTGGAGATCAGGTAAGACATGCAACCACTCACTGAAGAAAATCAATTTGTAATAAATAAATATATATATATATATATATATATATATATATATATATATATATATATATATTTTAACTTCTCTTACCTGTCCCCGCCGCAGGAACTGCTGAGAACAGACAGTTTCCAGCCTTCACCCATCACGGCGGGTAGCGTTGTGCCAACCTTCAGGGTTTTTTGGGTTCCTACTCAGAAACCTCTTACCTGGACCTGTAAAAGACTGCCAGAAACTTTCGTGCCACTGTTTTAATAGTATACCAAGCCTGGTTTTCTCAGAGCCCTGTCCTCCAAAGAGAGACTTGCAGGCAAAACCTCGCTTCTTCGGATGACGAGGCCCGGGTACCATACCATCTTGGGACCCAAAATATCGGCCCGAGATATGGATCCGGTCAGCATAGCCCTTTAAGTCCCCGCAGGGACCAAACTGGAGCTTTCTTCACAGCACATGTTTTACGTGACCAACCACCTTAGACACTGGTGAAAAAACTGAGGTCCTCCCCATATGGGAGGGGTTATATAGGGGAGGAATTCTCCTTAATTGGGGTTAACGAGTGTCCAATCACCGATGGTGCCTAACTAACCCACTATGTAATGAATACTGTGTCCCGTGATGTATGATCAAGAAATATATATATATATATATATATATATATATATATATATATATATATATATATATATATG
Organism: Lithobates clamitans; assembly: GCA_037952925.1. NCBI lineage: Eukaryota > Metazoa > Chordata > Amphibia > Anura > Ranidae > Lithobates > Lithobates clamitans. The sequence goes on from JBBGZY010001408.1 coordinate 436,423, forward strand.
AAATGTATGTACAAAAAAAGGATTTTAAACATATTACATACGGTTTTTTACATTAAGCTGACCTCTTTCATGTGTACATCTATTAAAAAAAAAATAGCTATAGCTCCTCCTTTATTACTTGTTTGAAACAATCCCAAACCCCAATTTAAATGACTAATCTAGGGGCCAGAAAACAGCACTGTGCATCCAGGAAAAGATCATCCTGAGGTAGATCATCCATGATAAAGTTGTAGAATTCATATGAATGGTTTTTTATTGATTCCCAATCAAGTGAGCCCACCCTCATGGTAGTCAGGGGCAGAAACCCCTATCTGTGTGGACAGGTTCTCCTAAGACTCTCATGTTGCACTGCTCTTCTTAATATGAACGTGTCAGAACCGCAGGGTCGTGTTCATGAACCAAAGCAAATTTTTGTGAACTTTTCTGTTCGCGAACCAAGTTGTTTGTGAACAGAAGCATTCGTGAACCGAGGTATCACTGTATTTTGTAGCGTTTGCTGTTTCTGTAAAATATTGGCGCAACAGTGCCCTCCAGTGGACAGCTGTGGAACAGTATTTTTAGTCAGAAGTCTTAAAATGATCTGAAATCCTGTATTTCAAGCAACTATGCATCTCTAAGACTTCTGTGTACCCCAGAGCTGCAAAAACCTAAAAACAATAGTTAAACATGAATGCCATGAAACATTCTTTGCAAAGGGGTGGTGTGTGGTTAACGGTTTATTAAATGACAAATTTTGATACCTGCCAAATATTAGTTTAAACATGAGGAGCGAAATATGGGAGATGCCATTGATGGGTTTTTTTTTGTTTTTTTTTGTTTTTTTTTTAAAAGTGGCAGACTCCAGGGCAGACAGTAAACAAGAGAACAAAAATAGTATTGCAGTTCAGAGGTTTTTAAACGTCATTTGCTGTATGCTTGTTCCAGGTCAGGTCACTTTCAAAGGGTAGTAAAAGCAGGATAAGGTTCATTGAATCTGCGCTTTTAACCACTTGCCGACCAGCTGCCGTCATACTGAGGCAGATTGGCACGATCCTGCGAACCGTCGTAGCTATACGTCTTTCCATTTTAAGCGGGATAGCAGGGGTGCCGATGCTCCTGACCGTGCACGAGAGGCAGAACTGGGATGTGTGTGTTTATACACACACACACACACACACACACACACACACACACACACACACACATACATACATCCCTGTTCTGCCTCTCGTGCCCGGTCACGAACATTGGCACCCCTGCTAGGGTGTGTGTACACACACATCCCAGTTCTGTGAGGAGAGGACAGACAGATTGTGAGTTCCCCAGGAGCTGGGAAGCATGTTCTCTCATCTCCTATAGTCAGTCCCATCCCCCACACATTTTTTTTTTTTCCCAGTTTCATAAATGGTCTATATTATACACAAGCAAAATGTCATTCAGTTAGGATAAGCCCTATTAACCCCTTGCCGTTCATGTAACCCATATGTTGTGTAGAAAATCTGTGCGGTGTTCAATATGTACTAACAAAGGCAGCTAACACTCGTGTATAACAGACTTCAAAAAAACATGTGAAAGTGTAGCACCAACAATGAATGAAAGCAATGAAATGCAACAAAGCAATGAAAGTGATATTCATAAGTGCAGCTAGTCCAGTGGTTAAGCCACTATCTCCTCTTTATATCATATCAACCCCTCTGTCAGATAAAAATCTGCATCCTAGTGCCTTATAAAAAATAAAAAAATAAAAAATCGGCTTTTTTAAAAATTTTTTATCTGTTTTCACAGCATCTCCCAGTGATCACTTGACTACAGGCGCTCTGCTCTCCCCATCTGATGGCTCCAGCCGGCGGTGCTGAGATTCCCCTGCTGACGTCAGCCAGGAAGGAAAGGAGGAGAGAGCCTGGAGTCACGTGATCGCTGGGAGATGCTGCGAAAACAGGTAGAAATCGGCTTTATATATATCTATATCTATATAAATAAATATATCTCACAGGGGATGATATAAAGATGAGATTGTTTTGAAGCAGCAGGGAGAGGAGCAGTGCTGGTGAGAGCTGACAGGTGGGGAAGGAGGACAGAGGGGGACAGAGGAGAGCTGCAGATAGCGGCGGATGATGAAGACATATACATTCTTTAAAGGAGCAGGATCCATCTCCCTTTTTCTTTTTTTTTTTGGATTAACAAACGCTTTAAGTGGATATAGTATCAAAGCATGGTCCAAATACATATATGGATGAAAAATGTGAATGTGATGCCAGCAATCCAGTGAGTTTCAAGGGCGGCCTTCTGGTCTTCCCACACTAATGGTAGACTACAGCAGACCTGAAGGAAATTGATCCCACTTGCCATGACATGCATACATTTTATTTGCATTTCTGGACTCCGTCTAGAGCTGTCTTTGAGAGTAACATGCTATAATATTTCCAGAGGGATTTCCGCTTGTATTGTAAGGTGCATTTGCTGCTGTGAGGGCAGCCAGTTGTTCCGATGAGTTTTTAATTCACTCAGTGGTGGTTCAATCATTTGGACACTATATAATGTACTATTCCAAGTTCACTGTATTTGTGGCTTCACATTCTTCCTCCATATATGCATTTGGAATATGCTTTTGATACTACATCCACTTAGTTATGGACTACTTGCACTTATGAATGTCACATTCATTGCTTTGTCATTATCATTATGAGTATTATATTTTAGTTTTATGAATTTTTTTGCACTCATGATTACTAATATTATGGTATAAATATTTTTTGGTGCTACACTTTCACTTTTATAACCCATATGTTTGGCAGCAAAGAGGATGGACATTAACGCTCACATACGTGTCCATGGCCAGCAGAGGTTTCTGTGCTGAGACTGCCTATCGCGCAAAAAACGGAGCTGTTGAGGACAACAGCTCCTGGTCTCCAGTAATGATTGGGAGATGGTGGGACCAGCGTCTATACATTTGACCACTGTGACAGCCAATCACAGTGGTCACGTGATCAGGCAGACCTTCTGCCCCCCTCTCCAGGCTTAATAGCCTAGTTACAAGGATGCTGGGGCTGAGTAACTGTGTACACAAAAATATAGAGCTATTATGTGCAGTGAAATTATTTTCAAGAAAATTAAATTTAGTTGAAAGCTTACAAAGTAATTAACGTATATGCCAGTGAGTTCTGAAAACGAATTCCCTGCGGTCTTATGACCGTTACTGGTTCAGCAAATAAATTGAAAAACAAAATGCAGGAAAAGAGGAAGTGCCTTTTCTGAAACCTTACTATGTAACTGTATAGAAATCCCAATACAGGAAATGGTATCTTTTACAGAAGCCAAAAAAGTGTCCGCTCGCATTTGTGTTGTCACTGAGGATAAAAGTAAATGTGAACCCAAACAATGAACTTTTTTGCTCTTCTGTTCTGTTTAATATACCATTGGAAGTACAGTGGGTAGAATAAGTATTGAACACCTCACCATTTTTCTGGGTAAATATATTTCTAAAGGTGCTATTGACATGAAATTTTCACCACATCGGTAACAACCCATGCAAATCGTACATACAAAGAAACTAAAACAGATAAGTTCAGAAATGAAGTTATGTGAAATAAAATGGAATAACACAGGGAAAAAGTATTGAACACGCTAACTGAAACTTATTTAATACTTTGTACAAAATTCTTTGTTGGTAATGACAGCTTCAAGATGCCTCCTGTATGGAGAAACTAGTCGCATGCATTGCTCAGGTGTGATTTTGGCTCATTCTTCCACAGTCTTCAAATCTTGAAGGTTCTGTGGACCTCTTCTGTGAACTCTGATCTTTAGTTCTTTCCATAGATTTTCTATTGGATTCAAGTCTGATTGGCTGGGTCATTCTAGCAGGTTTATCGTGGAATGGCGACAAACTACGGTACTTAAAAGTCACCATAGGTGATGCTTTAAAAAAATTTAACGGTTACCAGTTCAGAGGTACAGAGGAGGTCCTTTGCTAGAATTATTGCTGACGAGCATTATTAAAATCACTGCTCCCGAAAAACGGCTGTTTTTAAAACTTTTTTTTTTGCATTGATACATGCCCGGGTCCCCAAACACTTTTTATGACAATAACTTGCATATTAACCTTTAAAATTAGCACTTTAGATTTCTCCAATAACACTGTCCCTTTTAAAAAAATCTGATCACTTTTATTGTGCGGACCCCAAATCCCTCCATTGCACTTAAAAGTATTCAAAACGCCAAAATCTGCATTTTGGAATACTATTCTAATTATTCAATTTTTTTTAAATCGGCACCAATTGCAGTTGAGTAAACAAGAAGTGACGCCGCTTCCAGGTTACTACATCGGAGACCCGATCAAAGCCGATTGCAGCTTTGTTCTGGGCGCCGGCTGGTCGCTCGGGTCTCCCGGTGCGACAGGAGACCTGGGTGAAGCAGGGTGAGTCCCCTCCCGCTCCTTGTGATAATGGCCGAACGGCTGCTGAGCCTCATCGGTTGTTATCAGAAAGCCGACCGCCAGCTCTAATGTAGGTTGTATATTCTTTTTAAACAACTCGGCATTGCTCACGGTTATGAATGCAAAATAAGAATGTCATTTTGACTGTTGTGTCTATACAGGACAGGTTATGTATCTCTTGGCTAGAGTTCCCAGTGTATGGAGATGTATAAGAAATCCATTCCACATAATAAACATTTCCTGGTGACCTCACTGGGTTATTTCTAATATCCACAACACACAGTGTGCATAACATTGTTCCTTTATGGCCAGTGTCTTGGAATACAACACTGTTTTGAAGAATTGCTTCTCATGTAGGAAGGAAGTCTCCCTGTTGGTGTAGAATGGAATACCTTTCATACGTGGACATTAAGAGAGCTCAGTAGACCGAATACCTAAGTGCTGAAATCTCTTCAATTACCCATTAGGTTAAAGTGTATGTAAACCATAAAGAGCAACATCTCTTATTTGCTCCCTTTTGGTGTGTTTAACTACTTCAGGTCCAGAAGGCTTTACCCCCTCCCTTACCAGGCCATTCTTTGCGATACGGCACTGTTGCTTTAACTGACAATTGCGCGGGCATGCAACGCTCTTCCCAAATAAAATCTATGTCCATCACACACACACACAAATAGAGCTTTCCATTGGTGATATTTGATTACCTCTGCAGTTTTTATTTTTTGCGCTATAAACAAAGACCAACAATTTTGAAAAAAAATATATATTTTTTTTGCTTTTTGCTATAAAACATATCCAATAAAACAATGTAAAACTATTTTATTCATCAATTTAGGCCAATTTGTATTCTGCTACATATTTTTGATAAAAAAAAATCCCAAAAAGCGTATATTGATTGAGCTAAGGAATAGATTTATGGACTTTTTATTGTTTTTACTAGTAATGGCTGTGATCAGCGATTTTTAGCGGGACTGCAACATTGCGGCGGACAAATCTGACACGAAGTGACAGTTTTTGGGGACCAGTGACACCAATACAGTGATCAGTGCAAAAAAATGCACTGACTCTGTATAAATGACACTGGCAGGGAAGTGGTTAACCTCAGGGGCGATCAAAGGGTTAAGTGTGCTCCTAGGCAGTAATTTCTAACTTTGTGGGGGATGGACTGACTATAGAAAGAGAGACATCTGTGTTCCTGATTAGCAGGGACACAGGATCTCTCTTCCTCTCTGACAGAACAGCAGTCTGCCTCTCCTACTAACGATCGGCGTGTCCTAACATATACCGCTGATTGGCTCCTGCTGTGTCCTATCACAGCGGGAGCACGGCTCTGGCGGTGCGCGCCCCAGAGCCTATCTGATGAATCACATACAGGTAGGTGATTTTGCGCTTAAGGGCCGCCCTGCCGCAGTATATGTACATGGGGCGGTCCCTAAGTGGTTAATATACCCTTGAAAGCACTTTGTTATACCTGCTTGATAAATGGAAACTTCCTGTATCATCTTGGAGCCCTCCTAGTTCTTATTTTGGACTACAGAATAATTAGCCTTTATGTTGTGGAGATATGAGAATGCGAGTGGTTAAGTAGTTGAAGAAAAAACACTGGGCAGGGCTGACAACACTCGGTCTACATCATTGCTGTGTGTTTGTTGTCAGCCCGCCGCAGGACTTAGAAGCCGAGCGCATTTCTGACAGTTCAAAAGATACTTGTACTTGCAGGGCCTTTAAAGGCAGGAAACAAGGGGGTTTGTGAATGTATTGAAAATGCTTTTTAACTTTTGCCTTGACATACACTAATTTTTAGTTTCCACCATTTTAATTAACAGTTTACCCACGTAGTAATGTGTAACAGCCACTAGGGTGAAATACAATTTACTAAAAGGGAGCTCTATGATTTTTTTTTTTTAATGATATTTCTGGGAAATATACAAAAAACACTTAGTGTGTACCTCCACCCCTCCCTCCAAGTGCAAGGTTAAATGCTTATCAAGGGATCTTGGGGTAGAGGAATAAGCTATAATGCCTTATTCTGTCCTCTAGCAGGCTTCCTCTGCGCTGTGCCACTGGTCCCCCGAAGCCTCTTCTATAAGGTGATCCGGCAAGCAGTACAATGCAGGGCTATGTTTGTCCATGAAGACTTTGATAGCCCTCCCACAACGCAGAGTGTCAGAGAGAAGAGACCTGCCTAATGCACATTCCAACTGGCCAGTACCCCAGCCCCTTCATAGCCATGGGCCAGCACATTTTGCCTGTCAGAATGGCTCACCACTTGGCCATATCAGCATGTTTGCTTCAGGTATCTGCATGAACCTTTTAGATGTCGTCCCTTTTTATACCTGCAGCTGTTTTTCTGTTTTTGTCCTGGAGATAGAGGGATTGGTGTACTAGATGAGCAGATTCTGTTTATCTAGCAAAGTGAATGTAATTAAATCGCAAATCTATGTTTGTTTTTTAAATACCCAATCATGTGTAAGAGAATTTAAAGGCATTACACACTTTTTTTGTTTTAACCAAGTATTAGTGTAGTTATATTCCTTGTCATTTGTTTGCGTTACCTTGTAATGATTGGCTCAAATTTTGTGGCTTAAGTTTGTAGTGCCATGGCTTTGTCAGTTTATTCATTCACCTAGCTTGACCCTATTCTATAAAGAGACAGGCAACTTCTTGTTCCCGGTCACACGATGTCCAGTCCATGCCTTGCCGCTTTTGTCTTGCATCACAAATATGGGAATGTTAATGTGATAAGACTGCATGGTGAACTGCATTGTGTGTGTATATATGTGTGTATATATATATATATATATATATATTTATCTCTATCTATCTTCGCCACCGTTTATTCTCCTTCATATAGTTTGAGCCGAGCAAATTATTTACTGCACTAACAAATGCACTTGTCGTGCGCGCTCAGCTACATACAGTGTACAGTTATGTGTTCCAGCAGTGAGACGGAGACTTCCCGTCTCACCGCCTTCACAAAATAGTGTTGGGCTGCGCACCGCTCAGCCATTCACGGGAAGCTTTGTATTCTATGAATTAATACAAGCTTCCTCTGATTGGCTAAGGCACAAAGGCGGGTGGATAATGTCACAATTTCAGATTCGGCCAATCATAGGAAGCTTTATATTCATTCATAGAATATGAAGCCTCCTCTGATTGGCTGAATGGGCTCAGCCTGACTCTTGTACCAGGAGTAACAAGTTCCCATCCCACTACTGGCACACTGTACTGTATGCCCAGCAAGCACACACGTTATTCCAGTAAATAGTTTGTTTTCATTGTTTGTTTGTTTTTTTTTTTTTTTTTTTTGTTTATTTCTATGTCCCTGCTGCAATAATGTACCTATATTTTTATTTTTTATTTTTTTTGTACTGGTGATCATTGTTTCTGGTACAGAATGGGAAGGGAAATCCAACATTTTGGAATTGTCGCAGTTTCCGAGGGGAGATTTTCCAGCTGGGGGCATCTGTTTTGTGACAAATGTTTATGCCAGTTAAGAGAAGTTAAAGGATTTTTTTTTTTTTTCAGTATCATACTTACCTAGGTGGATGCAGCATCAGTCCCCCGACGTCTCTGCACTGCCAAGCAATCGAACCCTGGTGATCACTCGATTCTTACACCTCCCCAAGCAGAGAGCTGCTGACTGTCAGCAGCTCTCCGCTCCGCCTCCTCCTCTCTAATTGGAGCGCTGGGCTGTGGAGGGGCGGGGAGCGGGCAGTTCAGTTTTATCTTCAGAGTTTTTTTAGTTTTATATTTTTTAAGAATGGGAACAGTGACTTGTACACACATTTGCACTGGTTATCAACTTGCTTGTATGTGTGTAAACCCTGGTTCACACTGACTGCGGGAATGAAATTGTGTGAGTTCAGCTGAACTCGCACGATTTCATTCCCGCATGTCAGTCCCGACTTCAGGGGCAATTTCAGAGACATCTGTGTGGGTCGCTGCACAGATGTCAATGGAAATTACACCCCCAAATTGCCAAAAGTAGTACAGAAACTACATTTGGGAATCGGTGTGGCATCGCACCTGTTAGGACGGTACAATTGCTGCCGATTTGGCATGCGATTTGACATGTCAAATTGCATCAATAAGAACCAGGGCTAAAGTTACATGAGAGTTGTGTCTTGAAATATGTGTACGATAAATATAAAAGTTGCATTTAGTCTTACTTAATTTATATTACTTAAACACGGCAATATAACCGAAAAAGGAAATAATGCTGCCATACTGCTTACATAATCTCATACATCAAAGATTGCACCCACTCTGTCAAGCTTTTCATTTTAGGTAGAGTAATGGAGGGTTATAATCTCTGTTATATAAAAGTCCCAGTGCAGAGATTTCCCTTCACTTCCTGTCCCATGGCCAAACAGGAAGTTAGAGGAAATCCCTGCAAAAATAAGAGAATTCCTTGGGCACCCCCAGGCCACCAGAACTAGTGTGCCAGATTTCCTCTCTAGCTTTTCTTGGGACTTGATGGGCTTGTCTTTTTTTCCCTACTATGTAACTATGATGTAACTTCAAATGTGGTATTTTCTTTTACTTTCAATGATAATGGTAGGAAAAATGGAGAGAGTGAATCTCCCTAATGTGGGCAATAAAAACAGACAGGTGTTCTAATCATATCCACTACATCCAAAACTAAAAGGAAAGTTTTGCCTTTAGCTATACTTTAAAATGTAACTCCAGACATGTTTTTAAATTTTAGTTTTAGATAAAGCATGGAATAGTTATCAAATTTTTATTGCTAAATGTATCCGAATTAAAAAATGTCTTGCCTTGGTGATCACTTTTATCAGGATAGGAAGGGAAGGAAAATCTACTCAATGAAAACACAAAATCTGACAAAAGTTCTATCTCCCTACTCTACTAAAAAAAAAAAAGTAAAAAAGTTAGGCTTGTGATTTACTTTAACAAAAAAAAATGCATGACCTTCTGTTTACTTTGTTCATCCTTATTTTGTGTGTGAACTAATGCCGAATCCTCTATTCTGTTAACACTCCTCAGGAGGATGATAGCCAGAAAGAATCAGCCAAACTTACAGCTCCTCTGCCCAAGAAAGCTGGAGACCCACTTTTATCAAAGAGGTATTTGGGATTTAGAGTTCTTTGTTGGGCTGTAGCTCTATTTTGGGGAAGTTATGGTTATCACCCGCGCTCATACTAAACATTTATTTGCTTTTTTTAATTAATATTTTACATGTACCAGTGTCCCTGCCTTACATCTTTGCTTTTTTTATTAGTATGTATAAATATATTTTTATAAAAAAATTTCATATAATGGCTCCTGCACACAGGCGTAAATAGGGGCATAATGGCCATATGGAGTAAAATATACTTGTAGGTATGCTGGAGCCACTGCTGCTGTATAATTCTGCCTACAGATGTGCATTACAGAATACAATATTTTTTCATAAACCCAAGTACTTGCCTGTACATGCTCATGTGTATGGACATTTCTCCAAACTCAAAATTGTGCAAGTGTTAACGCGCATATAGCATATTGTGTAATGTATGTCCATGGGAAGAATTATGCAGCATCTCTGTATCCTGGGCACTGCAAATACAGGCTTGATTTACTCTGTATGGCCATATGCTCCTGTATATGCATGTGTGTAAGAGCCCCAACTCTGTATATAGTTTGGTTTAATCACATCAGTTATTAGGAAAATTGAGGCTGTACTGAAATATGCCTTGTGTCCTTAGAATCTCCAACCTCACAAAGTCACTGCATGTCCGCAGTCAGCGCAAGTCTCATAAACGGCCTTCTAAGAACATGGATGTCAAAAAGCAACCAATCCGACCAACTGGACGGACAAGCAAAGCCCAGCGAAGACGACAGACTGGCAAAACTGGAAGGAACAGAGAATAGAAATTTTGAGATATACTTTTTTCCAAGTTCCAGAAACCTGTAAAGTTTTCACCGCCTGTGCCAACCAATATAAAAACAGTTTACAGTGCACTCTGCACTATCCAGCTTACAACTGCAAAGATGGAACACGAGGACATAAAACTTTTATGGATATTTTTATTTTTTTCTATTTACAAGGAGAAAATTTTCTACTTCTTATACAGTGCCTAATGCTTTCTTTTTGTTATTTAAATGTAGCTTATGTGATTCACATTGTATAGTTTGTCATGGCACCAAGTTGCTAATGCTGTACGAGCTCCTTTTCTCATCATACAACCAATGGGGGATAAGGGGTGGTGACCTCTTGCTATAAAAGGCCCCCACCCTGTGTGTGTATGAAAGAGAAGCTTCTCCAGCATCATGATGCAGGTAATTGAGGAGCGTGAAGTGCCAGTGTTAGTTAATGTGATCTGAACAAGCTTGTGATATCTCTAAACAATGACAAAGTAAAATTTTTTTTTTTTTTTTCTTGGTTCGTTTTATCACACTTTTTTTTTTTCTGCTAGAATATTGTGTGGACTTAGTTTGTGTTCATTCTGCGAACTTTGTATCTACCGTACATGTTAAATTATAGAACAGATGGCAGTGGAGCAGGTGTTTAGGTTGTGTGGTTGAGTGCCTTTTTATTATAGTCCTCTTCAGTAGGTTTAATAATTTAATTTGTTGCATTTCAGGGCTTGCACATAAAATGTTCTCTGTTAAACGTCATGTCATCGGTTTGTAAATAAATGACATCAACAATTGTAACCAATCACAGGTTCCCTTTTTCTTTTTAACCTACCTTAGCAAATTGATTGCTAGGGGTCTACTTAGTTGTGGACAGTGTAAAGTGTATGTATACCCAAGACTATTTTTTCTACTTTTGGAACCTCTGTCAGGTTTTCGTGTTATGCAGGGCTCTGTTAGTAAGATTTCCTATCACTTTCTGATCTGGGGAAACTTTTTTTACCAGACTAAAAAAGTAAGATCTACAATTAAAAGCTGACGGGTTTTAGAATTCCCCTACTTAATCTTTTTAAAAAAAAAAAAAAAAAAAAAAAAGGGGGCAGAGGGGGTTTCTGCTACTGTCTGTGTTACTGTTGAGGAGATTCCCCTCACTTCCTGTGACAACCTTTTTACCGGACAGGAAGTGAGGGAATCTATCCGAGCCTTTGACTGCACTAAAACCTGACGGGACTAATAATGCTTTCCCATTATATCCCAAACGGGGGGGGGGAGTAAGGATATAAACACACATTAATTATTTCACTGCCATTCTTTTGCCTTTTTAATGTGTACACCAAACAAATATTTTTAAATATGATGCTACCTGAATCGCACAAGAACACGGTCTGTGTTTCCTCAGTGATCCCATGCAGTTTTGCAGGCCATTCAGTTAAATGGGCTGCAAATCGCACCAGCCTACACAAAAAGTAGTGCGTGCACTACTTTTAATAAACGCAGTGTACCAAATTGCATGGTATCTGCTTGGGGGTGTCGTTAAGAATTTATTGCCACCTGCAGCAGATCACAAAGGCAGTGCATTTTAGGCATAGTGCAAGAAAAGCACATGGAACTGGTCTTTCCCGCACTGTATTCAGGGGCAAACTGGCCATAATATCCAGGCTAATTTTGTTGCCTGACTCTGTATGGTCTTTTTTTTTTTTTTTTTTTTTTTTTATCCACATGTTTGTACGAAGAAACAGAAGTATCTAAATTTGTTATATATATATATATATATATATATATATATATATATATATATATATATATACATACATACATACATACATACATACATACATACATACACACACTAGATTTTTTTGTCTTTAAATTAAAAGAAACTAAGAGTCACTGACCTGGAACAAGCATGCAGGTGAAGTCATATCTCATTATATGCATACTTGTTTTCAGTCAGTTACTCAGATGGTAACTAGACACATCACAGCCAGGCAACTTGCATTTTAAACCACTATCCAATTCTGACATTTCTCTCTTCTCTGCTACATGTAAAAATCATCTTTTTTTTTTTTGCTAGGAAATTACATAGAACCCCCCAAACATTATATACTTTTTTTTTTTTTAAGCAGAGACCCTAGAGAATACAATGGCGGTCATTGCAACTTTTTATCTCTCACAGTATTTCCGCAGCAATTTTTCAAACGTGTTTTTTTTTTTCTTTGGAAGAAAAACAGTGTCATGCTTTTAAAAAAACAAAACCGTAAAGTTATCCCTGTTTTTTTTTTGCATAATGTGTAAGATGAAGTTACGCCGAATAAATAGATACCCAACGTGGCATGCTTCAAAATTGCACACGCTCGTGGAATGGTGCCAAACTTTGATACTTAAAAATCCCCATAGGAGATGCTTTAAATTTTTTTTTACTGGTTACATGTTTAGAGTTACAGAGGAGGTCTAGGGTTAGAATTATTGCTCTCGCTCTAACGTTCGCAGCGACACCTCACATGCGTGGTTTGAACGCTGTTTTTTCATATGTGGGCGGGACTTACACATGCGTTCACTTCTGTGTGCGATCACACGGTGACAGGGGCACTTTAAATTTTTCTTTTTATTATTGTTAATTTTACTTAAATTTTAGTTTGACACTTTTTTTTAAATTTTTTTTATCACTTTTATTCCTATTACAAGGAACGTAAACATCCCTTGTAATAGGAATGTGGTATGATCGGTCCTCCTTACAGTGAGATATGGGGTCAATAAGACCCTACATCTCACCTCTAGGCTGGGACAGCTGAAATAAGAAAAAAACGATCTCGGCTTCCCATCCGAGCCGGCGCCATTTGTTTGAATGCAGAGGCCAGGTGTGAACGATCATAGAGACTCCGGCAACCATCTGGTCCGCCGGAAATCTCTATGGTAAACATCAGGGGCCGGCGGATCCGTTCTTCACTCACCGATGGCAGCAAGTCAAGGACGTCATATGGCGGTCGGGAAGTGGTTAAAGGAGGAGATTAGTAATGGCTGCCTATGTGTTTCCCTCAGTACAATTTTTTTTTTTTCTATAGGAAGTTGGGTACTTGCCCACTTCTTTCATTTTGTGCTGGTAAATTTTATAATTACATTGCATCTGTTTCAGTTCAGAACTCTGGTCAAACAGCTAAATGCACAGCTTTTTCTTTTTTCCTTAAACAAATAGTTTATTAGAAAATGTACACATTAACATTGACACAGTGCACAGTCAATACATGAAAAAAAGTCAAAAGGGAGACAGGAGATCAAGTGAATCCTACTAATGATTGTCGCATCTAATACACAACTACAGGCAAAGCGAGCATCACGACAAACGCAGCCACCGTAATACCCTAAGGGGAAAGGGGAGGGGGGAAAATGCACAGTTTTAATATACTATTTTACTCTTTACCTGTACATACAATTTTATGATTTATGTACCGCTATCACACTGCACTGTCAGGTAGGTGTCAAACTTATTTCCTGCTTCAGTAAAATTTCCCAGAGTCACTTCTGTCTCCAGGCTGCTTATTGAACATCAAATCTGCTACATGTGCAGGCAGATGACCTAGGACTTGGTAATGATAAAACTCAAAATAGTTGATTCATGTGGTCTTGTAATGGTTTGAGAACCTTAAAGGGGTATCAATGGGTTGCCACCTTGCGGTAATTACCCACTGGGCACTTAAACCCCTTTGCTAACCAAACCAATTTTCAGCTTTCGGCGCTCTCACACTTTGAATGACAATTACTCAGTCATGCAACACTGTACCCATATGAAATTTTTGTCTTTTTTTTCACACAAAAAGAGCTTTTCTTTTGGAGGTATTTAATCACTGATGTGTTTTTTATGTTTTCCTCTATAAATGAAAAAAGACCGAAAATTCTGTAAAAAAAAAAAAATAAATAAAATACATTTTCTTTGTTTCTGTTATAAAATTTTGCAAATTTAGTAATTTTTCTTCCTAAATTTTGGCCAAATTTTATACTACTACATATCTTTGGTAAAAATAATCCAAATCCGTGTATATTATTTGGTCTTTGTGAAAGTTAGAGTCTACAAGCTTTGGTGCCATTGATCACACCTGATGAACTAACGGCCTAGCTCATTTCTTGAGACCCTAACAAGCCAACACAGTACAAATACCCCCCTTTTTGGAAAGTAGACATTCAAAGGTATTTAGAAAGATGCATGGTGAGTTTTTTGAAGTTGTAATTTTTCCCCACAATTCTTTGCAAAATCAAGATTTTTTTTTTTTTTTTTTTTCCCCACAAAATTGTTATATTAGCAGGTTATTTTTCTCACACACAGGATATGCATACCACAAATTACTCCCCAAAACACATTCTACTACTCCTCCTGAGTACAGCGATATCGCATGTGTGAGACTTTTACACACATGGCCACATACAGAGGCCCAACCTGCAGAGAGCACCATCAGGTGTTCTTGGAGCATATACACATATAACTTCTTGACTACCTCTTGCATTTTGAAGGCCCTGGAGCACGAGGACAATAAAAATGCCCAAAAAATGACCCCATTATGGAAAGAAAACACCCCAACGTATAATCTGAGGCATAGCGAGTCTTTTGAACGTGTCATTTTTTTTTCTACAAGTTTTTGGAAAATGTGGAAAGAAAATGAAAATGCATTTTTTTTTTTTTTACACAAAGTTGTCCATTTATACAATGTTTCTAACACAGCATGTACATGGCAAAAATTACACCCCAAAACATTGTCTGCTACTCCTCCTGAGTATGGCGATGCCACATATGTGAGACTTTTACACAACCTGGCCACATACAGAGGCCCAACATGCAGGTAACATCATCAGGCGTTCTAGGGGCATCTAATTTGACTACCTATTACACTGAGGCACTGTATGGGGATGGTTGAGTGTGGATGGGATGGCTGGGTGGGTATGGCTGAAGATGGATGGATGAGTATTGCCATGGATGGATGAGTATTGCAGAGTATGGATGGATGAGTATTGCAGAGTATGGATGAGTATGGATGGATGGATGAGTAATGCTGAGGATGGATGGCTGGATGAGTGTTGGAATGGGCACAGAACAGCGCTATGGGCAGTACACATCCAGCCCACAGTGCTGTAGCAATTTATATCTCCCCTCTCTGTACGATCTGTGCAGAGAGGGGAGAGAGGAACCGGATGTAACACCGGTTTGTTTGCAAGTGATCGCTCCGGGTCCAGGTCACAGATATTCCCAGGTGCGTGCCCCAGGGGGCGAGTAGGAGCAAGATTCTGGGAGGACGTCCATGGACGCCCACCCAGAATAAGCCGACCGTGCTGCAGCCGTCTTTTGGCTATGGCCCAGTCAGCATGTGGTTAAACTCACTTGCTATCTTATTTGCATTACATTAGCCTCAGAACCTGTGTAATTCATATGTTTGGTTTTAAAGGGATGAGGTGGCAACCCTAGGTATTAAACCCAAAAGCAAGCATTTATTTTTTTGCATCGTTACCAATTCTCAGTTGCTGGCTGCATTACTTTTTCTTTTTTAGGCTTTCTTTTATTTTCACTTGGTTATCTAACAAGTAAATCTGTTCAACAAAAACATCTGTGCTGTGCTGAGTTGAGCGAAATCATTTACCATTGGCAGAGGTAAACCTTTATCCTGAAAGGAAAAAAACCTGTTGCTGTAACTGCTTAAAGAGTGTTAGCTGGAGCTTTGCTTCAGTTTGTTGGTGTTTCTAAAACTTCCTGTGCTTCCTCCTGGTCTGCTGTCCAAAGGTGCCTCTGTTGCTCCTTCATCCAGAGTTGTAGGACCACTAGGTGAAAACAGATTGGGATAAAGCCTAAAATAGAAAACAAATGCAGCCACCACATCTAAGGATCGCTAAGATGCATTTGTTTTGGTTTTAACACTGGTTTAAGAATAGCTGTCCGAAATTATAAATCCTGTAGTGGTTAAATTAGTAAAAATAAAACTGTAGAAATCTGCATGGAACTTCACTTTAAGCATATATAGATTATGTTGCTGGTAAGCTGCAGTGTGTCCTATGTGCAATAACTAAACTTAAAGCGGAACTTCATCTAGGTGATCCAAGTGTAAGTTTGCCCCTTAGTTCTGCTAAATTAATGAATAAATACACAGCACTTAAGATGAAGGTGAAGTCAAGGAGAAAACTTGTAGATTCAAGAATCTACAAAACCAGTTTCCCCAGTCCTGCCTCCCAACAGGTTATTTTTCTTGGATATATTTGTTTGCTTTTGGGACCTAAAAAAAAAAGGTCCCAAACCCCCCTTGGGCTTTGTTAGTACAGAAATCTAGAGTGACATATTTCATCTGTATTGCCACCTGCTGGTTACATTCAGTGTTTGTGGTTTGTTCTTAAAGTGATTTGTAAAGGTGTTTTATTTTTTTAATGACAAAAACATGTTATACTTACCTGCTCTGTGTAAGGGTTTTGCACAGAGCAGCCCCGATCCTCTTCTTTTAGGGTGCCCCGGCGGCACTCCTGGCTCCTCCTCTTTATTGGGTGCCCACACGGAGAGCCGCTTTCCCTGGGGGCACCCGTGTCGGCGCACTCACAGGTCCTGCTCTTGTGTCCATTGACACAGAGACAGCAGGACTCTGCCCCGCCCCCCCCCCCCCGCTCTTGTGTTACTGAATTTGATTGATAGAACTCCCGCTTCTATCAATCTATCCAATGAAGACGGAGGCAGGGGCTGGAGCTGCAGGGCTCGTGCTCGTCGCTGGAACGGACGGGTTCGGCGGGGGGGGAGGGGCTCTGGGGGTAGCTGTAGCACAGAAGGTTTTTCAGCTTTAATGCATAGAATGCATTAAGGTGAAAAACCTTGACACTTTACAACCCCTTTAACCACTTCAGCCCCCCCGGAAGGTTTTAATGACTAGAGCATTTTTTGCGATCCGGCACCGCACCGTTTTAACTGACAATTACGCGGTCGTGCGGCGCTGTACCCAAACAAAATTGACGTCTTTTTTTTCCCCCCACAAATAGAGCTTTCTTTTGGTGGTATTAGATCACCTTTGCGGTTTCTATTTTTTGCGCTATTAACAAAAAAATAGCGACAATTTTGAAAAAAAACTGATTTATTCATCAGTTTAGCCTGATATACAGTTGTGCTCATAAGTTTACATACCCTGGCAGAATTTATGATTTCTTGGCCATTTTTCAGAGAATGTGACTGATAACACAAAAACTTTTCTTTCACTCGTGATTAGTGTTTGGTTGAAGCCATTTATTATAAATCAACTGTGTTTACTCTTTTTAAATGTTAATGACAACAGGAACTACCCAAATGACCCTGATCAAAAGTTTACATACCCTGGTGATTTTGGCCTGATAACCTGCACACAAGTTGACATAAAGGGGTTTGAATAGCTATTAAAGGTAACCATCCTCACCTGTGATCTGTTTGCTTGTAATTAGTGTGTGTATATAAAAGGTCAGAAAGTTTCTGGACTCCTGACAGACCCTTGCATCTTTCATCCAATGTATAGAAAAAGATATGGAAACCAACCCAAACAAATAATGCAGTATTAGTGCCAGACAATCATCTACTCACCCCAAATTAGAGGTGGGGCTCAATGGCTGACAGTCCGTGGACAGTCCAGGATCCACGGCACGGATGGGACACGATAGCCGCTGGATGCTACTGCATCCACAAGCCTATTCCAACTGCACAGAGTCAGCCCACATCTACTCTGGGTGACGAGATTCAGAGCCCGGCGCGGCGTATACTGTCACAAGGAAAATAGGAAACGGATGAAAAAACAAGGTTATCCATCGCCCAGCTGTACTGCCATTGGCTCTATGGAACATTACTGCTATCTTCATTCCAGCTGACAACAGAGCACAGTAATATTCATCACCTGCAGAACATCTATTTTTACACCTGGACAAGGTAGATCATGTACTAGATGTGAATGTTTGCCATTCATGCTCCTATTGTCGGAATTTGGGTTTACATGATGTCAGTTCAATTGCTTCCCGGATCCCCCTAGATCATTGTGTATGAGGTGAGTCTATTAGTTACCTTCACTCCCCAAACAGATCTTTTTTCCCGTTTGTCCCCTTCAGCCACAGACTGCAGCCCTTGGATTTTTCGATTTCTACATGTGCGTTGTTTGCCCTCCTTCATCAAATCCACATAAGGACTGACTGACCCTGGCTGTGTTTTTTGCTATATTGCACATTGCTAATGCAGTTTTTTGTTTTTTTTTTTACAGTCCCTAATTGTGGTGCACGTGCAGTGAGGACGCTCTGTCTGTTTTTTTTGTCTGTCTACTGACAACGTTGTCTTTAGATGGTGAATGGTGGTGGATCGAATAACATTTTATGCTTTTTTTGTATTTTGTTAATTCATTTACCATTATTTAATAAATGTTCATTTTTTGATACTTAATCTGTGTTCAATTGGACACTATATCTCTGTAGCTTTATATGTGGCATCTTTTTCAAGGCCTGTTTCTCTTTGGTATCTCATCTGGTAGTAAAATCACTGGGTGCCAGCTGGCTGTTTAGCTGTATGCTTCCTGCATCTGGTTCCAAAGGTCTGCCTCCAGAGGATGTGAATGGTATTGGGTGATTAGATGGCAAAACGCCCTGGCATGGTTGGGATGGCAGGTGTGCAGGGGTACTTCTCTGAAGCGTTTCACCCACGGCTATGTGGGTTTCATCAGGTTGGGATGACACCTGTTTGCCTGCCATTTATAAAGTCTTTGTAGTGACCCTGATCAGGGGTATCTGGTGACATAATTTCTACCCATCATGTTGTCTGGCGTAACCACCTTAGGGGTCTGAATATCTGTCCAGTTGTACCTATCAATATATAGCTCCATCTGGTGGTTATATTAGTTATATATTCACACAAGGGAGCTACTGCAATAGGTTCATCATTACAGATATAGTGCACTTAATTCACAAAGTATAGCATATATACAGACAGAGAACTTTGCTTAGATACCACCAATATAGCTAGTTAAGGGGGCAACATTAAATATAATCTCAAAATTAGAGCTGGAGATGGATATTACAGGAACCTAAGAACACACACTAATAATAAGTAGCCAGAGATCCCAAATGCCCAGGCCATGAGTGTTTTTTTTGAGCAGGGTAAGTAACAATATTTACTGAGAATACTTGGGGCCACATAGTGGATAAATTACATCTAGGGAGTCAAGGACAAAAACATTTATCGCTAATGTGGCTTATATAGCTAGGGTTCACATTACTAATTAATAGTAACCACTAACTTTGGTGCTAGAAAGATTTGTAAATTAAACTCTGTGTTCAACCCCTTCGGGGCAAGGCTTCCTAAACGGAAAATCCACTCCTTTTTCCTTTTGGAGTAAGACAGTATTTAAGTCCCCTCTTCTGGCAGATAGTTTTAAGGCATAAAAACCTTTCACTTTTAACCCAGTATGTTGCCGCTGGCTAAACATTTTGCAAAATATAACCAACGGAGATTTATCCCCTGGGTTACAAATACTGGATAAATGTTCTCCAATCCAGACCTTAAGGGGGCGTTTGGTTTTGCCCACATAAATCATGCGGCATATATACTCTAACATATACAGAACCCTGAAGGTATTGCAGTTAATGAAATGTTTGATTCTGTAGGTGTTCTGATGGTTAGAGTCAAAGAAAGTGTCTGTTTTATCCACAAATTTACAAATGTGGCATCTTCCACAGGGACGCATTCCCTTTAATGGTTGCAAGTCCGTAAGCCATGTACTTGCAGATGATTTTGTAAATTCAGAATTGACAAGTTCATCAGAGAAATTCTTGGCCCTTTTTTCAACCACCATTGGTCTTGGGCCAACAATCGGTGCTATCTGTGGTCATCGGGTCAAGTTGTTATAGTGTCTCTCAAGAATGGCCCGAACTTGTTTCATTGGATACCAAGTGGAGTTATAATCCTGACTGTATCCGGAGTGGAAGGTCGAGGTACCTGACATCTATCCAAAGCTAGCAATTCCTCACTTTTTCTTCTGGGATGCTTTTTTCTTGGAGCGTTTCAGGGACACAATGATTTAGGGGGATCCGGGAAGCAATTGAACTGACATCATGTAAACCCAAATTCCGACAATAGGAGCACGAATGGCAAACATTCACATCTACCGTAGTACATGATCTACCTTGTCCAGGTATAAATATAGATGTTCTGCAGGTGATGAATATTACTGTGCTCTGTTGTCAGCTGGAATGAAGATAGCGGTAATGTTCCATAGAGCCAATGGCAGTACAGCTGAGCGATGGATAACCTTGTTTTTTCATCCGTTTCCTATTTTCCTTGTGACAGTATACGCCGCGCCGGGCTCAGAGTCTCGTCACCCAGAGTAGATGTGGGCTGACTCTTTGCAGTTGGAATAGGCTTGTGGATGCAGTAGCATCCAGCGGCTATCGTGTCCCGTCCGTGCCGTGGATCCTGGACTGTCCACGGACTGTCAGCCATTGAGCCCCACCTCTAATTTGGGGTGAGTAGATGAGTGTCTGGCACTAATACTGCATTATTTGTTTGGGTTGGTTTCCATATCTTTTTCTATACACTGGATGAAAGATGCAAGGGTCTGTCAGGAGTCCAGAAACTTTCTGACCTTTTATATACACACACACTAATTACAAGCAAACAGATCACAGGTGAGATACTGTATGTTGTTTTAATCTTTAGAATACCTAGGTTTCCTCAGAACCTGAGGTCTTTGTTATACAAATATTCACAACTGCTATGGCCAATATTTTGCCCACTCCAGATCTCCTATGCCTGCCTGCAGTTTGGTTTTAAGATAATAAGCAATGTTCCTGTTTTAGACCATCATTTACAACAATTAGGATGTTGCACTATTCTAAAGCGCAACACATGCTCTTATGGCAGTAACATGGCTCATCATTTCACATGGAGATTTTCCAGTGGTCAGGAAAGCCCAAACCTTCATTCTGTGTCGTAAAGAAGGCAAGTACTGCATAGGCAACATCATCACCACCTGGTGATGAATGCAGCAGGCACCAGCCCTCTGGTAACTCATTTGAGAATAGGCTTGTTCGGATACCCTATCATGAAAATACCATATATACTCGAGTATAAGTCGAGATTTTCAGCCCTTTTTTTTGGGGCTGAAAGTGCCCCCCTCGACTTATACTCGAGTCACCGCCGTCTGCCTACATGATCAGTGTGTCATGGAGGCAGACAGCGGCCAGCGTGTGCTACATACCATTCGGCAGCCTCTCACTGTTCAAAAACCGCGCCTCCTCCTCGTCTGTGATAGGCAGAAAACTCAATTTCCCAGCAGCCTATCACGGACATTCTCTCATCCTCGTCTGTAGTATGGGGATGAGAGAATGTCCGTGATAGACTGACCGCTGAATGCTATATATGTTTGTATATTCTTCATACTTTTTAATATATTTTACATTTCAACTGATGATTTTTGTACACTCCACAAGATGGCGCTGTCTTCTGGCATACTGCGTTTTTTAATTAATATATTTGTAACCTAGTATATGATTCTTTTTCAATAATTTAAGTGTAGGTTGGTTGATTTTTTCATAAATACATGATTGTGGCTATTATGCCAACGATAAAAGTTTCTTCTGCTTGTTTACAGTTTGATTACTGTGGATAATTGGTGTTCCGGTCACGGGTTGGCATCCTTGGTTTGTCTCCCTTGGTTGCTTCCGCTGGTTGGAGTGCATGTAATTTCTGCCACTAATTAGACATCCCTTCTATATAATGCAGTTCTATGCACATCAGTACACGCCCCTGACTACGTCAATGTATGACAAATCACGCAGGGAGGAGCTTAAGACGTGACACGACTGTACGCTGGGACCCAGCAGCCATCTTGTTGGCAGTATTAGCCAGGAGCCTTATGTTTGTATCCAGCAGCAAACTATTATCTTATATATGGAAATGTGAGTGCAATATTCCCTTGTTTTAATAATGAAACTTGTATAAGGATTATTACAACCATGAGGATTCTTCCTTTTATATTTTATGGGATGATACTTTGTGTGGATCTAATGTTGTGACCACTGGGAATGAAGCGTGGAGATTGGGATACCTGTGTCCATCCTGTTTTATCTGCCTTATCTGATCGATTGTGGATGACTGTGAACGAGGGTGTTCATTCCATTCAGTGCTCATTTGACCCCTGTGATAAGGGTCCAAAGTGGAGGGTAAGAGGCAGTGTGTTTGGGTGCCGGTGGTGGTTATCTTCCCTCTCTCACTCTTCAAATATATCCCATTAAATATTCGGACATTATTTACATCTGAGGACCGAAGGGCCTGAGGAAATTTCATTTTTTGCGCTGCACCTATCTCGCTTTTGATTATTTATTAACTACTGGGTTATACGCCATCTCTAGGTGAATGGACACTGGTAGACAAAGTCTTAGACAGGAAGTCCACCCCTATATAACCCCTCCCATACAGGAAGTACTTCAGTTTTTTTTTTTTTACCAGTGTCTTTAAGGTGGATGGGCATTTTTGTTGAGCTCTCTAGAGCTCCAAATCTTGAGTCCCAATACGGTTCTTATAATGAGACCTGGGCTTGACCAACCGGATCCATTTGAAGAAAAGCTTTTACGATTAAAAAAATGGTGCCTGTTCCTCGCAAAGAAGACGCAAGGATCCTGCAAGGTTTTGCCTGTAACTTGACCTTCAGGCGCTGGACCCTGCATAGTGGAATCTTGGACACCATGGAGCTAAGGCATTCCTGCAGGGTGCTGTACAAGGAAGTGGATCATAAAATATGAAACGGTACCCAGTACTTGAAGGTCCCTAAGTGACAGAACCCGCCTTGATGGGTGAAGATTGGGCTCTTTTGCCCTGTACACACGATCGTAATTTTCGTTGGAAAAAACTTTGATGGTTGGGTTGCATACACACAGTCACACAAAAGTTCACTGAACTTTCAACCGTCAAAAACGCGGTGACGTACAACACTACAACGAGCTGAGCAAATTAAGTTCAATGCTTCAGAGTATGCGTCCAATTGTTTTCGAGCATGCGTGGTTTTTTGCGTGTCCGAATTGCATACAGACGAACGGAGTTTCCAATAGGAACTTTTTCCGACCGAAAAATAGAGAATCTGCTCTCAATCTTTTGCTGGCGGGAATTCCGCCAGCAAAAGTCCGATGGAGCATACACAGTCGCAAATTCCGACCACAAGCTCACCTCAGACTTTTGCTGGCGGAATTTCCGATCGTGTGTATGGGGCACCGTGTGTACGGTTTCTAAGGCTGCCCTGCGCCTGGATGGGTAAGTGAAACCCCCTGATTTACTTATTGTGGGGTGCCCCAATGATTGTAACAATCTGTCAAGCAGGACACCTGCATGCGGTGACCACAGGGGGAGTTTGGGCTAGCTGCGAGTGTTTGCAAGAGTACCGAGTATTCGCGGCTGTTGGCGGCCATGGCGCACGTGGCTTCGCCACAGACGTGCGTACTTAGAGCCAAGGATGCGCCGTAGCTTGATCTTGGCGCACAAAGATTCGCATCATGTGTGAATACAGCTGCGCGGTTGCCGGGACCGCGTACGTATGCGCAGAGCATCCCGGCGCACAGCCATCTTATTTAAACAGAGAATGGCTGACATGCTGCGCTTCCAGGGGACAGCTGTGGGACACAGAGCAGGCTCTAAACCATTCACTTTTAGCAGTTAATTTCTCCTTACCAGGGTCACGTGAGTCACCATGTGTTGGTTGGCAGGTTTAGTGCTTGGTGAACCCTAAGGGTCTCCCCTCTGGGGTATGTAAATACTAAACCCAGGTACTCCCTTTTTGTGGCTTGCAATGTCTTCAAAAAAGAGGAACGGAACTAACACTACAGGGAAGGGCACATCTGTGTCAGTAGCTCCTGAGGAGCCTAGTGTTGTATGCCCTGAAAGACCAGAGTTTTCCGGGCCACTGTGCCTGTCTGGTATGTTGCCTACTGTCAATGATGCTGCTACTGAGCTAAATGCCAAGGATTCTGTGGAGGGCCTGGCTGATGAGTTTGCTTCTGAGCAATCTTGGCCAGAAGATGTCCAGTTGGTATCAGCCTCTCAGTCGCAGAGGTTTTTGATCCAGACTCTTACAGAGATGGCTCGTTCTGCCTTTGCTACCTCCCGCAGAGGTTTATGAGCCCCCCCCCCGGTCCTCTTTAGGGTCCCTGAGGCCTCCTCAGGCCACACAGACTTTCCCCTTGCACCCACTGTTGGAACAGGAGGTGTATGCTGATTGGTAACATCCTGACAGGATTTTTGGTACTCCAATGAGGTTTTCCTTTTTATATCCTATGGAGGAAAAATTTGTTAAGAAATGGAGCATGCCAGCCATAGATGCAGCAGTCTCTTCCTTAAAGAACTTAACTTGTCCGGTGGATAATGCACAGAGCTTAAAGGACCCTGTTGACAAGAAACTGGAGTCACTATTAAAGGTTTCCTTTTCTTTGGCCCGTTCAGCTATTCAGCCAGCTGTAGCAGCAATTGGAGTCTGCCAGTCCTTAAAGGATCAGGTCAGATGGTCTGACAGGCCTAACCAAGAGGAGGATCCTGCTGAAAGCAGAGCAGATATACCTCTAGCACTGTGTTTTGCTGTAGATCCCTTAAAGGACACTATACAGCAAGTCTCTTGTATGGCTCTCCTGTCTGTACACATGCTCAGAGTTTTATGGCTTAAGAACTGGTCAGCTGAACTTCCTTGTGAGAAGTTATTGGCAAGGTTCCCTTCCATGGGGAATGTTTGGTGATGATTTGGACAAATATATACAAATGATTTCCAGACGGAAGAGCTCTCTACTTCCTGTGAAGAGAAGGACCAGGCATCCCTCATTTTAAACCTCAGGGACCGCTTCCTCAGGTGTCTCAGCGACAAGGCAGTTCCGTCACCAACAGGGCGCTAGAGCCAGGGGCAAGCCACAGGACCCGGGCCAGAAGAAACCCTGGGTCCAAAACTCTTCCAAACCCCGCAACAAGCCCTCCTTTGGAGGGGACGCCCCCACTCTATCGGGTGGGGGGAAGGCTGCTGCACTCTGCGGACTCTTTGGAGAACAGTGGTTCAGGATAAGTGAGTCACCTCGACAGTATCCTGCGGTTACAAGCTGGAATTGCGGGGGTTCCTCCTCAGAGGTTTCTAAGATCCAGCATTCCCTCGGATCCTCCAAAGAGAAACTTATTGTATCAGGCACTAGATCATTTAGTGCATAGGGAGTGATTATACAGGTTCCTGTATCTGAAAGGAGCACTGGGTTTTATTCAAACCTGTTCACGGTTCAAAAACCAAATGGGGACACAAGGCCTATTTTGGATCTAAGATCCCTGAACCAGCATCTATTATTCTAGCCCTTTCGGATGGAGTCAGTCCACTTGGTAGTAGCCTCGCTCCAGATGGGAGGCTTCTTAGCCTCCATCACTATCAAGTACATGTACCTATCATTCAACCTCATCAGAGGCTCCTGCAATTTGCAGTAGAGGAACGTAATTTCCAGTTTGTGGCTCTGCCCTTCGGGCTTGCCACAGCACCCCGGATGTTTACAAAGGTCCTAGCACCAGTACTGGGTTTTTTTAAGGGCCCAGGGAATCTTGGTGCTTGGATACCTGGACGACATTCTGCTCAGAGATCACTCACTACAGGCTCTAACAGAGCATAGCCTGCACAGTGCAGTATTTAGAAAGCCTGGGCTGGGTCAAAAAATATTGAAAAGTCAGCCTTGAGACCAGCTCAAGGTCTGAATTATTTTTAGAGCTGATCCTGATACAGTTCAGATAAAGGTATTTTTTGACACCCATAAGGATCTGTGCCCTGAAGGATCAGGTGCATCAGATAAGGAGCACCAGACAACCCTCCATTCGGCTCTGTATTAGTCTTCTAGAAAGGATGGTGTCCTCCTTTGAGGCAGTGTCCTATGCCCAGTTCCGTTCCAGACCTATACAACAAGACATCTTGTCGGCTTGGAACAGGAGAGGGCAAGCCCTGGATTACCCCATGTTCTTATCTCCTTGGACGTGCTTAAACCTAAGCTGGAGGTTGCAGTATCAGAACCTGCAAAAAGGAAGATCCTTCCTTCCTTCTTCCTGGTGTCTTAGAGTACTGACCACAGACACCAAGCTCTCGGGCTGGGGAGTGACCCTAGAGAGGCTCACAGCTCATGGGAGATAGTAAATGGCAGAACAGAGCCTGCCCATCAATATCCTGGAGTTGCAGGCAGTACGTCTGGCCCTACAGTCCTGGATGGTGGAGCTTCAGGACTGCCCTATCAGGGTTCAGTCCAACAATGCCATTGCAGTGGCCTATATAAACCACCAGGGCGGTACCAGGAGTCGTTCAGCTCAGGAAGAGGTGAACCACATACTAGCCTGGGCAAAGGGACATGTGACGGTTCTATTGGCGTCCATATCCCAGGGGTAGAGAACTGGAAGGCAGATTATCTCAGCCGCCAGCAGATCTGCCCAGGGGAATGGTCCCTATACCCGAGGGTGGTCCGATAAATTTGCCAGGTTTGGGAATGGTCAGATGTTGATCTATTGGCATCCAGGTTCAACAACAAGCTACACCAGTTTTGTGTCCTGAACAAGGGATCCCCTGGCCATCGGAGCAGATGCTCTGGTAGTTCCATGGAGCCAGTACTCCCTGGTTTATGAATTCCCCCCTTCCACATTTGTTACGCAGGATTCTGAGAGAGGGGTTCCATTCATTCTGGTGGCACCAGCTTGGCCCAGAAGGCCCTGGTTCCCATAGATCCTGAGATTGGCAATAGACGGGCCGTGGACACTACTGTACCGCCCCAATCTACTGTCTCAGGGTCCTATATTTCACCCCAATTTACAGTCTCTAAATTTGACGGCATGGCTATTGAAGCCAGGGTGGCATCCCGGTACCAGTGATGTTTACCCTAATGAATGCTAGGAAAGCGGTCACTAGGAAGATCTATCATAAGGTCTGGAAGCCTTCTATTGCTTGGAGTGAAGCCAGAAAATGTCATCCTCGGAAATATGTGATTGGGAGAATTTTCTCTTTTCTATAGTCTGCTGTTGAAATCAGATTGGCTTTGAATACAATCAGAGGTCAGATTTTGGCCCTGTCAGTATTCTACCAAAGGCCTTTAGCCTCCCATTCGCTGTTCCGAACCTTTATGCAGGGGGCAACTTGTTTGCTTCCCCCCAGTAGGTCATCTATGTGTCCTTGGGACTTAAATTTGGTGCTGTCTGTGTTACAGAAACAACCATTTGAGCCTATCAAGGAAATTCCATTATCCTTGCTGTCACGCCAGCTAGCCTTCCTGATGACCATCACCTCAGCTAGAAGGGAACCATACCTAATTCACTACGACAAGGTGGTGTTGCATCCTATTCCATCCTTCTTGCCAAAGGTGGTGTCGGCCTTTCATTTAAATTAGGAACATGGTTTGACTTCTTTTTTCTCTCAACTACTGCATTTCTGGGACGTCGTCCGGGCAGTCAGAGTTTATTTGTCTAAATCTGCAGAGATCAGACTCCTTTTTTGTTTTACCAGAAGGACCCAAGAAGGGGCAGGCAGCTTCCAAAGCTTCCATTGCCAATTGGTTCCGCCAATTGATCATTCAGGCCTATGGTCTGAAACATAGGGCTCCCCCCTTCAGGGTGAGAGCTCATTCAACCAGGGGTGTAAGAACCTCCTGGGCTTTTCGCCATCAGGTATCTGTGGCTCAGATTTGTAAGGCTGCTACCTGGTCTTCAGTGCATACGTTCACAAGATTTTATCAGGTAGATGTTAGAGTAGCTGAGCATTCGGCTTTCGGCCATGGTGTACTACAGGCTGCCATTTAAAGTCTGATGGATATTTTTGTTTGGCAGGGTGTTTCCCTCCCCTCAAGGCTATTGCTCTGGGACGTCCCAGTAGGTAATTAATAATAGCCTAACTCTGTGTCCCGTGAAGTATGATAAAGAAATTAGGATTTTTTCATCATAGTTACCTGTAAAATCCTTTTCTTTGAATACATCATGGAACACAGAGGTCCCTCCCCTCTTTTGAGGATTCAGTGCTTGCTACAAAACAGAAGTACTTTCTGTATGGGAGGGGGGTTATATAGGGGCAGACTTCCTGTCTAAGACTGTCTACCAGTATCCATTCACCTAGAGATGGCGTATAACACAGCAGGTAATGTATGATAGCCTAACTCTTTGTCTAGTGATTTATTCAAAGAAAATGATTTTACAGCTAAGTATGACGAAAAAATCCTATTTTTTGGGCCATTCTTTGTTGGATTCGCTAGTGATCATTATTATGTTGGAGGATCTATTTCTGGTTCAATCTGCAGACAGATGGTCTCACGTTCTTGTCAAGCACACTTTGATATGGTGCAGAATTCTTAGTTAACTCAACTTTAAACTGCCCAGGCTCTAAAGCGCAAAGCAAAGCCAAACATTACAATTTTCACCCCCCTGCAGTGCTTCACAGTTGTTATGAACTATCCTCAAAGGCTGTCTTCTGTTTGCAATACACTTCTCTACTGCTACCGAAGCCAAACAACTGGGTCTTTGATTCATCAATCCATAGCTCATTGTTCCAGAAGGCCTAGTCTTTGTTTATGTTTTCATCCGCAACCTGAAGTTGTGCGTTTTTTCTTTTCAGACAATATTGGTTTTTGCTGACACACCTCCTATGCAGGTTAAAACGGTGCAGCCTATTTATGATTGTAGATGCATCCACAAACTTTTTTTCTAAGGGCCCTTGAGCACTCTTTTGATCCTAGCATGTTGACACCATACATTTCATTGGAATATAGAACACCAGATCCTAGATATCTAAAGGTTCAAATAAAAAAACAGGTTTCATCTGCATACCCCCTAAGGATGTTCTATATTGAAACGTGATTCTAATTTAATGGTTTTAAGTTGTGTTAAGTGTAAGGGGTTGGTTGTCACATCTTTTACTAAGTAGTCTACATGTCTGCTGTCAGACGAACAGTTGCTTGCAACACCTTATGACAGATTCGCTAATGTTTACAAGAAATGCGGTGCTATGTAGTATGCTTCATGGCCTTGTAATGAGGTCAGGCTAAGAAACACCCATTCATTTCTATGTTATGTAACCTATGCTTGCTTGTAAAACTCTATGGAAAATGTCAAAATATTTTTTTAGTTGCTGGATAAAAAGGCTGCAGCTGCCAGTTTGACATCAGCTGTAGTGCCTGTGAAGCTTTAAACAAACTATGTAAAGCACTCCACTAAAAGTGTATAACGATACAAAACCTACTCAATATTATTATAAAGTGCTACCAAGTAATCTATATATAAAAATAGAAATATATATGTATTTTATATATACTATTTTTATATATATTACTTGGTAGCACTTTATAATAATATTGAGTAGGTTTTGTATTACTATACACTTTTAGTGGAGTGGAGTGCTTCACATAGTTTGTTTAACTCTCGGTTCACAATGGTGTGATGCCGGAACCAGTATGATTCCTGTGCGGGTTCCCACAACGCATCTGACTCTCTGGGAGAAAGAGAGAAAGTTAATGACACCCCTAAATCTGTTCACAGAATGCAGTGCGAACTGTGGAATCAGATCGCATAGGTCTAGAATACCCATGCGATCCGATTCCAGTGCGGACCAAAAAAAGGGTCCTGCACCGTTTCAGTGCGAATGCGTTGCAAAACTGTATGGCTGAATTCGCATTGCACAGACATCGCATGTGATGTGCACAGCAATGCAGTGAGAATTACATGCGACGTCTGGCATTGCATTAGTGTGAACCTAGCCTAATTCTTATTGGGTATGTGTTGTGGTGTTTGCACCATTCAGTGGCAGCTGCTTCGGCATTAGGATTTATGCTCTTTTTAAAGGACATTCTTGATTTAAATTCATACTGTTAGCACTGGGATTTTTTTCCATTTTCTTTGTGAAGCTTTGTTCACCTTGAAAACCCTGCCATGTGTTGCCAGGAAAATAAACAATACATACTAGCATATCACTGAATGGAGTAAAGCCTTATCTTTATTCACTTTGCTTAGTTAAAATGTTCTACTCCTTTAGTAAATTAACCCATAGAGTTCTAAATGGCAATTACATCATCATAGCTACTGCTACTTCTGGGCAACAGTTCATACTGTAAGGCTGTGGGTGCTGGAGTAGCTTGGAGGACAGCAGAAACATGTATTTAGTGATTACAGTGGTGGTACACTTTGCTGAGCTCATCTTGGCAACACATCCACACTCATATATAAGCACTTCTCTGGCTCCTTTCAGAGTGAAGATGCAACATGCTCTTACCCCACCACATGTAGAGAGTGAGTGATACAGTCTATGTGGGATGGAAAGTTCCAGTATGCATGTTGAGATTGTAGTTCCACAAAGCTTGTTGTTTTTAATATACACACAGTATTGTGTCTGTAGTGAATTTTTACCTTGGTATACATACATGTACACAAGAATTCTCATTAAAAGGGGCTTATTAGCACAAGAAAGTTAGACACCAGCCTCCACTATGATCCTAACATTTCTGTGACTTGTGTAGCACCCTTGTCCTAAACAGGGCTGCTAATAAATTTAGTTTTGCTAGGTGGTAACTATCCTGGCTAATTTGAAGTTTGATAAAATGGTTTTCTCCTAAGCTTGAGTTGAACTGTGATTCTCTCTTATGTAATAGGTGGCACTGTTACCTTTTGGCATTAGTATGATAGAGAACAGTTAATTCAGGTTATGAGTGAATGTGTTTCTCAGCCAGTCAGCAGGAGTTTTTGGCCGCTGAGGCTGCTGGGATAGTCTATTTGGAGATCGGGGTTCTTCCCACCTGGGCTGAGGCCAGAGTGGCTGTGTGTGGAGTAGCAGCAGCAGCAGAAGTGTAGGCCTGAGGCCTAGCCACATGTAAAGGAGTTCAGCCCAAGGGGAGCCTGATCGTTGCCAGGAGGCACAGGAGAAGAAGTTGCCAGAAGGTCAACCACTCCTGTTCCTGGAGGCAGGTGTCAAAGGGATGGAGTTTTGAAGGAGTACCAGAGCAGACTCTTCATCAGCCGGGGACTGTGAAGTGTTGGGAAAGCTTCTGGAGAGAACTCATTCAAGGTGTACAGTGGGTAGCTGTTGAGTAAAGCTTGAAGGAGTACAGCAGGTAGCTGTAAGTAAACCTTGAAGAGAAGTACAGTGGATAGCTGTGAGTAAAGCTTGAGGGATCCAGTGGGTAACTGTGAATCTGAGGAACCCAGCGGTAGCTGTGGGTGAACCTTGAAGAATACAGCGGGTAGTTGTGAGTGAAGCTTGAGAAGTCCAGCAGGTAGCTGGGAGCTAAGATTGAGGATCTACAGTGGGAGACCGTAAGTTGAGCTTGAGGATCTACAGTGGGATACGGTGAGTGAAGTTGTTACTATAGGAGACAGCAGTTGCTACAAGATACAGGCCCTTTTTCTGTATTGCTGTCTGCCTAGTTATATTTTTGTCCATGCAATTTGCTATTGCATTTGCCTAAGGGTGTCCTGTGCCCTACCCCTCTCTCCCACTGTTCCTGTTAAGAGAAATAAAACTCTTTGTTCATTTTTAGAAGTGACTGGCGCCCATCTTTCCACCTTACACTACACCCACCATGCCTAGTAACCTGCACCCTGAGGAGGAATGTCAGCTCTCCCTGACTCTGGGGGTCACCACTAGGCTTCTGGAGGTCGGGGAGACCGCTAAATTTTGGCGCCCAACGTAGGGCCTGACGTCATTTTTGTTGTGGACGCCCCTGGCAACGGACTGCAACTACACAAGGATTTCGTCTGGCTCCCTGGGAAAGTGGTAAGTAACATCTGACTTATTCTCTTTTTGAACAGTGTGGGGAAGAACCAAAGTGCCTTTTTGCTCTTGGGAGAGTGTCAGCCTGGTCTTTTGTCACTTTACGCCAGTGCTGAAGGGGTTAAGGCAGACTCCACAACAGTTTTGGTGTGCTGCTAGAGAAAAAAGGCAGGCGCTGAAGTTTCTAAAGAGCAATGGAACCAATCCCTCGGCAGGGGGAGGAGTTGTCGCTCTGTGGAGGAGGAGACGCAGTTGTGCGCATCGCCATCAGGAGTCTCCATGTCTGATTGGAAAGTTCTTGTACCAGGCATCGGCCCTGGCCTGGGTGGGCTGAAAGAGGTCCTTACCGACACTGGAATGCGGTATGTACCCAAAGGTAGCCTGGCGCTCTATACGGCAGGAGGCTATGAAGCAATCGGGCTGTCGTGTGCTATGTGTTCCGGCCTGGCTACTAACGTTCCGCCCTGGATCACCTGTAGGCATTGCGGGGAGCCATTACTAGAGGTAGTCTCACCAGCTTTACCCCCACAGGTGCTACAAGTGGATTGGGTCAAGTGTGTCGCCACCCCCACTCCAGAAATCGTTCCTGTGGTCACTGCCACCGTCATTCTGCCTGCTGAAGTGGCTGCTCGTTCAGTTCTCGTGACCGATCCAAAGCCAGGTGCACCGTGATCTCCCTTGGCCGTGGTCAGGTCCACCTATGTTCCTTAATGGTGGAACCTCCCAGGGAGAAGACTCCTGAGCCGGGTAAGCCTGATGTGAGTGAGGGCAGTGTGCCTGTTGGGAGTGACAAGCCTGTGGCCACAAAGGGAGCAGCGTTAAGAAAGTTTGCTGCTGTTCAAAGTTTAATCTGCTCCCGGATGAAGAGTTCTCTACAGAGACAGATTCTGATATCTGAACTGTTTTCTCACACTGTGTCTTGGCCTGAAAGATGGTCTGAAAGTGATACTGAACAGCGGTGTCAGCCTGCAGAGGAGGAAGTTCTCTCAACTATCCAAACCTCCAGTATTAGGCCTGGGTTGTCAGCATCTGCATCTTCTGTTCTTTGTCCTGCAAGTTCTCTGGAAGAAGAGCGATGGGCTCACTGTGTTAAAACCCCTGATGCTATGGTGCAAGTGTCCTCTTTATCCACCAGTGTATCTCAAAAGCCTGACAAAATTGCAGGCTATCGTGTCAAATGTGCCTTAGATACACAAGTGTTACCCAGTTGTGGTGATCCTAAATTGCTGCCAAGGCTGTCCAAGTTGCAACGAATAGTCATGCGAAAAGTGGCTGAGGAGTATGGCTACTTGTATCCATATGTGCCAAAGAGTCTGGAGGCAGAAATTCAATGTAAACGGGCACAGTGGGTTGATACTGTTATTCGGGAGTACCTGAAAATTCCTGCTCATTGGGATATAAAGAAGTTGTCACCTAGACATGCCGGAAAGTACACTATAGTTCTGCAAACCTGGGACTATGGTCGTCATATCTACGCAAACTGTTATTATTCGGAGGCCCAATCAAGCTAATGTGCAGCATTACATTACCACTATTGGATCATCTGGGAGGCCATGTTTAATTAATGGATCCTCATTACTATTGGTGATGCCATTCAGCTATTGAAATCTTGTTTTTCAAGGCTGCATGGAACACAGTGATGTGCTCAGTTCAGCTACGTCAGTTCCATGGGAAGCAAAAGTACCTATTGGACTTTGGGGATCTGAGGACAATGGGATGTTCAGCTAGCTAGCTAGCTTGTTAGATAGGCTGTGCTGTGGCAATTGGGAAAGTAATTTCCTATAATCTGCATCTCATGGACTAAATGTTTACATGTGGACTGCTCTCTCTTTACTGGCCACCAGATGGCATGAGCGTGCCACTCTAAGTGAGTCATAAGTTCCTACCTTCAATATAGTTGGTGAGTGAACGTTATCTTTAGATATGCTGAAATGCTTTTGGAAGAATGTGTCACTCTCCCGAGAGTGGGGCCTTTTTCATCATTTCTTTGTACATTTTTCCACCTTACACTACACCCATCATGCCTAGTAACCTGCACTCTGAGGAGGAAAGTCAACTCTCCCTGACTCTGGGAGTCACCGCTAAGCCTCTGTAGGTCACCACTAGGCCTCTGGAGGCCAGGGAGACCGCTACACTTGCATGCTGCAAATACCAGTGGTAGTTGCTATTGTATATATGTATGTGGTGGGGTTAAGTGGTCTATTTTTTAAAATGTTGCCTTTGAGAAAATTGGCTCCATTCCCACAGGTGATTATACACACTGGATTCCTGCAGCTGGAATGGATAGATGAGTGTGAATAGCTGCAGTCACTCAGCCTGTACAATGCAATGACAGGCTATTGGTGGCCGCTGTTATTTGTGATTGCTCGCACAGCCAGCAATTACCTGCAGTGATTGTGGCTGGATAGACAGAGTAAAGTGTCAAATCTGCAGATTCCTGCCACTGGAAAGAGCGCTGTCTATGCAAATGGAGCCTTGCTACCTGTATAAAAACCTTTGCACCAATGTTTGTTATGGTCAGCATATAATTAGTAAATTGTAACCAATGAATTAACTTGTTCCACTTTTTTTTTTTCAATGTCTCTTAGTTGAATTAACTTAATTTATGTCAGCTTAAAACAAACGAGCTGACAGACCTGCATATGAGTGAAAGATACATAATAGTGTTGTTCCTATACACACCCTGTTAAGTAGCCATGTCTCTGTCAAGAATTATCCCTAATCCCACATATGACTACACCCACGCACCTACACACATTTGCTTTTTTAATCCAAAAGAATTTTATTGTGTATTTAAATGGTCATAAAGTAACATCAAAGCTGACAACGACATGCACCTATATTGTACACATTCAGTCAAAAAAAAAAAGATAAGGTCTCTGCAATATAGCATAGCACAGACAACTGTCAGGTTATCAAATTACAGACCGTTCGCATGAATAAGTTCAAAATATGGCAAAGCTCGTATAATTGGTTGAGAAACTATGAAAACCTAAACCAAAAGTGTACATTGCACTTAATAACAGCCACTGTTCAAAAACAAGTATACGTTCCTTCTGAAGGACAGCAAGTAGAAGA
Source organism: Lithobates clamitans (assembly GCA_037952925.1). Classification (NCBI taxonomy): domain Eukaryota; kingdom Metazoa; phylum Chordata; class Amphibia; order Anura; family Ranidae; genus Lithobates; species Lithobates clamitans. The sequence goes on from JBBGZY010001408.1 coordinate 471,499, forward strand.
TTCTGCACGCCGCATACCCGCAATTTTTAGAATTTTTTTTTGGGAAGCCTCTGTGGTTATAAAACAGTTTCTTATAAGAGAGTCTTTAAATAGAGACAGTTCACACCAGAATGCAGTGCGAGATACCTGTGATCTGTGCGTGTTTTTCGCAGCATGTTCAAAACGCACTGCAGTTGGGATCTGCAGTGGGTGCCAGTGTTAACTTAATGACACCCCAAACGCAGGTCACAAATTCAGTGCGTTTGCTTGCACCGGATCACATTGGTACAGTAGTACCATGTGATCCGGTTTGCTGTGCAACTTTTAAAGTAGTGCATGCAGTACTTTTGGAGTGGTCCAGCTCAATTTAACCCATTAAAATTATTGGACTGAAATCGTACTGCACCTGTATCGCATGTGAATTGCACACAAATGCACAGCGCATGCTTGTGCAAGTCATTGTTTGAACTGGCCCTAAATCTCTGCTTACCATTGCTGTGAAGTAGGCACCCCAGCTTGGATCCACACCTTAAACTGGGTACGCACTGTGGTTTTTTTTTTATTTTTTTTCGTTCAACCAATGGACTGAGCACAAAAAAACTCCTCGGAGATAACCGGACCAAAAGGGAGACACCTGGTGTGTTCAAGGCTTCTGAATTACATCCCTTTGGTGAGTGTAAGGCCCCTTTCACACATGCGGACCGTATGTCCGTATTTCATCCATCCGTTTTCGGATGAAATACGGACATACATGCATCCCTATGGGATAGCGGGTGTCAGCGGATGTACATCCGCTGACACCCGATGTCATCCGGCTCCGCTCTCGTCCGATTCTGCAGACGGAAGAAAATCCTATTTTTCTATCCGTCTGCAGAGCGGATCGGATGAACACGGTCGGACGGTCCGTGTTCCTCCGATCCCCCATAGGGGAGAGCGGAGATCTGACAGGGCGGTCCCTGCACAGTGTGCGGGTCCCGCCCTGTCATCCGCCGGCTAAGCTGGGGAAAACGGAGCGATCCCCGCTGAGCAGCAGATGTTCACGGGTCGGATCAACACGGATCCGTCCCATGTGAAAGGGGCCTAAAACCCCTAGGGGAGTGACATGGTGAGGACTCTGGTGGATGGTATACGCCTATCAATGATTAAGTAGAATCCTTCACCTATCAATTGAACTGTGTCATCACCTATTAACGTACTATTGATTTCTCATATGTCTTTATATGTGAATGCTGGTCATATTTCATTTATTTGATTGGAGTGCTGCTTTGAGTATTGGGACTTTGTCTATATGGACTAAGAACTTTTTTTTTTACCTACGTGTACATATAAACATTTGTCTGGTTTCTCTGGATGTCCTCCTGTTTACTTCCCCTCTGCGCGCCGCTGCGGGCGCACATCGGGGAAGTTCTGTGTTGGCCGTGTCCCTTGGACACAGCCAATCACAGATCGTGCTAAATGGCCAATCACAGCGGCCATTTAGCACTCGATCGGAGTGTCCATTGCGAGGTGATCTCATATGTAAACATATGAGATCATCTCACATCGCTGGCTCCCCCTCCTCACACAGAGACAGCGTGTGAGTAGGGAGAGCTTCTGTGCTGCAGCGGTGAGTGAACACTCACACTAGTTACAGTTACGCTACACAACATAGTGCCATCTGTCCCCAGTGCCACCTATCAGTGCCAAATGTCCCCATCGCCATCTGTGCCTAGTGCCACCTGCCCCCAGTGCCATGTATCAGTGCCATCTGTCATCAGTGCCACCTGTCAGTGTCACGTGCCATCTGTTATCAGTGTCACGTGTCATTAGTGCCACGTATTAGTGCCATCTGTCATCAGTACCACGTATTAGTGCCATCTGTCATCAGTGCCACATATTAGTGTCATCTATCATCAGTGTCACGTGTCATTGGTGCCACGTATTAGTGCCATCTGTCATCAGTGCCACGTATTGGTGCCATCTGTCATCAGTGCCACGTATTAGTGCCATCTGTCATCAGTGTCGCGTTTTTCAAGCTTTAATCAGTGGTCATATAAATAGATTATTACGTTTTTTTAACATGTAACAATGTCGACGATGCCAGTCAACATTTTGTTCTATTTAAAGTAATGTATAGAAGGTAGGGCCTGAAAGTGACTTAAGCCCAGGAGCCCCCTCCACCCTAAGTCCTGCCCTGCACGTTGGGCATAATAATGCGTTATTAATTGGTTAATGGGTGAATGGTTAGAACCCCTTTGCAGGTATCCTATGTATCAATACAAGCCAAACCAGCTTCTCACAAAATCTTTCTATTATAAGCCTGGGCTCGTGCTGTGGAAGGCTGCATTGAATTCCAAAATCTTTTGTATGGGAGAAGCTCTAACCATAGCGGCAACCAAGTGATTATTTGTAAGCACAGGTAGTACGTGCCCAAATTGCCTGATAACCACATGTCTAAGCTGAAGGTATCAGAAAAAGCATAGAATCCGGCAAGTGAAATTCTTCTTTAAGATCTGAAAAGTAGTTCAATTGCCCGCCAGTTAAAATCTAAGCTGAATGAGTGATACATTGTGTACACCAGAGCTCAGCATGTGGCACCATACCAAATTACAAAATTCAGGCACAGATTGATTCTTCCAAATTAGAGTGTAACTAATACCCCCCCCCCCCCCCGCACCACCACCACCACCACCACCACCACCACCACCAATACCTTGTTTGGACATTGCTATGTCCCATAGCCTGAGACTATAAAGTTGGTATACTAAAGGCAAATAGGCACATCACATTGCAAGGGATCTTTCCCCAGAGCTTAGTGAATGAGGTGAAGCTCTGCTGATTTCCATCATACAAACATATGCAAACAAAAATGCTGTTTTTTTTTCCTTGCATGTGATTGGGTTATCTTGGCAAAGTGAAATGTCACCATATTTACTAAGCTCTGTGGAAAATTCCCTTCTTTTGCAAAGTAAACAGCTTATTTGCCTTTAGTAAACCCCAGTCAGCATCAGGTTGGAAGACCTTTAAACACGCAATTAATAATAGCAATAGCAAAATACAAAAAATATTGCAGCGCTTTAAATAAACAAAGTCCATAAACAGTGAACAATAATAGCAAAAAATGTGCAAAACGAACGTCCAAAAACAAATTTTCAGAAAATAGTTTTGTAAAGTTGTGAAAAATCAAATATTCTGAAGATATAAGTGATCAAATTCCACCACGCGATCCATCACCTAGTATGAGATGGACTTTTACCAAAGTTGCAGGACTCTATCATGGAGTCAAATGCTCTCAGTGTAATGTATCAGCATGAATCTGACATCATATATCCTTCACGAGCATTAAGTATCTAGTGCTTCAAGTATATCTCAGTAAATGTAGGGAAGAGGGTGTGCATTGTGGATATAAATGGAAAAAAACATCCACATTTACAGTGTGAATTCATAAAACACTCTTTACTAATGTAAGAAGGGATTAAGGGTACTCACATTCAGTAAAAAGATAACAAGCATGAAAAATCAATCCAAGGAAGATACTCCATGCACGGAAGTGGATAAATGTCACAAATTTCACGTCTACCTCAATGCAGGTGGTCAGACACTATAGCTAGCTACTACTGTGTGCTTCACCTATAGCAGCCCCCTTTCCCTTAAGGAAGCAGGCCTACCGGTACTTGGTTACCTCCAGGACTTATACACAATGCTATAGTGCCTGGCCACCACACCAGAGCAGACGGGAGCAGAGCAAACAACAGACTACTTGCAGTTTAGCAGACTGATAGCGTGGTTCTATGACAGTCCAGGTAAAGGCAGGCTGAGTTCAGGTAATACTCCAATACCCAATCCAATGACAGTCCAGGTCAGGGGTCTTCAAATTATGGCCCTCCAGTTGTTCAGGAACTACAATTCCCATCATGCCTAGTCATGTCTGTGAATGTCAGAGTTTTACAATGCCTCATGGGATGTGTAGTTCCACTAGCTGGAGGGCCGTAGTTTGAGGATCCCTGGTCTAGGTAAAGGCAGACTGAGTTCAGGGAATAGTCCAATATCTGATCCGGGTCATACACAGGGAAATCCAACAGCAAAGCAAGGCAGACAAATGGGAGGCTTGATCAGGAACAATGCTGGTATACTGTCTCTATCACAAGCAAGGGATATAGTGTTCGGTTTGCTTATATCAGGTGACTGACCAGATCAATCACCTTCCAGGTGAACACAGACAGGGGAATGCTACAGCCAACACCCGGATACTGGAATGAGGAGCAGGAGCACTTAAGTGATCCCAACATTACCCCCCCTCTGATGAGGTGTCCCCGGACCCTCAAAGGCAAGCTGGACATCCAGCACAGGACCATCAGACTGGGCAGAGGTCCGTGGATCCATGTGGTCAGGCTGGTTAGCAGGGGATGTGTCACAGGGGTCAAGCCAGACAGCTGAAACACGAGCGAAATACAGAGAGCCCTGAAAAAAAGGTTGAAAGCCCCACCTGGCCGAATGAGGCAGTTTATCCAAAGGGTGGATTGAACCTCTTAGACCGGTCAGAATCGGTGTAGTAGAAGTAGGGTAAGGCCAGGTTACAGAAAGCCCTGAATAAGAAAAAGCAGGAGGCTCAATGGGCATGGGTTTGGACCGGTACAATTGGTGGAGTGGCCAACTGAGCCGCATCGCCAAGTGCAGAGATTGTCTGAATCGCATCACCAGAAAGTCCTGAATAAGAAAAAACACAAAGTTCAATGGGCATGGGCTGGACTGGCATGACTGATGCAGTGACCGACTGGGCCGCATTACCAGGTGTAGCAACTGTCTGAATCACATCACCAGACATAGTGACTGAATGCATCGCATCACCAGGTGTAGCGACTATCTGAATCGCATTACCAGGTGTAGCGACTGACAAAGTTAGCGGTAATCTAGGGGACTTGACATTAGAAGAAGCTTCCAAACAGGGCTCAAGGCTACAAGGAAACGCATAAGTTTGGCTTCTAGGAGGAGAGGATGCAGGCTGTGGCACTTGGCTAGAGAGGTAACCTGTATAAAATTCAATAGACTTGTCAGCTTCTTTTATCATAATAGTCATATAAAGGCACATGGTCAAGTAAACTAGAGTCACATTTGGAAATGTCACAATTAGGATCTGAATAGGACTGTAATAAAGGCACCTGGCTGGTACTGGCCACCCAAGAGTTATAAATGGGCAAGTGGTGAGCACTTTTAATGCAATTCTGGATGCAGGTCTGGGACCAGGACCCAATCTCCTCTGCAGCCCAGTCTTTAGTGTGGGTTGTGCAGTTTAAACAAGAGATACCGTAGATAAGTGGATAAGCAGGAGATGAGATCACGTAGAAGCTGATTGTCTCCCTATGAAATTTCCCAATGGTCAGGGTAACAGGTACAGTGCACAAGGTCACCAGGCCCATGGACAAGGGAGAATTATCAATGGCTAAAATTTGAGAAAGGTCTGTGCACCTTAGTCACAGGAATCTGTAGACGGTGTGCTAGGTCCCTATTAATGAAATTGCCAGCAGCACCAGAATCTATGAAAGCTGAGAGGTGGTGAGAAAACTTGGCAGAACCAAGTCATGCAGGAACAAATAGTTTATCTCTGAGGGAAACATCACAGTATGGTCTATAGAAGCAGACCCTTGGCGTTTCTCGGCTTATTAGGACAGCTAGTGACAAAGTGGCTGTGGTTGCCACAATATAAGCAGAGACCCTGAGATCTCTTTCTAGCCTTTTCCCCAGAGGATAAATGGGTAGCGTCAATTTGCATGGGATCATCCTCCTGGAGAGGCTGAAAGGTCTCAGGAAATGAAGAAGGTGGTCCGCGTACTGGCGGGCAAGGAAACGATCCTCTCTGTAAGCCTTTCCCGTAAACGCCTGTCAATACAGATGGCTACTTGCATGGCTTCATTCAATGACTTCGGTTCAGGGTAGTGAACTAAGGAGTCTTTGATGGAGTCCGATAAGCCTAAACTGAACTGGCTTCTTGGAGCTCGGTTATTCAACCTTGAGTCAGGTGCCCAGTGGCGGAAATCAGAACAGTATTGTTCAGCGGTGCGTTTATCCTGATGTAGTGACCTAAGGTTAGTTTCAGCTGAATGGGCACGGTCAGGATCATCATACAGTAAACCCAAGGCTTTGAAAAAGGCTTCTACCTACCCTCTGACTGGGTCATCAGCAGAGAGACTAAACGCCCAAGACTAGGGATCCCCCTGCAACCATGTAATAATTAAGTTAACTCGCTGTGCTTCCGAACCAGAAGAATGTGACTTAAGCTTAAAATATAGCATACAACTATTTTTAAAGTTGGAAAACACATGGGGGTCACCAGTAAAACGGCCAGGCGGGTTAACTTTGGGCTCTGACTCTTGCGTTACTGCTGGAGGTGCGTTTACACGCAAAGACAATTCCTGGACTTGGCGTGTCAGTTTGCACATTTCCTCAGCAAATAAACGGGCAAGTGCAAAGTCCATCTTGACAGAAAATTTTGTTAAAGGTTTGTGATAATGTCACGAATGTCACGTCTACCTTAATGCAGGTGGTCAGACACTATAGCTAGCTACTGTGTGCTTCACCTATAGCAGCCCCCTTTCCCTTAAGGCAGCAGGCCTACCGGTACTTGGTTGCCCCCAGGACTTATACACAATGTTATAGTGCCTGGCCACCACACCAGAGCAGACGTGAACAGAGCAAACAACAGACTACTTGCAGTTTAGCAGACAGAAAGCATGGTTCTATGACAGTCAAGGTAAAGGCAGGCTGGATTCGGGGAATAGTCCAATATCCGATCTAATGACAGTCTAGGTAAAGGCAGGTTGTGTTCAGGGAATAGTCCAATATCCGATCTGGGTCATACACAGGGACATCCAATAGCAAAGTGAGGCAAACAGGAGCCTTGATCAGGAACAATGCAGGTATACTGTCTCTCTCACAAGCAAGGGATAGAGTGTTCGGTTTGTTTATATCAGGTGACTGACCAAAACAATCACCTTCCAGGTGAACACAGACAGGGGGAAAGCAACAGCCAACACCCAGACACTGGTATGAGGAGCAGGAGCACTTAAGTGATCCTGAAATTAAGTTTGTGTACACAGGAAAAACAGCGTGGCAACGGCACATACGTAGGCTCGGCACATACGTAGGCTCGGCCCTACATGTTTCATCACAACTGACATAACTGGGTGCTTGTACGTGCCGCTGTCACAGCTCATATTCATATCCAACCAGCAGGGGCGGACTCCAACTATGTAAACAATTATGCAAAACAGATTCTGAAAAGAAATGAACGCTTGCGAGAGCCAAGCCTCAATTTGAGGAATAAATACACTCCAAGGCTCGATGTAAGAATAGATGGACAGAGGATAGAACCTCATATGTCACATCACATCCTGCCAGCTGTTGGCCAAGCCTCGATGTGAGAATCTGTATATCACATCACATCCTGCCGGTTGTTAGCCAAGTCTCAGGGGCATTAACCATGGCCATCGTTGCGCTCCAAGCCTCACTATCCAGTCTGTGTAATATTTCATGTACATATATGTTGTGTCGATATTTGAGTTCATAGTTACATAGTTACATAGTTACATAGTTAGTAAGGTTGAATAAAGACACCAGTCCATCCAGTTCAACCTGAGTGAGTGTGGGTCTACAACCCTGACCCTTGTCCCTAACCCTGAACATCGCACACTCACTTCAGTCCCTACCCTCAATCCAAGGTCCCCATTCATATACTAGGGCCAATTTGGGACAGAAGCCAATTAACCTACCAGCATGTCTTTGGAGTGTGGGAGGAAACCGGAGTACCCAGAGGAAACCCACGCAGGCACAGGGAGAACATGCAAACTCCAGGCAGGTAGTGTCGTGGTTGGGATTCGAACCAGCGACCCTTTTGCTGCTAGGCGAGAGTGCTAACCACTGCACCACTGTGCCGCTGTGACACGGATGGATGAAACATTCAGACCGTGGATTAAAATACATTAAAAAATGAATAAAATTTATCAAAAATGGTCCACCAAATTAGGGTTCGAACCAATATAAATATTAAAAAGGTGTCACGAAATTGTACTATAATTTACTAGAAACAACTCCCAATTCAAAAAAGGAAAGACCTAACTGCTGGATGGATAAACAACAATTGACAAATTGTAATGTAATGTATGGCAGAATGTGAATAGGAAATCATGCGTTGTTAATAAAGGCATTAATGTTCCATTTAACATTCATGCCATGGGGACTGTAAGATTTAATTTCATAAATCCATTTGGTCTCTAGTTTAGAGACACCCCTTTTGAATGGTGCTTCATATTTTTCAATTGCCACAAACAGGGTACCTTTAGGGTCCTCATTGTGGCAACATGCATAGTGTTTAGGAACACTATGTTCTCTTTTTCTTTTGTCTTTTGAATGTGTTTAATGTGTTCAATAACACGTATGGAAAAAGAGTGAATGGTCCTACCTATATATTGTTTTCCACATGGGCAAACTAGAAAGTATACCACGTTTTTGGATGCACAGGTGATAAAAGAATTAATTGTATAGCATTTGGAGGTGGTAGTCCACTGAAAGGTATCAATCTTTCTACCTCTAACGCTATTAATTTTGCAAACTGGGCACCTCCTACAGGGAAACTAACCTTTTCAATCATGGAAGAAGGTGGGTTTAATAGGAGGATCTAAAACATTGGGAGCTAACCTGGATTGCAATGAAGGAACACCTCTATAAATGACATTGAGTCTTTCAGGTAAGAGTGGACCAAGAATTCGGTCATTCTTTAGTATCCCCCAATGTCTGTTCATAATAGATCTAATTTGCTTATGTTGTATAGAGTAAGAGGTAAATAGGACCATTTTGATTTATCCTGATTGTTATTGTTAGTCATTTTATCCAAGAGAAGATCCTCTCTAGGGATATTCCTTACGTTAATCATTTCCTCATCTAGTTGTACTGATGTATATCCTTTCTGAATTAAACTATTTTTAAGAACTGAAGCTTGTTTCAGCTAATCAGAAGTTTCTGTACAATTACGGTGTAGTCTCAGGAACTGGCTACGAGGAACAGAACGCAGCCAGGACCTATGGTGGCAACTATCTACAGGTATATATGAATTCCTGTCTGTAGATTTGAAATGGGTACAGGTAATTGACCTATCATTCACCACTTCAAATTCAAGATCTAAAAAACTGATACTTTGAGAACTAGCTGTGAAAGACAGAGATATACCTCTTTCATTCTCATTCAGTTCTGCCATAAATGAATTGAGGGAGAACTGACTACCATTCCAAAGGAGGAGGACATCGTCTATATACCTAGCACATAACAGAAGCTCAGGTCGATCATGGGCATAGACGACATCCTCCTCCCAATTGGCCATAAAAAGATTGGCTAGGCTAGGGGTGAATTTAATGCCCTTAGCCACACCTTTCTTTTGAATATAAAACTTACTGTTAAATCAAAAATAGTTATGAGTAGTGGCAAACAAAAGTAGATCCATAATAAATTATTTTTAAAATGAGTGGAATGTCATTTTGTTTGGACAGAAAATATGAGACAGCTTCATAACCTAATTAATGAGAAATGCAAGTGTATAGAGGGGTTACATCAGCTGTAACCAATATAACCCCCTCATCAACAATAATCTCACTTAGAAGTTTAATTACATCCTTTGTGTCCTTCAAAAAAGAAGGCACTTTTTTGACAATTGGTTGAAGGTAAAAATCAATATACCTCCCAATCCTAGCTGTAACCGAGTCAATCCCACAAATAATTTTGCGACTCAGAGGATGAATGGGGTCTTTGTGGAACTTGGGAAGATAATATATTGTAGGAATCCTGGGCACGATAGGTAATCGATAATTATTTTCTTTTTTTTAATCAATTTGGTTAATTTCTCTTTAAAAAATGTTGTAGGATTATTGGATAATATTTCATGAGTGTCAGAATCACTTAAAATTTTGAACATCTCAGTGAAGTAGTCTTCCTTATCTAAGACAACAATCCCCCCGCCTTTGACAGCGGGGCATATTATTAAATCCTTATGTTCACAGACTTTTGAGACCTACATTGAAAGCAGGATTTTGACGCGTGTTTTTGATGTTAAGTTGATCAAGATCCTTGAGCATCAAGTCTCTGAAGACACAAACTGATGGAGCTTTGGAGGATTAAAAGTTTAAGCATTGGATAACCCAGAATGCAAAATATTGGAATTTTTCTAGTGATGGGATTGGATATGAAATATCTCAGCAAATTAACCTTACGAATGTATTTATGAATGTCGATAAATGTTTGAAATGTATCTAATTTTTTTAGGGGGGCAAACTTAAGGACTTTATCTAGAACACTCTTTTCTTCCTTAGTCAAAATAGCCTTACTCAAATTAAAAATGCCTACTCCTTTCCTTATATTACTCCTTTTTCCTGTCATGAATCTGCAGTAATGTTTCATGCCCTGTCTGCTTACCTCTCTGGTCTGTGTGTTAGCTTAGCGACTGCGCTCTCACACCTGCATGTTTAGGTAATCTTCTACCCTGTTTCCCCAAAAATAATACCTAGCGTGTCTGCTAGTAACCCCGACCTTGGCGTGCCTTCTGACCATTTCTGTCTGCTAGTAACCCCGACCTTGGTGTGCCTTTCTGATATCCCTGTCTGCTAGTTGCCCTGACCCTGAATTGCTGCTTCCACTCTGTCCACCAGGGCAGTCCGTGAGCATGAGCTGAGAGACCCCGGGGGCCACGACCTGGAGTCAGCTGCAGCCAAATCCATCCTCACCACTAGAGGCTCTGGTGAATATCTGCTGGCTTTTAGACTCCGCGTCCTGGGGAATCTTACGCTCTAGCCCCCTGCTTGGTCCATGTCAGTGTTCAGGTGGAGTTGCTTTCCTGAACCACCCAGAGCTCCATCCACAGCAACCAGCCGAAGGGACCACAACCTGAGCAGTTCGCTCCTAACCCCAGCGCTGGCCTCAGGTGACCTGACACCTCCTCCCCCCTCTGGACCCTCTCTTTGTTCTACACCTCTTTTGGTGCCTTTCGGTGTCCTGTCAAAATCCCAACGTTGGTTAGGCTGTTCATGGTGAACGTTATAGGGAGGCTCATTGTAAGCATCTCTATGAATGCCCATATATAGGTAACCATGACCAAGGGTCATCATCCTTTAAGTGAGTAAAACCTGTTAGAAGTCGGAATAGAGTTTTCTTAAAAGGAATGTCTCGGGACAGGGTTAACTCTATCCTTTCCATCATTGGGTCTATAATATGGAGGGGGGCCATTTGGTTTCTGATTGTCAGGTCTTTGGTGTTTAGGTGTCCTACCTGGAGATGAATAATAGGGAAGTTTTTCCCTATAATGATTAGATATCCTTGTAGGAGACGGATAATATGGATGATCTTGAATAGCATGATTGTTACTGAGGTACTGGTGTTGATTATTTGGTTGGTGATGATATTGTTTTGAACTGCGAGTTTAATTATTAGCTTGCGGTTGAGACGTGGGATGGGTTCTAGGGATGGGCCTGTCATCCCTCATAGGTTATCCCCATGAGGGTGGATTACCATTTGGTTCTAATCTCTGTTCATTAATCGCATGGTTGCCAGCGTGGTGCGTAGTTGTTTCCATGGGAGTTACCTCGTTTTTTTTGCCAACCAAAAACATAACCTGACTGGTAATCACCTACATCCCTCATATATTTATTTTTTCTTTTTTAATCTTTGTTCTTTTTCCTCTATTTCCAAGCTATAAGGATCACAGTTGATCTAGCCTCCACTGATGTCACATCTACTGAAAGACTATATTCTCTCGCACATGGTAGACTATTATCTTTCGCAAATCTGAGTGGTAGATTGCATTAGGATACCACAATCCTAGTGGGTGCCCTGTGGTTGCTTTTATATACCACTCAGTATACTGAATATGCATGATGTTAGTTATTCTTCATTTAAAGATGTCTTGCACTTAATGTTGTACATAAGCTGGAGCGCTGCTTGTATTGTTTGTATTTAAATGTCTTTAGGATTCATTGTTTATGAGCCAAATATAGCAGCAGCCAATTGAAGCTTGTAATATAAGCAGAACATTCGTCAATAGTTGTGAATAGACAGTGTTTTTTACCTCTATTCAGAAGTGCTGTGTAGGGAGGAGCATTGGTTTTAATACGTGTTTTGTGAAATTTATTATCTAGTATATAATTATAAACTTTATTTATAGTATAGAACTAATTAAAAACAAGGGATGGGAAAAAAAGGTCAGGGGTAACATCAGACTATGTGACATTTTTAATGTAATACAAATGAATAAATCTGTGCCTATTATGAGAATTCTAGTATGTATATGACTTAGAGGTAATAAACTCCTGTGCATAATTTCTACCTATAGGTAATAAAGCTTATCTATAGGTACTTTAAATATCTCCTAAACGTACACGGTTTAGCAGATATTTACATTACATGCAGCCGATTATGTAATCGGCGCATGCGCTCTGAAGGAACAGCCAGCTGTTTCTTCAGATACGTGTGCCGTGAATGACGGCTTCCCCTCGCATGCATGGGAGTGACGTCATTGCGACCACGGATCCGCAAGGAAGACCGGGAGAATATGGGCGCTGCCTCCAGCAATTACATCGCATCACTGGAGGGCTTCGTTTTCAGGTAAGTTTCACATAATGTGCTAGTATGCAATGCATACTTGCACATTATGTCTTTACCTTGCAGGTCCTAAAAAAGAAAAAAAAAAAAACAACCAGCGGTTTACAACTGCTTTAAAAAAAAATTCAAACTATGTAGTGCTGAGATCCCAGTGCCAAAAGAAATTTCTTTGCCAATCTTTGAAAAAGAGTTTGTCTGTCTTGGCAACTATAGATATGTCAACTGTATAATTTAATCAAGGATATTTCATTTTCCAGAGCTGATCAGGTGAACAGGTAAGCAGAAATTATGTTCCAACTTCCAAGGTCTAATGCTGCGTACACACGATCGGAATTCTGGTCGGAAAAAGCTCTGATGGTTTTTCCGACAGAATTCCGACGGGATTTCACTCAAGCTGTCTTGCATACACACGGTCACACCAAATTCCGAGCGTCAAGTACGCGGTGACGTACAACACGTACGACGGGACGAGAAAAAGGAAGTTCAATACCCAGTGCACCACCCTTTGGGCTCCTTCTGCTAATCTTGGGTTAATAGAAGTTTGGTGAGAGACGATTTGCGCTTTTCAGACTCGTGCTTATTTCCGATCGTTTTACTGCTGTTCAGTTTGTGCTTGTGTGTTTGTATCTGTTTTTCAGTGCGTGTAGTCAGTTCGTATCTGTTTTTCAGTGCATTCTTGTCCGCTCGTTTCTGATTTTCAGCTCGCTCTTCACAGGCATTTCTGTTCTTCAGTGCGTTCTGTTAGTTCATTCTGACCAGCCGACCGTTTTGAAGCCATTCTGCGGTTACGTACTCGTAGAGTTCGTGCTGTGCGGGGGCTTGGTGTTGGGGTTCTTACTTTGACAAAGCCCAGTCCATGAATAGGGTGGGGAGGAGTTCATGGACCAAGAATTGGTTACTTCAGCTTGACCAATTCTCTCACATGCCTCTGCTGCGTGAGATCCAGGATGATTTCAGGAATTTTCTCCGGATGACGGACCTCATTTTTCACCGTTTGTTGGCTTTGCTCACCCCTTATATTAGCAGGCAGGACACCTGCATGCGGCAAGCCATCACTCCGGAGCAGAGACTAGTCGCCACCTTGCGGTACTTGGCGACGGCGAGGAGTCTACAGGACCTCAAGTTCTCTACAGGCATCTCCCCCCAGGCTCTGGGGATCATTATTCCAGAGACCTGTTCTGCCTTCATTCAGGTCCTGCAGAAGGACTATATTAGGGTAAGTTTTAGCCTTTAACATCACATTATATGTATTTAATGTATGCTAATGTTTTTTATTTCTTTCAACATTCCATAATTACCCTGATTGTAATATGCTGTGAATGTCCCCTTTGTCCTCATGCATGCTTGAATCTTTTAATGTCCCTTTTTTGGCCTACATGCATATTTGCCTTCGCTAACCTCCCCAGCATGCTATCCTGGGCCCATACACAGCTAGCCTAGTCACTTAAACAATATGCATTAAAATCAATGTTATACTGATGTTGACCAAGAATGTTTGTGTCTAATCTGCTTGCAATGTTTATGTGCAAAATTACTAATTTTTTTTTCTATTTGGACTCCACAGTTTCCTTCAACGCCACAGGAATGGCAGACTGTGGCATCCCACTTTGCCCATCGTTGGGACTTTCCCAAATGCGGAGGGGCAATAGATGGGAAGCACGTCCACATACTCCCACCACCCCATTCGGGGTCATACTATTTTAACTATAAGGGGTTTCATAGTATCGTGTTGATGGCGGTGGTGTCGACGACATACGAGCTTCTCTATGTAGACGTGGGGAAGAATGGCCGGATGTCGGATGGTGGAGTCTTTGCCCAGACCGAGTTTTACGGACGTCTCCAGAGCAGTGGCTTTGGATTGCCACCTGCGGAAGAGAACGTCGAAGGACTTCCGTTTGTTTTTATTGCCGATGAAGCATTTGGTCTGGCCAATCACGTGATGAGGCCATTCCCCCAGAGAACCCTCACCCCGGAGAAGAGGGTTTTTAATTACAGGCTGGCCAGAGCCCGAAGAGTCGTGAAGAATACCTTTTGGGATAATGGCCAGCTGGTTCCGCCTATTTCTAATGGCAATCAACCTGGCGGAGTACAAACTGAACCACATTGTTTTATGCTGCTGCATCCTGCACAACTTTTTAAAAAGAAATGCTCCAAATTATATAGCCTCAGTTGGGCCTGAGGCCAGACTTCGGGAACCAACACTGACGGCGCTGGAAGCTGTCCGTCTTGGCTTGCCCCCCCAAAGCGCCCGTGAAGTGCGTGAAAAATATGTGGAATATTGTACGGGTAGGGGGGCCATTGAAATGCCCTGATATCAGATTGCACATGTTGACATACTGTGTGCATCTTCCAAATTTGGCTTTTAAACTGTATTAAAACTTTAGATAACATTTTTAGAAAAAAAATAAGAAAAATCCAGGAATCCTTTTAGGATTTAGATTCATCAATCATGTTTTTCAGTCTTTGTTCAATCTCCTTGGTTTTTTCCTTGATAAGGTCCAAATCACAACTACAAAACATGATTTCCTGGAAAAGCCGTTGTGCACTGTCACTGGTGAAATGACTTGATTTTGGTACCACAACCTGAACATCACCTAAAATAAAAATACACACCATGTATTAAAAATAAGCAGGCATACATCTATTACCTGAATCTGTGGTGTCCTACACTGACCTGTTGTGGTGCCAAATTCGAGCACTTCTTCCACCTCTCCTTCCTTCACATCCTGAGGTACCACAATACTCTGCTCCCCTTCTTCATGAGGTGTGGTGTTGCTGGTGTCCTCCGATGGAGCGAGTCTTTTCTCCCCTATGAGAATGAAACAAAAGGTATACTTAGCACACAGATATTTGTGGACAGAAATATGAATGTGAAACATTGCTTGAAATTGGTGTACAATTGTCTGTGCAGAGTTCCAAGTTGAAGACATGATTAATTCCCTTAACCAAGCTGGAACACTTACCTTTTTTGGACACATTTCACACATGGAGACACCCTAAGTATCCACTGGAGCACCTGTGTGGGTCACCCTAAAAAATGTGCTCTGGTGTCCCACACTAGTGCTCCAGAGTCCAGATGTGTAAATAGCTGCTGAGTGTCCTCTCCTTACATTGCCCTGAATCAAGTTTGCAATTCATTCTAGTTACAAACACATCTAGACAACAATGTCCTAAACTTCTTTTTATACAAATTATCATGACCAAATTTAGTTAACCCTGTATCTGAAAAAAACATTGTATTTAGTTGACAAACGAACAATGTTTACTACGACCGATTACTGTGCCCACGAACATGAAAGTAGCCATTTTAAACTGTAAAGAAAAGCACATGGAGCAGCTTACTTTTTAGAAGAACTTTCTTGATCCTTCTGTACTGATCCTGCTCCCTTAATTTGAGGTCCGACCAGTGTTTCCTCAATTGCTCCTTGGATCATCATACCCCAAAATTCCTGCGCAGACTCTTCACAACTTTAGTCATGATCTTGGCCTTTCTCACATTTGGGTTTAGGTACGGTCCATACTTCCCGTCATAGTCGGCCCTATTCAATATTTCCACCATCTCCACCATCTCTTTAAAGGACATATTTGAGGCCTTAAATCTCCTCCTCCTGGATCAGGACGTTTCTTGCTCCGGGCTTTCCTCCTCATTACTGCTATTAAGCACCTGCTGTGTCTCCGCCATGTTCCTCTCCCACTGCGACGAAAGAGACAGGGCAGGGAATATTCTAGAAAGAACGTCAGGGGCAGGCGACGCATACGGAGTTTAACGCATGCGCAGCGTATATAAAACGTAACACGTACGATCTGTGAGTGGAGGGAGGTGTAGCGAAAGCGCCGATCGTTATAATGAAGGTACAGTTTTAAGTTGGTGCAACAGTGGCCTATACTGCTTATAGATTGAGGCCTATATTGGGTCAAGATCAGGAGAGTTTAGCCTGACATTAGGGTTTGTCTTGTGTTGTGGCTTGCAGAGAAAATGGATCTATTCAATGACGCGGACTTTATGCCCATTCTTATTGATATGTACAGGGAGCTGCCCTGTCCGTGGCAGGTAAACCACCCATTTTATAACAATAAACCAAAGAGGAAGGCAGCACTGGATCAATTAGTGGAATTTTTGAAGCCGGTGATCCCCATGGCAGACATCCCCTATAGGGGGCCCTAATTGGTGGCATGAGGAGAACTTATAATAGGGAGCTCAAGAAGGTCCAGGATTCCCTGAGATCAGGTGCTGCAGCAGATGACATTTATGTACCCAGGCTGTGGTACTATGACAGACTGCATTTTCTGGCAGGCCAGAATGAACCCAGGCCTGCACTCTCCAGTCTTCCTTCCACCCTTCCTTCCCCCCAGCTGAGGGTTCTGACGTCCAACCTGGACCTTCCAGGCAGCAACATGTAGAGGAGCCCAGCTTGAGCCAGGTATAGCATTCTTCAAAATATTTCTGGTTGTCAAATTAATGATGTTAAATATATGCTAATTTTGATCACTAATTTCTGATTTCACAAAGTTCTTTACATATCAATAGACAGTAGTGGCCACAAATGATTGGGGCAAGAATGAAAAATGCTGGGGTCAGAATTATAGTCTTTTCTATTTATTAACATTTGCAATAGTCATGAGATGAAAATTATGTGTGATTGATGAACCAAAAACTAAAACGATGTCCCTTTTTCATACACAGGAAAGCCTCAGCCAGGAGGAGGCCATTAAATTGGCAGCCAGGAGGTGGCCGGGCCCAGTAGCCTGTCAAAATCGCAGGTCCCTCCCCTCTGCCTTCCACCAAAAAGTGGCAGGAAGTGGAGTAGCGTGAAGGAGGCAGCAATTGGCCTATTTCTGAAGGCTACTGCAGCCCTCAGAACCCCCCACAGTGTTCAAAAGGACTTTGCATACATTACAGCCTGCAAAATGCTGGAAATGGAGGAGGGCCAATGCCTCTTATGTGAGGAAGTAATGTTACAAGCCATAAATAAGTGGTTGAGGGGCCAACTCAAAAGTCAAAGCCACATTTGTGAGTTGAACCATGGTCCTCCTCCTCTTCCTCCAGGTCCTCCTCCTCCTCCTCCACCTACTGCCACACCTCCAACACCACAGCCACAGCCTGGAAGGAAGCATCTAAGGAAGACCAGAGAGTGATGGCCTGGGTTCAGTCTGGTCTGGCAAAAGATGCAGGCTGTTGTATGACCACAGCCTGGGGACAGATACGTCATCTGCTGCTGTTCCTGATCTCTTGTAGTCCTGGACCGGATTGTGCTCACTATTATAAGGACTCCTCAGGCCACCAATTTTGATTGTTAAATTATTGATATCTGCCCTGGGGTACAAAGGCTTGGCAAATTTCACCAGTTTCTCCAGCGTTGCCTTCCTCTTTATTTTGTTATGACCCAGAATAAATAGATATTTTGTTTTCAGAAATACTTGCCTATGTGTTTTACTTCATAAAGGACAGTTTGTTTGTGAGTAGGCAGGTACATTTAAAAAATACAATGTCAAATTAACAAGGGACACCAACCAACCTCCTTGAGATTTATAAATACAAGATAATAATGGTGTTGTGGAAACGTGACATACAAAAAAAAATGGAGATCACTATAAAATAATTAAAAAAAAAACAAAAAAACAAGAGTTCTTGATTTAAAAAAAAAATATGACTATAAAATTTAATTCTAAACATTATTAGGGAGATATGGCTTGAAAAACAAAGAAGATTATTCAGGAGATCACGAGGAATAATAAAGAAATCAGTTTGTGAGAACTCTGTGTGAATATGAGCAGCAAAACAACTTCATTCTTCTAGCATTATAAAGAAGAAGATAATGCGCTGCATTGAAAGATTTAAAAATTTGCAGTGTGATGAATGTGCCATCTCCATTACGAACGGTCGTTTTACCAGACTGAGAGGCTCCGTCTTGTACTTGATTCTGAGCATGCGTGGCTTTTTACACGTCGATATTGCATAGACACGAACGTCGGAAAAATTGAGAACATGCTCTCAATCTTTTGCTGGCGGAAACGCGGCCAGCAAAAGTCAGATGGAGCATACACACGGTCGCATTTTCCGACCAAAACTTCTCATCGGTCTTTTGCTGCCCGAATTTCCGATTGTGTGTATGCGGCATAAATGCTTAATTCTGAAATCCAAGCTCTGAATTCTAACTTCTGAATTCCCAGTTCTAAGATCCAAGTTCCCAATGCCCAGATCCAAGTTCTGAATGCTGAGATATCTCAGATCTTGGCATTTGGATCTCAAAACGTGGAATTCCAAACTTAGATGTCATATTTTGAGATTCGGAATTTGAAACTCAGATCTTGAAATCTGAATCTGAGAGCTAAGATCTTGCAATGCGGAACCCAGATCTCGGAATTCAGATGTTCGAATTTGGATCTAGGAATTCAGAACTCCGAACATTTGAATTTTGAATTCAGATCTCGAAATTTGGCACGTAACATGTTTGTGCATTTTTTATGAAGTCAATAGGGCCAAAAATGCCCCATTCTAGCTCATGTACCTTTTGGAACTTCAGGTATTGATCTGCCAGAATTTGGCTTTTTGATCAATTTGGAGCTATGAGCTTCAAGCTACAAAACACTCAGCTGTGAATGGGGGCTAATACAGAAAGATTTCTTCTGATTTCCTATTGCATCTTTTAGGATATGAAGGAAAATCTCCTTAGCAGGGCACAGACAGCAAAAGAAAATCTAATAGGGGTTTTACCCTTCCCTGTTTGCTCCCCTTTTCAAATCTAAAAAACGAAAAAAAAATTGGCTTTGCATATACTATAAGGCAGTCCAGTGTTGTTTTATCAGCCAGAGTGCTAAACATGTGGTACCACCTCTTTAGCTGGCACTCCTCTCCCCCTTCTCAGGTTCACCTGTCTCCTTGCTGCTTCTTTACTTATTCATTAGTCTGCTGTGAGTCACATTATCTGCCTGTCACCAAAACGGTCACATTACTGTCACCCGTTGTGCATCTGCTGCTAATCCTAGTGGGTCCACCTATGACTGGGAGCATCAATAAGCGGTATGGCATGGGCTGGCGGGTGGACATGGAATCATTTATTCTCTGTTATCATAATGATTGGTTGGATACACACAACTATGATATAACCAGCTCTTTTGGAGTTGTGGAGGGGATTAGGATAATAAAGGCAAGATCCTTTTTAGAAGGATGAAATGTTAGAATGGTGTATAATATATTTTCTCTGTCAAAGTTTTTATTCTAGGAGGCAGAAAATATTGATTGATATATTTCTGTGATTCTAATCCTACCTGTCTAGCACTGCAAAGTTTGCAGTGCACCTGCAAACAGGTGTTTGGACTAGGGGCTTATGTATTTTTTTTTACTATTTATACTTAATTCTGTACAGTTATCAAATAAGTTCATTCTCTGCATTTCCTTCATTCATTAGTATGTCATGTGGTTAAATCATCAAATAATAGAGCAAAAATTAATATTTCTGATTGATTTTCAAAGGTATGGGTAAAAAATTATAACCATTGATTATGCTTAATACCTATAAATGTTAGGGGCTTATCAAAATGCAAAGTATTATGGAATAATGGGAAAACTGTTTTTCTATGTGCAAGTAATGGGTATGTTTGAATATGTAATGTTTTTATAGTGTTTTATGCAAAGTAATCTTTTAATTACTTGATCTAACAGTTCAATCTGCCCAAAATGTATATTTTTTTATATATATATAATTGAGGTATTATAATATCCTAGAGACACTTGTGACGTCACAGGGATATCACTAATTGCAGGAAAGCCCAGAGAGACCAGGTCTTCCCCGAACACATTGCTAACCGAGTGTAGCACAGCAGATGTAAAAATAGTAGTGGACAGGACAGCCTGCTTAATTGTTCAATGATACAGGACTTAGAACGCAAGTCCACGACCAGAAATACTCTACTGGAAGTGGCAAAGAAGGGAAAATTAATTAAATATTTAAATGCATAATTATCATAGCTGTACATCTTACATTAATTTGCAATATTTAAATTATGGCAGTTTTAATGATTAAACAACACTGCTCATATAACAGCAAAGCAAGCAAAATTGAATGTCTAACAAATAATGCTCTGCTGTTAAAGTGGAACTTTAGTCAGAAAATGAAGTCCTGCTAGATCACTTCAGGCTGGCCCCTTTTGCAGGTAAAACTATGTAAAACGTTCAAAATAAGTGTCTATACTGTTTAAAATCCAGTAAAACACTGTGTCACCCTGCTCTGCACTTGCTCAGTTGCTCTCTATTTTTAGGCACTATGCAGAATTTGTAGAGGCCGGTCTGATGACAGCCTAAAGATTTACTGCTGCTCAGGGGCTATGGGCTTCAAAATAACAAAATAACAGCATCCAACAAGAAGAAACAGTAACAATGCTGGAGGCAATTTACAGCACATTTTGATAGCACAATTATTAATTTGGAATGTATGTTCCTTGCTAAAGAACATTATTTTTATCAAGTTGTTATGCGTAAAGTTTCTTTTTAACTGAGATGTCAGTGGCTTACTGATCTCTAAATCTATAATCTTATGTACATTTGTTTTTACTCTGTTAAATTGTCTCAATTGTCTCAATTTATGATGGGATATTTGGAAAGCTTCACTTTTTTGTACAAAATGAGCAGTATGATTTTTGTTTCTCGGTGAAAACCTCAGGAAGTCTCTAGAACAAGAGGAGTGGAAAGATAGCAACCAATGGACCCTTCCACTATGCAATACATCATGGAACTTTAGACCAGACTCTTTATGTATTCCTGTCAGTTATGAAATACTTTATACAGGCTGTGACTATGGACCTCTCCTTTTGAAAATAATAGCTGCCTGATTGCCATGCTGATCTGATGACTTTATTATTTCCTAAGTCGATAACCTACACTGTATATAGACATAAATCTTGTTATAACTGAAATAAACCTGAACTGAAGGGATATACAGTGCCTTGAAAAAGTATTCATACCCCTTGAAATTTTCCACATTTTGTCATGTTACAACCAAAAACGTAAATGGATTTTTATTGGAATTTTATGTGATAGACCAACACAAAGTGGCACATAATTGTGAAGTGGAGGGAAAATGATAAATGGTTTTTCCAATTTATTACAAATAAATATGTAAAAAGTGTGGCGTGCATCTGTATTCAGCCCCCTTTAGTGTGATATCCCTAACTAAAATCTAGTGGAACCAATTGCCTTCAGAAGTCACCTAATTCGTAAATAGAGTCCACCTGTGTGTAATTTAATCACAGTATAAATACAGCTGTTTCTTAAAGCTCTCAGAGGTTTGTTAGAGAACCTTAGTAAATAAACAACAGCATGAAGGCCAAGGAACACACCGGACAGGTAAAGGATAAGGTTATAGAGAAGTTTAAAGCAGGATTAAGTTATAAAAAAAATATCCCAAGCTTTGAACATCTCACAGAGCACTGTTCAATCCATCATCTGAAAATGGAAAGAGTATGGCACAACTGCAAACCTACCAAGTTATGGCCGTCCACCTAAACTGACAGGCCATACAAGAAGAGCATTCATCAGAGAAGCAGCCAAGAGGCCCAGGGTAACTCTGGAGGAGCTGCAGAGATCCACAGCTCAGGTGGAAGAATCTGTTCACAGGACAACTTAGTTGTGCACAGCACAAATCTGGCCTTTATGGAAGAGTGGCAAGAAGAAAGCCATTGTTGAAAGAAAGCCACAAGAAGCTCTTGGAGGGGATGATAAGGCACTATATACAAGATTTTATTAATGACAACAGGATCATTAGCAGTAATCAGCATGGATTAATGAAGAATCGTTCTTGCCAAACCAGTCTGTTAACCTTCTATGAGGAGGTGAGCTGCCATCTAGATAAAAGAAGGCCCGTAGAGTGTATCTGGATTTTGCAAAAGCATTTTATACAGTTCCCCATAAATGTTTACTGTACAAAGTAAGGTCAATTGGCATGGACCATAGGGGTGAGAATGGATTGAAAATCTGGCCTTTATGGCAATAAGAAAGCCATTGTTGTAAGAAGTCCCGTTTGCAGTTTGGGATAAGCCATGTGAGGGACACAGCAAACATGTGGAAGAAGGTACTCTGGTCAGATGAGACCAACATTTAACTTTTTGTCCTAAAAGTAAAATGCAAAGTGTGGTGGAAAACTAACACTACTCATCACCCTGAACACACCAGCCCCACTGTGATACATGGTGGTGGCAGCATCTTGTTTTGGGGGTGCTTTTCTTCAGCAGGAACAGGGAAGCTGGTCAGAGTTGATGGGAAGATGGATGGAGCCAAATACAGGGCAATCTTAGAAGAAAACCTGTTAGAGTCTGCAAAAGACTTAAGACTGGGTCTGAGGTTCACCTTTCAGCAGGACAACGACCATAAACATACAGCCAGAGCTACAATGGAATGGTTTAGACCAAAGCATATTCATGTGTTAGAATGGCCCAGTCAAAGTCCAGACCTCAATCCAATTGAAAATTTGTGGCAACACTTGAAAATTGCTGTTCAGATGCTCTCCATCCAATCTGACAGAGCTTGAGCTATTTTGCAAAGAAGGATGGGCAAAAATGTCACTCTAAATGTGCAAAGCTGGTAGGGAAAGACTTGCAGCTGTAATTGCAGCGAAAGGTGGTTCTACAAAGTATTGACTCAGGGGGGCTGAATACAAATGCACGCCACACTTTTCACATATTTATTTGTAAAAAATGTTGAAAACCATTTATCATTTTCCTTCTACTTCACAATTATGTGCCACTTTGGGTTGGTCTATCACATAAAATCCCAATAAAATACACTGATGTTTTTCAGTTGTAAGATGACAAAGTGTGGAAAATTTCAAGGGGTGTGAATACTTTTTCAAGACACTGTATAAGAGAAACAGCTCTGTATTCATTTTTTGATTTTGTATTAGTCTCTTTCAAACTTCTTTGGACTGGTTGAGGGATGTCCATAACTGGGAACCAGGCCCAGACTGGGACAAAAAATAGACCCTGGCATTTTGGATTGAGCAGCCCATGACATGTTAACTGGCCCCTTCCCCACTCTTCACCCTGACATATCCCCTGAGAGAGGGGAGGGGGGAACCCAGCAGAGGTGTGGGAAGGGGGTGAGGTGGAACCAGGAAAGAGCATGGGGGATGGAGAGCACAGGGAAAAACCTTGAGAACATGGGGTGGGGTGAGAGCACAGGGGAGAGACAGAGAACACAGGGAGGAAGAGGAGAGCACAGTGGGGGCAGCGGAGAGCAAGTAGGGAGGTGAAGAGAGCACAGGGGGCAGCGGAGACCATGGGGGGAGGTGGAGACCACAAGGAGGGCGGCGGAAAGCTTGGGGGGAGGTGGAAAGCACAGGGAGGGCAGCGGAGAGCACAGGGAGAGTGGCAGAGAGCATGGGGGAGGTGGAAAGCATGAGGGGGCAGCCGAGAGCATATGGGGGGCGGAGAGCACAGGGAGGGTGGCGGAGACCATTGGAGGAGGTGGAGAGCACAGGGAGGGCGGCAGAGAGCACGGGGGGAGGTGGAGAGCACGGGGGGGGGTGGAGAGCACGGGGGGCGGTGGAGAGCATGGGGGAGGCGGAGAGCACAGGGAAGGCGGCGGAGAGCATGGGGGGAGGTGGAAAGCACAGGGGGGAAGCGGAGAGCATAGGGGAGGTGGAGAGCACAGGGAGGGCGGCAGAGAGCATGGGGGGAGGTGGAGATCACAGGGGGAAGCGGACAGTGTGGGGGTGATGTGAAGAGCACAGGGGGGCAGCAGAGAGCATGGGGGTGATGTGAGGAGCACGTGGGGTGGCAGAGAGCATGGGGGGGGCGGCAGAGAGCATGGGGGGAGGTGGAGAGCACGAGGAGACAAAGAGTATGGGTGGAGAGCCCAGGGAGGGCAGCAGAGAGAAGCAGGATAGGAGGAGCAGTGGGGGAGGCTGCATATAGAACAATCATTCTCTCCATCTTCCTCCTGCAGTCTCGGAATGCCTGCTTCTAATCTATCTCTCGCAGGCATTCATGATTGTTCTATATGCAGCCTTCCCCACTGCTCCTCCTATCCAGGTTACAGGGGGGCCGCACTCAAGTTTTCTGTTATCCGGCCCCAAGATGTCTGCAGCAGGTCACAGGTGTCTGCTCTGGCTCCTCCCCCGGCCCCTGGCACCGACGGCTGACCTATACGGGTGCCATGCGGCCGCGGAGAGGCCAAAGGCGTCTCATCTAGCTCCTCCCCCAGCGCCGATGGCCGAGCTTAACTGGCAGCCAGGCAGCCGCGGAGAGGCTGGATGAGTGGCACAGGCTCGAAGAGCAGCCAAGCTGTCTTGGGACCCGCAAGGACTTGCAGCCTGGCGGCCCTGGCAGCCGCGGCCCGCCAGGCAAGTGCCCAGTTTTCCCTATGGCCAATCCGGGCCTACTGGGAACCAATGGAATGTGTGGCAAGCTAATTTAATGACAAAGAGCAGTAGAATACTGCAGAAAAATACTCCTTCCCTGTCCAATCAGCAGAATGAAGGTTGAGAGATAACACTAGTAAATTCATTAAAATGTATCTATACCCAAAAGAAAAAAATGTAATATATTGCAGTTTACCAATTCTTAAAACTGGGGGCTGCATTAGGTTTTTCTAAGCTTTTTTAACTTTATTTTCACCTGGTAATCCAGCCAGTAAGTCTTTTTATTTTTTAACTTTATTTAACAGATCAAGCTTTTCAGCAAAAGTGGCATTTAGAGGTTTGAGATAAACCATTTTCCACTGACAGGGGTGCTTGCAATGGCCAGCTTTTATTCATTTATGTAAAACCTTTATCCCAAAATGACTGCTTATAAAGTGTTAGCTGAAGCTCAGTTTCTATGTAGTAGCCAAGTCAATTTAAATTTGATAGTCTTATGCCCTGTACACACGGTCGGACATTGATCGGACATTCCGACAACAAAATCCATGGATTTTTTCCGACGGATGTTGGCTCAAACTTGTCTTGCATACACAAAGTTGCACAAAGTTGTCGGAAAATCCGATCGTTCTGAACGCGGTGACGTAAAACACGCACGTCGGGACTATAAATGGGGCAGTAGCCAAAGGCTTTCGTCTCTCTATTTATTCTTAGCATGCGTGGCACTTTGTGCGTCGGATTTGTGTACACATGATCGGAACTTCTGACAAGTTGTCGGAAAGCTCTCAAACTTTGTGTGTCGGAAATTTCTATGAAAATGTGTGATGGAGCCCAAACACGGTCGGAATTTCCGACAACAAGGTCCTATCACACATTTTCCATCGGAAAATCCTATCATGTGTACAGGGCTTAACACTAAGATTTCCACAGTTTGTTAATGCAGCTGTCCGAAGGTGGCTCCATGGCGCCCATATCCAGTTGAAGACACTTTAGAACAGGAAGTGTGTTACTGGCAAGTAACCAGATGAAAATAAAGGAAAAAAGCCTAAAAGAAAAAAAAATAATGCAGCCACCACATTTAAAGCAGAACTAAACTCTCCTATCCTTTATAGCCAAGGAAGCTGCCATCTTAGCCTCTGTTGGATCTAAAGTTGCCATGGCACTGCACATGTGATCAGCTATATCACCAGTCATTTGATGGTTTGATAGTTTGATTGCGAGCACAAGCAACTGTGCACCTAGGGATACTTATGTTTAGGGCATTTTGTGCCCAGGGATGAATACCCAGAATACTAGCAGTCTGCATTCTGTGCATTCTTCCCTGGGCGCATACATTGCTAAATGTAAGTACAACTCCGTGCACCGTCCAGCCCCATCCAGCTGCAGCAGCTGCCAACCTCTCAAAGAGTTTAACAGGCTACCACATCTGGGCTGTACGGTGCATCTGTGCCCTCTGACTGCAGCTAAATGCCAGTCTCATACCGGGGCTAAACACCTAATGAGCATAATGCCTTATTTTAACAGGTGTCTCAAACTGGCGGCCCTCCAGCTGCTGTGAAACTACAAGTCCCATTAGGCATTGCAAGGGTGACAGTTACAAGCATGACTCCCACAGGCAAAGGCATGATGGGACTTGTAGTTTCGCAACAGCTGGAGGGCCGCCAGTTTGAGACCCTTAAAGTATAACTAAAGGCAAAACTTTTTTTTAATACGGATAGTGGAGAGGGATTACAACACTAGTTAATTTTTATTGTTAACACTGTCTGTGTTTCTGTTAGAGGGATTCACCCTCTCTATTTGTTCTGTTTGTCTTTATCACCCATTTTCCTATGGGGACACTAGTTCTGGTGACCATGGTGAAAAGCAATGATTCACTTACTTTGAATGGATTTTCTCTCACTTTCTGTTTTGGCTATGGGACAAAAAATAAAGTGAAAGCTCCTTAAGGGGACACAGATGGCTAAAAAAAAACCTTAGAAAAACAAAAAGGAGAGCCAGACCAAAAATCTTATAAGAATCCAAGGTAATTGTTTGTAAATCTTGGATGGACTCTGGGAAAAGAGTGACCTCACAGATCTATATTAGAACCAGTTTTGAACTCTCCACATGAAGCACAATTCAAGCAGATTTGCGAAGTCACTGTTTTCTCCATCCAAGTTTTATCCTCTGTGGAGCCCTGATGAAGGAGGAGTTGTGTTGCCCCCGAAACAGGTTGGCTGATTATTTATGACTTTTTTCCAACAACTAAAATTATTTTGGACTTGTTTTTTCCAGTTTTGGTCTGGCACTCCTTTCTGCATTTCTTTGGTTTAAACTGCTGTTGAGTGCCCATTGAGGGAAGCCTTGCTGCATGGGAACTGCCTTGCCAGAACTATTGAGCTACTTTGAAGTTTTCCTTCATCTGATTACACTTGCAAGTATCTTATAACCCTCCCTTACTCTATCCAAAATTGAAAAAATACATTTTGACTTTAGTTCTAATTTAAAAGTAAGGTACTTTGTGAGATTACTACTCCCTTGAAGAATCTGAAGTGTTGGTAATATTTATGCATACAACTTAATCTTCCATGTACTTTCTAACAATCCCTGACAGTCACTTACCAGTTTCTACATTGCTTGCTTTGTCTCATTAACAGTAACTATACAACATGACACAGTACAAAGATTTCTTATTCCTTTATTTCCAAAGTGATGCTTTGGGACTGAAATAAACATAAAGCTGTTATTTTTTTTTTGAAGTGTATATGTTTATATATTTTATGCACTCATTGCAGTTTTTTGATGAATCTTTACTACTTGCACCCAAATATCTGGCTGAAGCATCATAATGTTTCTTTTCATAAAAAGTAAAGGTTTTTGAAGATTTTGCCATTTTTTCCTAAAATTAAGATGGGATTGTTATTTGGTTCCAGGGCTCCTCTGTCTCATCTGGGCTACACACACTATATTTTGATGTCCTTTCTTCTTCAGAGAGTGACCTCAACAGCCCCTTGTATGTTGTAGCTCCTCAATGTGAGCTTTACACCTGGGAAGACAACGGAAATGAAGAGGACAGGTCAGTAGGCACAATTGTATTTTATGTAATATATGGACTTTTAATTTAGCAAAATCAGCCACTGGATCCTAATAGGAATATAGGAACACAGAAATGGGTTCCGTTATGGTTGAATAAAATAAAAGTGTAAATGAATGTCTGTTTGTCTGCTCCACACTTTCATTTTCACTACAAACTGTTTTCATTCTGAGAAGCACTCATGAGTTATGTAGTATGGGATGCTCAAGACATTGCTTTATGGTTACAAATGCTCTACATCAACAATTATGCATTGTGCACTTGTATGTATCAGAATATGGGCACAGCTACATCACAAGTGAATAGTATACAGAGTAAGGGTCCATGCACATAGGCGCCAGACTCAGAAGCAAGTCAGGTGCATTATGGCTTTAGGTACCTCTGAGTTGCTTCAATTTCCTTTTGAATTGCTTTGATTTCCCTTTGAAGTTCCTTTTGCATTTATATTGATTTGCGTAGAGAAGAAAAGCAGCTGAGGTTCAAACAAAAGCCCATGTATAGAACCTTTATAGAAACATTCTAGCATATCCAATAACCTGGGCAGATGATACAAAAATATAACATGTTAAGTCTCAACTTCATTCAAAAAATGCATTTTTAGGTCTAGAATAAGTGAGGAAGGGAAAGATCTTGTCTAAGGTTATTTTAAGTCTGTGCCTTTCTGCCCTAGTGACTACCACTTCCCTCATGTCTTGTTCTGCTATTACAGGAACAGGAATTGAGGCAAAATCTTCCAAGTGGAGTTACCGACATTAATCTAAACTTGACAGTATTTACTCTTCCCAGTGCTATCCAAAGCTTCACAAAAATGTTTGGCTGCAACTGACTTTAGTCATGATAAATTCATTTTTTAAAGGTGCCCTGGCTCTTAAACCTTAAGCTAAACATACATGGTTGGCATTTTTTTTTTCTTCAGCCAGCAGGCAGAAGAAAAAAAAAATGAAAGGATTCTCTATACACATAAACGAGGGGTATGAAGGAATCCCCCAGTTGCAGCTGCTGATCAAGGAAAACGTTCAAACATGCCCCTTTGACAGAAGTCAAACGACTGACTTCTGTCGAGCTGGGACGGCCACACATTGATTAGATATTCAGCTGATTACTGCTGAACTGGCTGAATTTCAATCAGTGTATGGCCATCTTTATGGTTTTTAAATGACAAAATTAGATATATTGCTAAAATCTTATGAATTAACATCACTACTTTCTTTTAGTCATTCATGCTTATGAACCCTATGTGTTGTATGTTTTCAATATTTATTCTGTTTTCACCCATTTCTAAATTTAAAACAGAACATTTGAGAAAGACAACATTAGGCCCATATTTTTCCCTAATGGGCTGAAATGATCCCACACTAATTCTAGAGCATGTCTTCTGTCCTTGTCACATTTTCTACATTATACCCAATTTATGAGTCCATTACACTTCCTCATTGTTATGTATAGCAGTTTTAGTACATAGTAAATGTTTTAGCTTTAGCAAGCATCTGCTATATGTAATGAGGTTAATCATTCTTCACTGGTTAGTCATAATCCATATAGTGATTTTGGATTATCTCTAATGCCGCGTACACACAGTCGGACTTTTCGTCTACAAAAGTCCGACGGACGCCGACGGACCAAAGCTGGCAGACAATCATGTGTGGGCTTCCCCGGACTTTCAGCGGACTTTTTCAGCCGCAAATCTGACGGACTTTAGATTTGAAACATGCTTCTGTATGCTAGTCCGACGGACAAAAACCCACGCTAGGGCAGCTTTTGGCTACTGGCTATCAACTTCCTTATTTTAGTCCGGTGTACGTCATCACGTACGAATCCGTCGGACTTTTGTGTGATCGTATGTAGGCAAGTCCGTTCGTTAGAAAGTCTGCCGCAAGTCCGCCAAAAGTCCGTCGAAAGTCTGTCGGACGGGCTGTCGGACTTTTGTAGCCGAAAAGTCTGACCGTGTGTACGCGGCATTAGTTGTTGTCTGTTTTTACTGGGTGATAAGTAAATGAAGCAAAAACATTCTGTATATAGCAAACATTTACTAATTTAGAAAGTATTCTTTTCTCAAACATATTATTATTATACAGGATTTATATAGCGCCAACAGTTTGTGCAGCGCTGTACAACATGAGGGCAGACAGTACACTTACAATACAATCAATACAGGAGGGATCAGAGGGCCCTGCTCGTTAGAGCTTACAATCTAGAAGGGAGGGTCAAGTGGAAACAAAAGGTAATAACTGTGGGGGATGAGCTGATGGAAAAAATGAAAATACAATTGTTAAGTGTGGGTAGGGTAGGCTTCTCTGAAGAGAAGGGTTTTCAGGGATCGTCTAAAAGCTAATAGAGTAGGAGATAAGTGGACAGATTGGGGTAGGGCATTCCATAGGATTGGAGAGGCTTTGGAAAAGTCCTGGAGGCGAGCGTGGGAGGAGGTGATGAGGGAGCTAGAGAGCAGGAGGTCTTGAGAGGAACGAAGAGAACAAGTAGGTTGGTATTTAGAGACTAAGCTAGTGATGTAGCTGGGGGCGAAATTGTGGATGGCTTTGTACGTAGTTGTTAGAATTTAGAATTTAATTCTTTGGCCGAGCGGAAGCCAGTGGAGGGATTGACAGAGAGGAGTGGCAGACACAGAGCAATTGGTAAGGTGGATGAGTCTGGCAGCGGCATTCATGATGGATTGAAGAGGTGATAGAGTATGTAGAGGTAAGCCAATGAGAAGGGAGTTGCAGTAGGGCGAGGCAAGAGATGACCAGCGAGTGAATTAAGAGCTTTGTTGTGTCAATGGTTAGAAAGGGGCGTATTTTGGAGATGTTGCGGAGGTTGAGGCGGCAGGATTTGGACAGTGATTGGATGTGTTGCTTGAAGGAGAGTTCAGAGTCTAGGACTACACCTAGAACCTTGGCATGTGGGGATGGGATAATAGTTGTACCATCGATTTTGACAAAGAGATCAGGGGAAGGGGCATATGGGGGAGGAAAAATTATAAGTTCGGTTTTGGATAGATTGAGTTTGAGGAAGTGGTGTGACATCCAGACTGATATATCTGATAGTAAATTAGTGATACGTGAGGAGACAGAGGGAGTGAGCTGAGGGGTAGAGAAATAGATTTGGGTGTTGTCAGCATAGAGGTGGTATTGGACCTAGGGAGGCGGTGTAGATTGAAAATATGAGAGGTCCAAGAACAGAACCCTGGGGGACCCCAACAGAGAAAGGAAGAGGACAGGAGGAAATAGAGTTGTAAGAAACACTAAAGGTGCGGTTGGATAAGTAGGAAGAGAACCAGCGAAGTGTACAGTCACGGAGACCAAAGGCGTGTAGTTTTTTGAGGAGGAGAGGGTTTGTCAACCGTATCAAAGGCAGCAGAGAGGTCCAGGAGTAGGAGTACAGAATAGTGTTGATTGGTTTTGGACATTAGTAGATCGTTTGTTAGTTTTAGGAGAGCAGTTTCTGTGGAGTGTTGAGGACGAAATCCAGACTGAAGGGGATCAAGAAGGTTATTATCAGCGAGGTTAGATATGTTAGATATTAAAACTCATATAAGTAGTATCTTTAGACAGCATTGCTTATATTTGCAGTATCAAATGTTCTAGTTGTTCCACTGTATTTATTACAATTTTGACTGTTGCCTTCATCATAGTGTGTAATGGAATGTAATGCTCATATAAGCATATCTTTTAGGCTAAACATGTAATGTGATCTTTTTAGATGGCAGGAAACATACTCAGTGACCCATCTGAGCTGTACAGACTTAAAGGATGGACCCGGCTCCATGGTAAGATCCAAACCCATTTACTCTGTCCTATATAATATATCTATATACACAGTATATAATAAATATATATATCTATATACACACAGTATATCACAAAAGTGAGTACACCCCTCAGGTTTCTGTAAATATTTTATTATATCTTTTCATGTGACAACACTGAAGAAATGACACTTTGCTACAATGTAAAGTGTACAGCTTGTATAACAGTGGAAATTTGCTGTTCCCTCAAAATAACTCAACACACAGCCATTAATGTCTAAACCGCTGGCAACAAAAGTGAGTACACCCCTAAGTGAAGATGCCCAAATTGAGCCCAATTAGCCATTTTCCTTCCCCGGTGTCATGTGACTCGCTAGTGTTACAAGTTCTCAGGTGTGAATGGGGAGCAGGTGTGTTAAATTTGGTGTTATCACTCTCACTCTACATAAAGATGGCCTAGGCTATAACAAGATTGCCAAGACCTTGAAACTGAGCTGCAGCACAGTGGCCAAGACCATACAGTGATTTAACAGGACAGGTTCTACTCAACAGGCCTTGTCATGATCGACCAAAGAAGTTGCGTGCACGTGCTCAGTGTCATATCCAGAGGTTGTCTTTGGGAAATAGACGTATGAGTGCTGCCAACATTGCTGTAGAGGTTGAAGGGGTGGGGGGTCAGCCTGTCAGTGCTCAGACCATACGCCGCACACCACATCAAATTCGTCTGCATGGCTGTCTTCCTGGAAGGAAGCTTCTACTAAAGATGATGCACAAGAAAGCCTGCAAACAGTTTGCTGAAGACAAGCAGACTAAGGATATGGAATACTGGAACAATGTCCTTTGTTCTGATGAGACCAAGATAAACTTATTTGATTCAGATGATGTCAAACGTGTGTGGCGGCAACCAGGTGAGGAGTACAAAGACAAGTGTGTCTTGCCTACAGTCAAGAATGGTGGTGGGAGTGTCATGGTCTGGGGGTGCATGACACTTGCCGGCACTGGGGAGCTACAGTACAGTTTATTGAGGGAACCATGAATTCCAACATGTACTGTGACATACTAAAGCAGAGCGTGATCCCCTCCCTTCAGAGACTGGGCCGCAGGGCAGTTTTCCAACATAACGACCCCAAACACACCTCCAAGACGACCACTGCCTTGCTAAAGAAGCTGAGGGTAAAGGTGATGGACTGGCCAAGCATCCTCAAAAGGAAGGTGGAGGAGCGCAAGGTCTCTAACACCCACCAGCTCCGTGATGTTGTCATGGAGGAGTGGAAGAGGACTCCAGTGACAACCTGTGAAGCTCTGGTGAACTCTATGCCCAAGAGGGTTAAGGCAGTTATGGAAAATAATGATGGCCACCAGGGGCGGCCTGACCATTGAGCCACTCGGGCACTGCCCGAGGGCCCTGGGCCACTAGGGGGCCCCATCAGGGTTGCCAGCCTCAGTAAAACCAGGAACAGTATGTAAAAATCTGTGTTTTTTTTTACATCTGTCTCTGAAATGTCCCTTACTGACATCCTTTTGGTCTAAAAATTCAGAGATTATAGCTGCCCCACCTCTCCAGTACCTTCTCAGCCAATAGAAACATGTCTGTGTATACTGTGTGTCCATGTATGTGTATACTGTGTGATTGTATACTGTGTGTCTGTATACTGTGTGGCCCCATAATCTCTGATTGCCTGGGGGCCCCATATTCTCTTATTGCCAGGGGGCCCCATGAGTTGTCAGTCCGCCCCTGGTGGCCACACACAATATTGACACTTCGGGCCCAATTTGGACATTTTCACTTAGGGGTGTACTTACTTTTGTTCCCGGCGGTTTAGACATTAATGGCTGTGTGCTGAGTTAATTTGAGGGAACAGCAAATTTACACTGTTATACAAGCTGTACACTCACTACTTTACATTGTAGAAAAGTGTAATTTCTTCAGTGTTGTCACATGAAAAGATATAATAAAATATTTACAAAAATGTGAGGGGTCTACTCACTGCTGTTAGATACTTTATATATATCCTGTAAGTTGCAAGGTGGCTGTGTGGATCAGACTTGTTTTTCTAGCATATACAGTATCTCACAAAAGTGAGCACACTCCACACATTTTTGTAAATATTTTATTATATCTTTTCATGTGACAACACTGAAGAAATGACACTTTGCTACAATGTAAAGTAGTGAGTGTACAGCTTGCCAGGGCTTTTTTTCTCAGAGAATAGGTGCTGAAACTCCCACCTACTGAGTCACTTCTTGTCTCTGCCCCCTACCCACCTCCGAGCAACATCTCTTGGTTCCACCCCTCACCCACCTCCTAGCACCATCTCATTCAGAGAATACAGAGCCAAGTATGATTATGTCATGCTATGCTAAAGTAATTTGTATGGAAATCAGTAATGATAACAAGAAAAGCATTACAATAGTTCCCCTGCAGCCAGCAGCAATATACCCCCCTCCCCAGTAACAATAGACCCCCCAGCAACATAGGACCCCTGCAACAAAATATCATCCCAGCAACAATAGACCCCCGGCAGCAAGACCAGATCTCCCAGCGGCCAGCATCAACAGACTTTCCAGAAGCCAGAAACTGTAGACCCCTCCTTTAACAGTAGATCCCTTCCAGCAGCAGTTGACCCCCCAGCAACATAACCTCCCCCAGCAACAATAGATCCTCCACCAGCAACAATAGACCTCCCCAGCAACAACAGGCCACCACACAAAAACAGATCCCCTCCAGCAACAATAGATCTTCCAGCAGCCAGCACACCCTAGCACCCCTTGTCATTAGATACATTCAGTGCTGGAGGTGCGTTCCCCCGCATTCCCGCTGAAAAAAAGCCCTGCAGCTTGCATAACAGAGTTAATTTTCTGTCCCCTTAAATAACTCAACACACAGCCATTAATGTCTAAACCGCTGGCAACAAAAGTGAGTACATCCCTAAGTGAAAATGTCCAAATTGGGCCCAAAGTGTCAATATTTTGTGTGGCCACCATTATTTTCCAGCACTGACTTAACCCTCTTGGGCATGGAGTTCCCCAGAGCTTCATAGGTTACCACTGGAGTCCTTTTCCATTCCTCCATGACGACATCACAGAGCTGGTGGATGTTAGAGACCTTGCGCTCCTCCACCTTCCGTTTGACGATGTCCCACAGATGTTCAAAAGGGTTTAGGTCTGGAGACATTTGGCTAGTCCATCACCTTTAACCTTGGCTTCTTTAGCAAGGCAGTGGTCGTCTTGGAGGTGTGTTTGGGCTCCTTATCATGTTTGAATACTGCCCTGCGGTCCAGTCTCCGAAGGGAGGGGATCATGCTCTGCTTCAGTATGTCATAGTACATGTTGGCATTCATGGTTCCCTCAATGAACTGTAGCTCTCCAGTGCCGGCAGCACTCATGCAGCCCCAGACCATGACACTCCCACCACCATAGAACACAAAAAACTACCGCGCTACTGTGAAAAGTATGCTACTAATGGTTAGTAGGATATTGCAAGCTGCAGTCCTAAAGTGAGACATGCACACATGTATACAAAAGAAAATCAGAAAAAGACTGCGCTAAAACTAAAACCCATATTTAACAACATGTATGATTATGTGAATATTCGGAAATTCAATCAATCTGGTAATCAAACCAGATAATATGAGTATAAACAATACAGTGAAAATAAATTGATAATACAGTGAACCAAATATGACCTAAAATTGCAATAATTGAAAACAAATATGTCAAATGACAAAATTATGTCCAAAGAAAATAGTGGAAATGTTCAAGGTAAATAAGTCCTTGGAGACAAAGCGATAAATTAGGTGATCCTACGGTAAGCACTCAGCACCCAGTGAGAAATCCTCCACCATAATAGATGTACGCTTACCGGAGGTAAGCTAGATAACAGCTTATCAATGGATATCCACACGAGGGACACAACTCCTAGGATCTCCTCACAAGGAAGGGATAAGCAGGGACTTTCTTACAGCGAACCACAAACAGCATGCCAGGGGAACCCAGAAGAATAAAAAATTTCCTCCATAGTGTGAATCCGCAAGATTATTTATTTAAAATATGAGTAAATACACTTACATAAAAACTTTGGTTAAAAATCAAAGGAACAGCCGACCGGCTTGCATACACCCGTTCAACGAGATTAGGATGGAAACGATGACGTCAGCGCGTCGACCTTCTGGTGACCTGCCAAAGTCTGATCAAGACTCTGTTAGCTTGAGGCACAATGGGCATTGCTGTTATCTAGCTTACCTCCGGTAAGCGTACATCTATTATGGTGGAGGATTTCTCACTGGGTGCTGAGTGCTTACCGTAGGATCACCTAATTTATCTGCTTTGTCTCCAAGGACTTATTTACCTTGAACATTTCCACTATTTTCTTTGGACATAATTTTGTCATTTGACATATTTGTTTTCAATTATTGCAATTTTAGGTCATATTTGGTTCACTGTATTATCAATTTATGTTCACTGTATTGTTTATACTCATATTATCTGGTTTGATTACCAGATTGATTGAATTTCCGAATATTCACATAATCATACATGTTGTTAAATATGGGTTTTAGTTTTAGCGCACTCCCACCACCATGCTTGACTGTAGGCAAGACACACTTGTCTTTGTACTCCTCACCTGGTAGCCGCCCTACATGCTTGACACCATCTGAACCAAATAAGTTTATCTTGGTCTCATCAGACCACAGGACATGGTTCCAGTAATCCTTTTTCAGCAAACTCTTTGTGGGCTTTCTTGTCTATCATCTTTAGAAGAGGCTTCCTTCTGGGACGACAGCCATGCAGACCAATTTGATGCAGTCTGCAGCGTATGGTCTGAGCATTGACAGGCTGACCCCCACCCCTTCAACGTCTGCAGCAATGCTGGCAGCACTCATACGTTTATTTCCCTAAGACAACCTCTGGATATGACGCTGAGCACATGCACTCAACTTCTTTGGTCGACCATGGCGAGGCCTGTTCTGAATGGAACTTGAGTGGAACTTGTCCTGTTAAACCACTGTATGGTCTTGGCCATCATGCTGCAGCTCAGTTTCAGGGTCTTGGCAATCTTCTTACAGTCTAGGCCATCTTTATGTAGAGCAACCATTCTTTTTTTTCAGATCCTCAGAGAGTTCTTTGCCATGAGGTGCCATGTTGAACATCCAGTGACCAGTATGAGAGAGTGAGAGTGATAACACATTAATTGACATTAATGGCTGTGTGTTGAGTTATTTTGAGGGGACAGCAAATTTACACTGTTATAAAAGCTGTACACTCACTAATTTACATTGTAGCAAAGTGTCATTTCTTCAGTGTTGTCACATGAAAAGATATAATAAAATATTTACAAAAATGTGAGGGGTGTACTCACTTTTGTGAGATACTGTATCACAGATTTTTGGATTGAGATCTGGAGAATTAGGAGGCCACATCAACATCTCAAACTCGTTGTTATGTTCCTCAAGCCATTCTTGAATAATTTTTACTGTATGATAGGGTGCATTATCTTGCTGAAATAGGCCATTGCCGTCAGGGAGTACTGTTTCCATAAAGGGGTGTACTTGGTCAGCAACAATGTTTAGGTAGGTGGTTCATGTCAAGTAACATCCACATGAATGGCAGGGGATTTCTCAGCAGAGCATTGCCCAAGGGCATCACACTACCTCCACTTGCTTGCCTTCTTCTTATACTGTGTCTTGATCCCATCTCTTGCCCAGGTAAGTTATGCACACGCACCTGAATATCCACATGGTGGGAAAATGTGATTCATTAGACTAGGCTACCTTCTTCCTTTGCTCCATGGTCTAGATCTGATAACCACATTCCCATTGTTGGTACTTTTCGCTGTGGATACAGGTCAGCATGTGCTCCCTGACCAGTGTGCCTCTATGCAGCCCCATACACAGCAAATTGCGATGCCCATTTTTTCTTCTTTCAACACATCAGCTTCAGGGACAACATTTTGACTTGCTACCTAATATATTGCCATTTCTCTGTGACTCTGAGCTTACAATCTAATGTGCCTACAGCATTCATAAACAAGTATAGGAGTCAAATTTGTCCATAAATCCAGCATTATTAATTGGAGAAAATATGATTCTGTTATACAAGGACCAGTGTCCCTCATTTGTCTCGATTCATTAGCAAACAGTACAAATGTTTGCCTGTGTTTAAAAAATAACTTGACTTGTGCCTTTGGGACTCATTCAAGAACATTTTTGTGTGCACCGATATGATGCAAGGTTGCGCATGTCCCCCCTTTGCTATAGCTTGTGGGTGAACATTTTCCCAAGCAAACTACCCTTTTGTTCTAATGCCCTGTACACACGGTCGGATTTTCTGACAGAAAAAGTGCGATCGGATTATGTTGTTGGAAATTCCGTTTCTGTGTGGG
The DNA here is from genome assembly GCA_037952925.1 of Lithobates clamitans. Classification (NCBI taxonomy): domain Eukaryota; kingdom Metazoa; phylum Chordata; class Amphibia; order Anura; family Ranidae; genus Lithobates; species Lithobates clamitans. The sequence goes on from JBBGZY010001408.1 coordinate 509,637, forward strand.
CTCCATCTGACTTTTTCCGTGGGAATTTCTGACACACAAAGTTTGAGCAGGATATAAAAATTTTCCGACAACAAAATCCGATCGTTTAAATTCCGATTGTGTGTACACAAATCCGACGCACAAAGTGCCACGCATGCTCAGAATAAATTAAGAGACGAAAGCTATTGGCCGTTTATAGTCCCGACGTACGTATTTTACGTCACCGCGTTCAGAACGATCAGATTTTCCGACAACTTTGTGCGCCCATGTGTATGCAAGACAAGTTTGAGCCAACATCCGTCGGAAAAAATCTGATGGATTTTGTTGTCGGAATGTCCGATCAATGTCCGATCGTGTGTACAGGGCATTACACCAGAAAGTGCAAAGTAAGGTGTTCCTGGAGTGTGATTGTTGGCCTTTGATTGATGCAGTTAGTCAAGACAGTTGTCGGGGGCCATTTTGATCTGGGGTTTTCTACATTACCAGCAAATGATGCTTGATATAAAACTGAATACAATTTGGAACACCAATGACCGAAAAACACAGGTTTATTTTTAGCTTAGCAAGAAGACATACAGTATATGATACAGTATCTCACCAAAGTGAGTTCCCCCCCATAATATTTTTGTAAATATTTTATTATATCTATTCATGAGACAACACTGAAGAAATGACACTTTGCTACAATGTAGTAAGTACAGCTTGTATAACTGTAAATTTGCTGTCCCCTCAAAATAACTCAACACACAGCCATTAATGTCTAAACCGCTGGCAATAAAAGTGAGTACACCCTTGTGGAAAGTGGAAATGTCCAAATTGGGCCCGAAGTGTCAATATTTTGTGTGGCCACCATCTTTTTCCAGCAGTGCCTTAACCTTCTTGGGCATGGAGTTCACCAGAGCTTCACAGGTTGCCACTGGAGTCCTCTTCCACTCCTCCATGATGACATCACGGAGCTGGTGGATGTTAGAGACCTTGCGCTCCTCCACCTTCCGTTTGAGGATGCCCCACAGATGCTCAATAGGGTTTAGGTCTGGAGACATGCTTGGCCAGTCCATCTCCTTTACCCTCAGCTTCTTTAGCAAGGCAGTAGTCGTCTTGGAGGTGTGTTTGGGGTCGTTATTTTGGAATACTGCCCTGCGGCCCAGTATGCAAAGGAAGGGGATCATGCTCTGTTTCAATATGTCACAGTACATGTTGGCATTCATGGTTCCCTCAATAAACTGTAGCTCCCCAGTGCCGGCAGCACTCATGCAGCCCCAGACCATGACACTTCCACCACCATGCTTGACTGTAGGCAAGACACACTTGTCTTTGTACTCCTCACCTGGTTGCCGCCACACACGCTTGACACCATCTGAACCAAATAAGTTTATCTTAGTCTCATCAGATCACAGAACATGGTTCCAGTAATCCATGTCTTTAGTCTGCTTGCTACAAACTGTTTGCAGGCTTTCTTGTGCATAATCTTTGAAAGAGGCTTCCTTCTGGGATGACAGCCATGCAGACCAATTTGAAACAGTGTGCAGCGTGTGGTCTGAGCACTGACAGGCTAACCCCCCACCTCTTCAACCTCTGCAGCAATGCTGGCAGCACTCATATGTCTATTTCCCAAAGACAACCTCTGGATATGATGCTGGGCACGTGCACTCAACTTCTTTGGTCGACCATGGCGAGGCCTGTGCTGAGTGGAACCTGTCTGGTCAACCGCTTTATGGTCTTGGCCACCATGCTGCAGCTCAGTTTCAGGGTCTTGGCAATCTTGTTATAGCCTAGGCCATCTTTATGTAGAGCAACAATTTTTTATTTCAGATCCTCAGAGTTCTTTGCCATTAGGTGCCATGTTGAACTTCCAGTGATCAGTATGAGAGAGTGAGAGCGATAACACCAAATTTAACACACTGCTCCCCATTCACACCGTTCACACCCGGGACCTTGTAACACTAGGTATATGAAACCGGGGAGGAAAATTACTAAGTGGGCTCAGTTTGGAAATTTTCACAAGATGGCAACTCACCTCCTCATAGAAGGTTAATAGACTGGTTTGGCAAGAACGATTCTTCATGAATCCATGCTGATTACTGCTAATGATACCGTTCTCGTTACTAAAATCTTGTAAATAGTCCCCTATCATTCCCTCCAAGAGCTTGCATACTATTGAGCTGCAGGACTTACTATTCTGATCTGAGCACACTTGTTGTAAAGAGTTTTTAATATGCATCCTCACTCCTTTTGTAAAGTTGAACCTTGAAATAAAGGACATCAACGCCAGCTGCATCGTCTCATATATGGTTTACTTCAGCATATACACCGTACAGCGGACCACCCCTCTAAGTCAGGAGTGGTCCCGATTACAAATGATTTCAGATATTTATAGAGAATGGTTATACAGTAATCTTATGGTGGGCACAAGCCCAAAGTTACACATCACAAGTACGCATTTCAATAAGTATTTCACTCAATATTTCAACACAGTTCTTGGCCAGTGTTCTGAGTTTTCTGGGTTACTTTGACCTGGCTAATTTCACATTGAGACCTACAGGACACCATGGCAACATGTCTGTAGTTCTGTTGTCACCCTGTAAAATGACAGGCGGCGCACCATCATTTTTTATTATAGAACTTGATTAACAGTGACTACTGGACAGAATCTTGCTGTCAATACACCTATCATAACCACACCCCCTTCCTGCAAAAGACCGATAAGTAAAGGGTAACTGTGGTTACCTAGAGCAGAAAAAATATATATTTTAGGGTACTCTGGAGCCTTTTTCGGCGTGTATAGTGGTGTTTTACAGATTAGTATTAGAGAGTATGTTACTGGAATGATAACCAGGTGAAAAAAGTCTTAGAAAGAGAACTCATGCAGCCACCACATCTAAGGACTGGTAAACCTCAATATATAACATGTTTGTTCTTGGGTGTAGATGAACTATAAGTGAATGGAGTCAATTTGGCATGTCTTTGTTTTCAGTTTTACTGTATAATATTTATTATATTGTAAAGCACTGCGTAAACTGTTGGCGCTATATAAATCCTGTATAATAATAATAGTTTTTTTCTGTACACTTAAGGGCTGGGGATTAAGAAGCATCTATGAGGAGGTATCTGAATTTTTTGAAGCAGAAGGTGAGATGCAATTCTCTGGGTCTCATGGGGTTTTCCCCACAAAGCCACATGAAAAAATCAACTCTGCGAGACAGCAGCACAACAGTTTTTCACCTGTGAAATCCCCACAAAGAAGCCATTCTCCTTTAAGAGCTCAGCAGAGAAGTTCTTTGCCCGTGACCTCACAACAGAGAAGTTTTTCACCTGTGAGATCTCAGCATGGAAGTTCTCCTGTAAGATCCCAGCAAAGCAGCTCCTCTTCTTTGCATTGTCAGCAAAAAGATTCCAGCTCTTCAAGATCCTTCCACAGAAACTCTTCACTGGACTCCTACCAATGTAACTCTTCACCTGTCAAAGTACAACAAAGAACTTCTCCGGTTGGACTACAACAAAGGAGTACTTCTCCTGCAACAAGTCAGCCAACTGGTACCTCTAACTTTAGGTCACAACAGAATGCTTCACATGTAAGAACCACACAATCAAGAAGTGCTTCTCCTGTTAGGACTCAGACAAGTAGCTCCTCTCTTTACAAAGATCAGCAAAGTTCTTCCTCTCTAGGAAGTAATCAGAGAAGTACCTCCCCTGCCAGATCTCATCAAAGAAATACTACGGAATCTGGGGGTTTCAATAGAAGATCTTCAGTATCAAGAACAGGTCTCTACATTTTTTGTTTAAATGCAGAATATGTGTGCAGAATAAATGAAAACTTTTCATTGAATAGGTTAAAGCAGAGTTCCACCCTGAAATTTTTTTTTTACATATTCACAGACCTTTGATAATATAAAGAAACATTTGGGGGAAATTTTTTTTTTATACTTACCAGAAATGCCCTGTTGCTATGTAGTGCTCTTAATCTGCCACTTCCTGGTTCGCGAAGTTCCTCGTCACGGAGTCTGTGGGCAGTACTGTAAGCAAAAATCGCGTTATTTCCCAACAGGAAATGGCGCGGTTTAAGGCGGTTGCCATAACAATGAAGCGGGACCTTCCTCTGTCGCCGCCCGTTGTTATGGCAACTTTCAAGTAAATCGGCGCTGCGGCCGCCAGAGAATCGCGCATGCGTGAGATCAAGAGGTGCATGCTGGTTACCCAGCATGCACCTCTCCATCACTATTCCCAGAAGAGGTATCGATTGGGCTTCACATGCCCACAATCATCATGGCAACAGCCTGAAGAAGATTTACAAAAATTGTGAGTTTAAAACAAATATATTATCAACATCCACAATTGTTTTTAATGTTAATAATGTATTATGCTCGTATACCAGGAAAAAAAATGAGGCCGGAACTCCGCTTTAAATACTAAATTTTTTAAATCAAACACCATATTAAATATCAATAGTGGAGAAACAAACAGAGTGTTTAGAAAAACACCTCTGAGTTAAAATTGTAACAGGACATGACATGTCAGGAGCAGCACAATGGAGATTGGGAGGTAATACACATAGCAGCAAATAAAGAGAGGAAGCACATTGGGACTAAAGTCATGGTATAGTCAGAATTGTACAGTGATATTTTAGATAATACTGAAGCTACAGAATACTGTACACCTAACTAGCCTGAATAAAGAAGTGTATGCTGTGTCATGTGACCTTTCAATTTAGGCAAGCCTCTGTCATCTACATTTTATGAACTACACAAATATCATACAGTGTTACATAAACCGTTTGCAATCCTATTCTAAAAAAAATCATAAATATAAAAAAACTTAAATTTAGCTGTTGACACTTCAGTGTTATACATCCTCCAATATAATATCTTAACTTGGTACAATGCTATACCCACTTAACGACTGTTTTTTGCAATATAATAAATATTTTAAAACAAGAAAAATGTGTCAATTATTATATCAAAATAAATATATAAATATATCCAACCACTAGGCAAATAAATTTGTCTATTAATTTAAAATGAATGATATGTCATAATAAAATAATCCCAACCACTTGTGCAGATACAATTCAATAAAAAAATCTAATAAATATGTCATAATAAAATAATCCCAACCACTTGTGCAGATACAATTCAATAAAATAATCTAATAAAATGTGCATACAATGCAAATAGCTATATACATCTATATTAATAAATACCACAATGGCTCTGTGCAGACCGTGTAGATCCAAAAAAAAAAAACACCTTTGGTTCGCAATACAGCTCTATCTTGATAGTCTTACCTTCTTTGCTGGTAATACAAGGCTTTACCCTTATAGGTGTTCATTTATCAAATCAAAGATCCAGGTCCACTTTTTTTTTTCAGGTTTAGGAGTGTAAAGAAGTAAAACATAAAAAAATCCCATAGTGATTTTCATGTCAATAAAATTACTCTATTAAAATAGATTAAAACACCTCTTGCAAAATGCACATAAGTGTACACTAGATACAGTGCTCGGACCAAAGATTCTGGGCTTACTCAAAGATTTCACTGTTGCTAGCTCACTAAGCACTTGCCTGACCTCCACACTACATGAAAAATAGATTATATTGCATACAGGGTTCTTATAAGGGTATACCGTAAGAGCTGTACTGAGTAAAAGTACCGGAAACAGTTTGCATACTTAATATGAAATATAATTTACAAGATTGTATATGATGATCTTACTGGCATACTTTTTTACTTTGGCTACCTAAAATGTAAGTAAAATGTTATTATTCATTGTGTAGTTTTGGTTCTTTATTTTTCCACTCATTAAAATTGAGTTTAGGCAAACGTAATCTTCATGCAATAACCTACCAACATTTTAGAATTCACGTATAGAGTGTCTGAAAGAAGAAAAGTCTTCCTGTCTTGTTTCCAGAATATTGCTTTGGGCTACACAGTTTTTGTTTCAGACACTTTAATAAATGAGGCCTATTTTGTTTTGGCCCTAACACACCATAACTCACTTATTGTTCTTATTTTTATTATAGTCAGTGCAGAACCTTTCAATAAAAGCAGTACTTACAAAGAACACGTTGGGATCTCGCAGTCTGGTGTAGGCAGAGTATCCTCTCAGTCAGCATTCTCCAACCCCAGACCATCTCGTGCAAGCCAGGATGCCTCAAGCCTTGGAGTCAGCCGCCGACTTACTTCATCAACAAGCTCCCTTGATTCAGAGTGTGGTTCACGAGGAGCCCCAAATCTAATCAATTATACCATGCTGGCAGACATACCACAAGCCAAACGCCTGAGACCTGCCCTGAGCCGCCTTGATCCAAAGTCACGATGGCGCAGTCCTGGAAAAGCCGAAGTGGAAAGATTATTTGGCCAGGAGCGAAAGTGAGTTATAGTTATAATGGCAAGTGTTTATTGGTGATTCCAGTTCAAAAATATTTTTCCAAATTCAAAATTATGATTTCCTAATTGATTTTTTTTCATCAGGATTATCCTGTGATTGTTGATGTTTTTCACAGTGCATTTTTATTTGGTCCTTAGGACAGCAGAAGCGCTTGAAGCTTTTCAGGCCTTGGAGGCTGGACTTCTTGAAAATCTTTCTGGAAAGAACAATTTATTAGAGTGGAGAAAAGCAAGACGGCAGTCAACCCCTTGTCTTTACCCTGAGGTGCGATTGTTAAACCCTAATTGAATATCCCTGCTCTAGATAAATGAGTAGCATATTACAAGATTTTAGTAATAAGAACGATATCATTAGCAGTAATCAGCATGGATTCATGAAGAATCGTTCTTGCCAAACCAATCTATTAACCTTCTATGAGGAGGTGAGTTGCCATCTAGATAAAGGAAGGCCCGTAGACGTGGTGTATCTGGATTTTGCAAAAGCATTTGACACAGTTCCCCATAAACGTTTACTGTACAAAATAGGGTCCGTTGGCATGGACCATAGGGTGAGTACCTGGATTGAAAACTGGCTACAAGGGCATGTTCAGAGGGTGGTGATAAATAGGGAGTACTCAGAATGGTCAGGGGTGGGTAGTGGGGTTCCCCAGGGTTCTGTGCTGGGACCAATCCTATTTAATTTGTTCATAAACGACCTGGAGGATGGGATAAACAGTTCAATCTCTGTATTTGCAGACGATACTAAGCTAAGCAGGGCAATAACTTCTCCGCAGGATGTGGAAACCTTGCAAAAAGACCTGAACAAATTAATGGGGTGGGCGACTACATGGCAAATGAGGTTCAATGTAGAAAAATGTAAAATAATGCATTTGGGTGGCAAAAATATGAATGCAATCTATACACTGGGGGGAGAACCTCTGGGGGAATCTAGAATGGAAAAGGACCTGGGGGTCCTAGTAGATGATAGGCTCAGCAATAGCATGCAATGCCAAGCTGCTGCTAATAAGGCAAACAGAATATTGGCATGTATTAAAAGGGGGATCAACTCCAGAGATAAAACGATAATTCTCCCGCTCTACAAGACTCTGGTCCGGCTGCACCTGGAGTATGCTGTCCAGTTCTGGGCACCAGTCCTCAGGAAGGATGTACTGGAAATGGAGCGAGTACAAAGAAGGGCACAAAAGCTAATAAAGGGTCTGGAGGATCTTAGTTATGAGGAAAGGTTGCGAGCGTTGAACTTATTCTCTCTGGAGAAGAGACGCTTGAGAGGGGATATGATTTCAATTTACAAATACTGTACTGGTGACCCCACAATAGGGATAAAACTTTTTCGCAGAAGAGAGTTTAATAAGACTCGGGGCCACTCATTACAATTAGAAGAAAAGAGGTTTAACCTTAAACTACGTAGAGGGTTCTTTACTGTAAGAGCGGTAAGGATGTGGAATTCCCTTCCACAGGCGGTGGTCTCAGCGGGGAGCATTGATAGCTTCAAGAAACTATTAGATAATCACCTGAATGACCGCAACATACAGGGGTATGTAAGGTAATACTGACACATAATCACACACATAGGTTGGACTTGATGGACGTGTGTCTTTTTTCAACCTCACCTACTATGTAACTATGTAACTATGTAACTATATTCTTCATCAGCTGTAAAGGGGGTGCAGATTTCATTTTTTTAACATTGCCTCAAGTTCTGCATTCATTTCAGCTTAAAATTGATAGTGGCACAACGCTGTTCCGACTCTGTATACCAAATATAAACCTGTGAATCTGGAAGGGTCTGTCTGACAGCTGAAAGACAGCTAGGAGTTGCAGCCCCCAACTTGTTAGTGTTGTTTGTAGTTTGCCTTTTTTGTGCCATACTACAAGCAGTCTCCTTCAACATACATTTAGCAAACTCATCCAAGATCCTACATGAAACAATAATAATGTGGATAGCAAGGAGCAGCATATATGTCTTATTTCTGTACTTGTGTAAAGTATTTTTATTCAGAGCTTTGAGATATCATATTAAAATTCTGACATAATATCTTAGAGCTCTGAGATTTCTCAAATGTATTCTGACTTCATATATATATATATATATATATATATATATATATATATATATATATATATATATATTCCAATTTACTGTTCACAGGATTCTCTGCGCATGCGCCAGGAGTTAAAGTCACGAAGAGCAAGCCTGCATCCACCACCAAGAACAGACATGGTGAGGAAGTGCTGGTGGCACGAGAACTGTATGCAACTGTGAACTTCAAGCATATCTAAATTCAAAAACAAAAATAATATATTGCAACTTACTGTAGCAGTCCTTAGATATAGTGGTAGCATTGGTTTTATTTTTTTAGGCCTTTTACTTTTTCCTTTACCTGGTAATCTGTAAGTAACACACTTCTGTGTTGTGTTCCCAGCTACAGTATATCTATGGGACAACCATGGTTGTTGTCACACGGGCTGGACTTCATACTAGACATGTGCGATTCCTTTTGTACGAATTGAAAATTCGCACGAATTTCCGAAAATTCGCACGAATTTCCGAAAATTCGCACGAATTTCCGAAAATTCGCACGAATTTCCGAAAATTCGTACATTCGGAAGCATCTGAAATACGAATTGCTATGCTTCCAAATTTTATACAAAATTTCGTTGATGAATTTCAAGTCTAAATTCCGTTACAACGGAAACCCGCAGAACACCCTTTAAAAGTCTATGGGAGAAATCAAAAGTGCTAATTTTAAAGGTTAATATGCAAGTTATTGTCATAAAAAGTGTTTGGGGACCTGGGTCCTGCCCCATGTATCAATGCAAAAAAAAGTTTTAAAATTGGACGTTTTTTTTTTTGAGAGCAGTGATTTTAATAATGCTTAAATTGAAACAATAAAAGTGAAATATTCCGTTAAATTTCATACCTGGGGGGTGTCTATAGTATGCCTGTAAAGTAGCGCATGTTTCCCGTGTTTACAACAGTCTGAGGGCAAAATGACATTTCTAAAGGAAAAAAAATCATTTAAAACTACTCGCAGCTATAATGAATTGTCGGTCCCGGCAATACAGATAAAAGTTCATTGATAAAAACAGCATGGGATTCCCCCACAGGGGAACCCTGAACCAAGATTAAAAAAAAAAAATGTGTGGGGGTCCCCCCTAATTCCTTCAGGTCTGGTATGGATATTAAGTGGAACCCTGCCCCAAAATTAAAAGAAAAATGGCGTGGGGGTCCCCCTCAAAATCCATACCAGACCCTTCAGGTTTGGTATGGATTTTAAGGGGAACCCCGTGCCAAAATTTAAAAAAAATGGCGTGGGGTCCCCCCAAAAATCCATACCCATATCCGAGCACGCAACCTGGCAGGAAGCAGGAAAAGAGGGGAGAGAGCACCCCCTCCTGAACTGTACCAGGCCACATGCCCTCAACATGGGGAAGATGCCCCCATGTTGATGGGGGCAAGGGCCTCATACCCACAACCCTTGCCTGGTGGTTGTGGGGGTCTGCGGGCGGGGGGCTTATCGGAATCTGGAAGCCCCCTTTAACAAGGGGACCCCCAGATCCCGCCCCCCCGTGTGAATTGGTAATGGGGTACAAATGGCTGTACCCATAGCAGTCATTGCTGAGAACATTCAGCACGTGGAACGCCCGATCCTGGTTAATTGGCGCGTAACCTGTCATGAAATGGGAACAGTTAACACAAGGGAAGATGGCTGTCCTAGGATGGTTCAGGTGTACAGATAAATCTTTCAGTTGACCACTTGCTTACTGGGCACTGGACACTTATACCGCTTTCCTGCCCAGGCCAATTTTCAGCTTTCAGCACCTTCGCACTTTGAATGCGTGGTCATGCAACACTACTGTACACTGTATATGACATTTTTATCATTTTTTTAAGACAGAACTTTTTTTGGTGGTATTTAATCACCACGGGTTTTTTATTTTTTGCAAACAAAAAAGATGCAAAATTTTGAAAAAAAAACAAAAGTTTCTGTTATAAAATCTTGCAAATAAGTAATTTTTCTCCTTCACTGATATGTGCTGATGAGACTGCACTGCTGGGCACTGATGAGGAGACACCGATATGCAGCTCTGATGGGGCTGCACTGATAATCAGGGCACTGATTATCTGTGTACATGTCCCCTGTAAGGATTGCCGATTACTGGCTCTCTTCTCCTCACGCTGTGACAGCATGTGAGGAAAGGAGAGCCGATAACCGGAAACTCTGTTATCACTGTGATCAGCACGTGGTAATGGGCCGCTGTGATTGGCCCTTTACCACGATCCTTAGTACACAGCGATCACAGAGCGTGCCGAATGCATGCCCAGGGGGTCGCATGAGGGGGCATGGTTACGGGAGGAACAGCAGAGCTGCGCTGTAGCCGCCTTTCAGCTATAGCATATTAAGGAGGTGGTTAAACGCTGGGATAAGTGTATAAATGTAGAAGGGGAGTATTTTGAAAAATAAATGCAGTTTCCAGTCTTTGAAATTTGTTATAAATTTGTTATTTAAACTCAAAAGGTCTGGTTTGATTTGAAGACCCCTCATATTTAATTCCCAGAGGAAATTCCACCTTCAATGGGATATGTTGCTAGCACACTTTACAGCCTCTGCCTTGGCATAACTCTAACTTTTCCCCACCTGCCCACTATAAACGTATTTCGTTAGACTGCAATGACCCCTCCTCCCTCCCTGTTCACTTTTCAGATCCTTAGTACTGGTTAACCCACTTACTATTTTTGTTTGTGAATGCTTTAAAAAACAGGCCTCCTTCAGTCTAATAAGAAACCTCCAGGGCCAAAGATAGCTGACATCCTTCTGTATGTGGTGGGTTGTAAGGCATAGTGGGTGTAATGCAAGGTAGATTCATTGGGCGCCAGACACTTCTTGAATGCAAAGAGATTTTATTTCTCAAAACTTTGGGAGAGAGGGTTAGGGCCAGGACACCCTTAGGTAATTGCAATGTTAATTGGCAGACTCCAAGACCTCAACAGGAGGACAGCCATGCAGGGAAAGGCATCCATCAAGACGCCACATCTGCATGTGTAGGAATGCTGTCTCCTATGGCAACAGTTTTTAACAGTTTCTAACACAAAGTATATCAGTTTCTTTGCTTCCACTACAATCACTTCTTGTAGTTCTTCAGCCCACTGAGCTCCCAGTCTCTCTCTCACTAGACTAGATGATTCTCTGCCACTGAATCCCGTGAGCTCCTCCAATCTTCACTGTAGTATCTTCCTCAAGGTCACCTACACTTCTCTGCTGGGTCCCTAGCTTGGAACTCAAGATACTCCTGAAGCTTCACCCCACTGGCCTGCTCGGTCCCTGGCTTGACACACAAGGCTGCTCTGCAAAGGTCACCTCCGGTGGATGGTCCCTTAGTGGCGACAGCTTTCCCTTCTACCTCTGACCACGACAGGTTCTCCAGCCGGCAGAACCGTCACTTCTGGTTGGACTGCAAGCCGCAATCCCAACCCTGCGCTGCTCTCTTTCTTCTGGATAGGCCCTCAGACAGCCTAGCAGCCAGATGTGCCCAGGATAGGCCCAAACTCCGGTCTAGCAGCCCAGGCAATACAACACACCTCCACCCAGACAACCGTCCAGGTGGCACAGAACAGTGATCACCTGACTCCACCCAAATATATAGGTTCCTCAGCAGGCCAAGTGATTTAAAAAAAAAAACCCTGCCCATTAGCTGGAATACCCCATATACCCATAATCTGACCTTGCATTGCCCTTCTCGTATCTAATGCCACCAGGTACCCGGCCACCTAGCGACAAAAGTGAGAAGTGCAGCAGTTACAGACTTAGAGTAAAATTAATTGATCCCTAACAATAAACCAAGGTAGCTATACCTGGCAAGTAAATTTAGGAGCAACCCTGTCTAAACACCAGGGTGCTACATCTTCCCCCTGCCTACAAAACTACATCTCAGAGTTTGAAGAAAAAATAATTTGGGCTCTAAAGCCTGAGAGTGAATGTCTTGGCAAAAACTGGGATGGGTGGGGAAACAGGGAAAGAGTAACAATAACATATGTGGCGTACCACAAAGAATAACATAGTATTAAACACATGAAATGGTAGATCACATATGACAAAGAAATATTAAACACTTTTATGTACAACCTTAAAGGCAAAGTACTGCCCAAATATTTAGGATAGGCACAAGCAGTGACCTTATTTCCTAACTGTCTAGCTAATATATACAATGATAAGATATATAAAAGAAGGTTAGTGTTGTTGTCAAGCTGGATCCCCTGTCTCTTCAAGGAAGACGTACCGATACAGCAACACCTGAAAGAGAGATCAACAGCAATGCAAATGAATCCTATTCTATTGTAACACGGTGCAATATATATACATACTTGATTAAATGGTTTTCGATTGTCCTCAGCCGAAGACAGCATAGCAGTGTAAATACACCCTATAAAATATCTGCATTATATACTGTACATAATGAAAGCAGGCCCCATTCTCAGCCAAGAATGCCACCTCCTTTCCTAATCAAACGTAAAACTTTGTTAGGGTTTCATCAAGTAACAGTCCTGATGCATATGCAGTCAGGTCCAAAAATATTGGGACATTGACACAATTCTAATCTTTTTGGCTCTACAACCCCTGGCAAAAATTATGGAATCACCAGTCCCTGAGGATGTTCCTTCAGTTGTTTATTGTTGTAGAAAAAAAGCAGATCACAAACATGGCCAAAAACTAAAGGCATTTTAAATGGCAACTTTCTGCCTTTAAGAAACAGTAAAAGAAATCAATAAAAGCATTCCCTGTGCTTGTTCTATAAATCTAACTGATACTGGTCACCACAATTATTTTTCTTGATTTCTTTTAGTGTTTCTTAAAGCCAGAAAGTTGCCATTTGAAATGCCTTTAGTTTTTGGCCATGTCTGTGATCTGCTTTTTTTCTACAACAATAAACAACTGAAGGAACATCCTCAGGGACTGGTGATTCCATAATTTTTGCCAGGGGTTGTATACACCACCACAATGGATTTGAAATGAAACGAACAAGATTCTTTAACTGCAGACTTTCAGCTTTAATTTGAGGGTATTTACATCCAAATCAGGTGAACGGTGTAGGAATTACAACAGTTTGTATATGTGCCTCCCACTTTTTAAGGGACCAAAAGTAATGGGACAATTGGCTGCTCAGCTGTTCCATGGCCAGGTGTGTGTTATTCCCTCATTATCCCATTTACAAGGAGCAGATAAAAGGTCAAGAGTTCATTTCAAGTGAGCTATTTGCATTTGGAATCTGTTGCTGTCAACTCTCAATATGAGATCCAAAGAGCTGTCACTATCAGTGAAGTAAGCCATCATTAGGCTGAAAAAACAAACCCATCAGAGAGATAGCAAAAACATTAAGTGTGGCCAAATCAATTGTTTGGAACACCCTTAAAAAGAAAGAATGCACCGGTGAGCTAAAAGACCTGGAAGACCACGGAAAACAACTGTAGTGGGTGACCGAACAATTCTTTCCCTGGTTAAGAAAACACCCTTCACAACAGTTAGCCAGATCAAGAACACTCTCCAGGAAGTAGGTGTTGGTGTGTCAAAGTCAACAATCAGGAGAAGACTTCACCAGAGTGAATACAGAGGGTTCACCACAAGATGTAAACCACTGGTGAGCCTCAAAAACAGGAAGGCCAGATTAGAGTTTTCCAAACAACATCTAAAAAAGCCTTCACAGTTCTGGAACAACATCCTATGGACAGATGAGACCAAGATCAACTTGTACCAGAGTGATGGGATAAGAAGAGTATGGAGAAGGAAAGCATACCACCTCATCAGTGAAGCATGGTGGTGGTAGTGTCATGTTGTGGGCATGTATGGCTGCCAGTGGAACTGGTTCTCTTGTATTTATTGATGATGTGACTGCTGACAAAAGCAGCAGGATGAATTCTGAAGTGTTTCGGGCAATATTATCTGCTCATATTCAGCAAAATGCTTCAGAACTCATTGGACGGCGCTTCACAGTGCAGATGGACAATGACCCAAAGCATACTGCAAAGGCAACCAAAGAGTTTTTTAAGGGAAAGAAGTGGAATGTTATGCAATGGCCAAGTCAATCACCTGACCTGAATCGGATTGAGCATGCATTTCACTTGCTGAAGACAAAACTGAAGTGAAAATGCCCCAAGAACAAGCAGGAACTGAAGACAGTTGCAGTAGAGGACTGGCAGAGCATCACCAGGGATGAAACCCAGCGTCTAGTGATGTCTATGCGTTCCAGACTTCAGGCTGTAATTGACTGCAAAGGATTTGCAACCAAGTATTAAAAAGTGAAAGTTTGATGGATGATTGTTAATCTGTCCCATTACTTTTGTCCCTTAAAAAGTGGGAGGCACATATACAAACTGTTGTAATTCCTACACCGTTCACCTGATTTGGATGTAAATACCCTCAAATGAAAGCTGAAAGTCTGCAGTTAAAGGACATCTTGTTCATTTCATTTCTAATCCATTGTGGTGGTGTATAGAGCCAAAAAGATTTGAATTGTGTCGATGTCCCAATATTTATGGACCTGACTGTATGAGTCCGTTATTCAAAGAAAGGTAAGCATTTGCCCCTTTATCACAGCCTATTCTAACTAACTACACACCCAGTGTCCATGGCGTGTCACAGTCCATCAATTACACTCAAGGTGGACAACACTCCCCAGCAGTTTCCCTTCTTCTTCAGGGACAACTCCGGGGACAAGGAGGCACAGCTGCATTTCAGACAACAAGCAGCCAGGCCATGATGCAAGGGACCATACTTTAAGACATAGGCCCCCTTGCAAGGATATCCTCAGTCTGTTCACATGACAGCCGGGGACTGAGATGGTCTCCTTCCTTGACTGAAGAAAATACAACCTGCTGAAGATCACCGGTCCCTTTTCAGGGTGGAGCAACCCATCCCAACATTAGCCAACATGGCTCAGGTGGACACTCCATGTATCTGCCAGCAGCATTCAGTTCAGCACAATCCTGGCAGTACAGCTCTCTTGAGTGTGAAGTGGCTGTCAGCATAGCGTCCTTGACATCACACAACACATATTTGTAATCCACAGGGAAGATAGCATTTACCAATTGTACCTGGGTCGGGAAATACTAAGGAGAGAGGGTTAGGGCCAGGACACCCTTAGGTAGTTGCAATGTTAATTGGCAGACTCTGAGACTTCAACAGGAGGACAGCCATCCAGGGAAAGGCATCCATCAAGACGCCACATCTGCATGTGTAGGAATGCTGTCTCCTATGGCAACAGTCTTTAACAGTTTCTAACACAAAATGTAACAGTTCCTTCCCTTCCACTATAATCACTTCTTGAAGTTCTTTAGCCCACTAAACTCCCAGTTTCTCTCTCACTAGACTAGATGATTCACTGAATCCCATGAGCTCCTCCAATCTTCACTGTAGTATCTTACTCAAGCGTCACTCCCGCTTCTCTGCTGGGTCCCTAGCTTGGCACTCAAGATGCTTCTCAAGCTTCACCCCACTGGCCTGCTCGGCCCCTGGCTTGACACACAAGGCTGCTCTGCAAGCATCACCTCTGCTGGCTGGGTCCCTGGCTTGATACCCACTGAAGTTTCCTGATTCTTTACTGTCCCGGTTGGTGAGAATACTGCTCCTGTACTTGCTTCAGCTACTCACTGTGGTCCCTGGTAATAAGGTGGATGGTCCCTTAGTGGCGACAGATTTGCCTCCTAACTCCGACCAAAACAGGTTCTCTGGCCGGCAGAACTGTCACTTCTGGTTGGACTGCAAGCCGCAATTCCAACCATGTGCTGCTTTCTTGCTTCTGGATAGGCCCTCAGACAACCTAGCAGCCAGATGTGCCCGGGATAGGCCCAAACTCCGGCCTATCAGCCCGGGCAATACAACACACGTCCACCCAGACAGCCATCCAGGTGGCACAGAACAGTGATCACCTGACTCCACCCAAAGATATAGGTTACCCCAGCAGGCCAAGGGATTTAAGAAAACCTCTGCCCATTGGCTGGGATACCCCATATACCCATAATCTGACCTTGCATTGCCCTTCTCGTATCTAATGCCACCAGGTACCTGGCCACCTAGCAGCAAAATAGAGAAGTGCAGCAGTTACAGACTTAGAGTGAAATCAATTGATCCCTAACAATAGGCCAAGGTAGCTATACCTGGCAGGTAAATTTAGGAGCAACCCTGCCTAAACACCAGGGTGCTACACAAGCATTGCAATTTGATGCAAAGAACGTAGTACGTACAGTACCTTACCTCATCATGTAAATTACTAATTGTTGCATTTTATGTATCATTGTTCTTTCACAATTAATGTAATCATCCGATGAAACTACTATATCTGTGAACCGGTACAAATTATTTCTCTGTTATAATACAGATATTAATAAAAAAGACTAAGCTGTCACTGACTGTGGGTCCCAGTATGCTTGGAATCTAAATGACAGAGTATCTCAATTGTTAGCTACAAGCAGAGTTAGCTGGGATGTTAATGTCATTTTTGGATGAGTACAGAGCTGTTTTCTAGTAGAGGCAAGGTGCCATGTCTCAGATTTTGAACTAGGGCCCAGCAAGCTAGAGCTACCTTACTATGGAGGGGACCTCATCAGTATTATTATGCACTGTTCTGTTCACCTGCTAGCTTATTGGAATATAACAAATATATAGGCAGGCAATACAAATGTATATACTGTATATATATTTCACCTGTGCACTAAGCTGTGGTACAGGAGCTCCACTTTGACACATTGACTGTCCCTGAAAGAATCAAAGTGCTATTAAACCCGGAAGCAAATATGTATTGTATTGCAGTTTACCCATCTTAGATGTGGTGGCTACATCAGTTTATTTTATTTGGCTCTTTTCCATCTGTTTTCACCTGGTGACCTGGCCAGTAGCACACCACCTTTATAAGGGAGACACAACTCTGGAGGAATGAGCATAGAAAGCACAGAAGACAACAGGGGTATATGTATTAGAAGATTTAGATGAACTAATAAACTGAAGCCAAATTCAAGCTTACACTTTATAATCAGTTACAGAAAACAGTGTTTTTTCCTTTTGGGAAAAAGGTTTTGCGTGCATAAATAAAAGCTGGTCATTTTAATTACCCCTGACATGGAAATTTATAGATAGGCAACTCCTATCCTCATATTGATTAGTGGTTTGATATTAAAGGGGTTGTAAAGGTATACATTTTTTCACCTTAATGCATTCTATGCATTAAGGTGAAAAAACTTTTGATAATACCGCCGCCCTCAGCCCCCCCATTTTACTTACCTGACACCTCGAAACTCGGCCGCTCGCTCCCGACCTCCATTCAGTCGATCAGCCTGGTCGCTAATTGGCTATAGAGGATGGATTGAAAGCAGCGCAGCCATTGGCTCACGCTGCTGTCAATCACATCCAATGACACGGCGCGCCGGGGCGGGGCCGAGTGATACAGCGAGTGGCTATAGCCGCCGGCTGTATCACGGGAGCGCGCCCGCAATAACTAACCACCATGCGAGGGAACTCGCATTAAGGTGGTTAGTTATTGCGGGGAGGAGCTGAGACAGCCGCCGAGGGACCCCAGAAGAGCAGGTTCGGGGCCACTCTGTGCAGAACGAGCTGCACAGTGAAGCTAAGTATAACATGTTTGTTATTTAAAAAAAAAAAAAAATGACCTTTACAACCCCTTTAATAATAACTACTGCAGTAGGGAACAGACACAAAAGATACACTCCGCAAATAACTGTTCTGCTTTATTATGATGAAATTACATTTTTTTATACACATGATTACAGTATCTCACAAAAGTGAGTACACCCTCACATTTTTGTAAATATTTTATTATATCTTTTCATGTGACAACACTGAAGAAATGGGACTTTGCTACAATGTAAAGTAGTGAGTGTACAGCTTGTATAACAGTGTAAATTTGCTGTCCCCTCAAAATAACTCAACACACAGACATTAATGTCTAAACTGCTGGCAACAAAAGTGAGTACACCCCTAAATAAAAATGCGACTCGTTGGTGTTACAAGGTCTCAGGTGTGAATGGGGAGCGGGTGTGTTAAATTTGGTTTTATCGCTCTCACTCTTTCAAAGTGGTCACTGGAAGTTTAAAATGGCACCTCAGGTCAAAGAACTCTCTGAGAATCTAAAAAAAAGGATGGTTGCTGTACATAAGATGGCCTAGGCTAGAAGAAGATTGCCAAGACCCTGAAACTGAGCTGCAGCATGGTGGCCAAGACAATACAGCGGTTTAACAGGACAGGTTCCACTTAGAACAGGCCTTGCCGTGGTTGACCAAAGAAGTTGAGTGTACATGCTTAGAATCATATCCAGAGGTTGTCTTTGGGAAACAGATGTATGAGTGCTGCCAGCATTGCTGCAGAGGTTGAAGGGGTGGGGGGACAGCCTGTCAGTGCTTAGACCATACGCCACACACTGCATCAAATTGGTTTGCATTGCTGTCGTCCCAGAAAGAAGCCTCTTCTAAAGATTATGCACAAGAAAGCTCGCAAAGTTTGCTGAAGACAAGCAGACTAAGGACATGGATTACTGGAACCATGTTCTGTGGTCTGATGAGACCAAGATCAAATTATTTGGTTCAGATCGTGTCAAGTGTGTGTGGCAGCAACCAGGTGAGGAGTACAAAGACAAGTGTCTCTTGCCTACAGTCAAGCATGGTGGTAAAAGTATCATGGTCTGGGGCTGCATGAGTGCTGCTGGCACTGAGAAGCTACAGTTCATTGAGGGAACCATGAATGCCAACATGTACTGTGACATATTGAAGCAGAGCATGATCCCCTCCCTTCAGAGACTGGGTTGCAGGGCAGTATTCCAACATGATAACTACCTCCAAGACGACCACTGCCTTGCTAAAGAAGCTGAGGGTAAAGGCGATGGACTCCAAGACGACCACTGCCTTGCTAAAGAAGCTGAGGGTAAAGGTGATGTACTGGCCAAGCATGTTTCCAGACCTAAACCCTATTAAGCATCTGTGGGGCATCCTCAAATGGAAGGTGGAGGAGCGCAAGGTCTCTAACATCCACCAGCTCCGTGATGTTGTCATGGAGAAGTAGAAGAGGACTCCAGTGGCAAACTGTGAACTCCATGCCCAAGAGGGTTAGGGCAGTGCTGGAAAATAATGGTGGCCACACATAATATTGACACTTTGGGCCGAATTTGGACATTTTAACTTAGGGGTGCACTAACTTTTGTTGCCAGCAGTTTAGACATTAATGGCTGTGTGTTGAGTTATTTTGAGGGGACAGCAAATTTACACTGTTATACAAGTTGTACACTCACTACTTTACATTGTAGCAAAGTGTAATTTCTTCAGTGTTGGCACATAAAAAGATATAATAAAATATTTACAAAAATGTGAGGGGTGTACTCACTTTTGTGAGATACTGTGCGTAGGTATCACATTAATATTACTTGTATGGTAACAAGGGGCGTAACATAGGCAGACTAATTCTAATCAGGACTCGAAAGAATGCAAACATGTACTAAAAACATTATTAGTGCCGTGTGCACAATGAGGGCAGTGTGCAATACATATAAAATAGAATACAATTATATACAGAACTTACACATTTCCTTTACACCCCTACCCTTGTTAAGTGGTTTGGCTCATCCATGTAAACTGATACATTTTGCTGTAGTGCTTGAGCGTGTGAAAAATAACAGACTTGCTGACTGGATGACCAGATGAAAATAAAAGAAAGAAAGCCTAAAAAGGGAAACTAATACAGCCATCATATCTAAGAATTGGTAAACTGCAATATAATAAATGTTTACTTTTGGGTTTGATAAAATAAAAAAGTAAGAAACTGTAGTGAAGTCCTATTGTTAAGAATATATAAACCTGAATACATAATTATTTTATCTTGCAGGGTTTCAATAGTTCAAAATGTACAGATTCAAAGAGTCAGGTTCCTCCACCACAGTGGTTGAGCAATTTAGGAGCAACAGGTACAAGGAGCCGTGACTCCTCACCAAACAGGTTCAATAGTTCACGAACGACAGGTACAAAGAGCCGAGACCCATCACCACATAGAACTGTCAGTTCAAAAACTTCAAGAAGCCGAGACCCTTCACCTCATCGTTCTAGCAGTTCAAGAGCATTGGGCACCATGAGCCAAGACCCTTCAACATACCGCTCCAGTAATTCAAGAGGAGTAGGCACTATGAGCCGTGATCCCTCTCCACATCGCAGAAACAGTTCAAGAGCAGTGGGCTCCATGAGTCGTGACCCATCACCACGCCGCATTAACAATTCAAGAGCAGACGGCTCAATGAGTCGTGACCCATCACCACATCGTACCGTCGGTTTATGGTCAGGCACCACAAGCCGTGATCCATCACCACACCGCATAAACAGTTCAAGAGCAGTGGGCTCCATGAGTTGTGACCCATCACCACAACGTACCAGCAGTTCAAGGGTTGGCACCATGAGCCGTGATCCCTCACCACACCGCATAAACAATTCAAGGGCATTAAGCTCCACGAGTCGTGACCCCTCACCACACCGTACCAGCAGTTCAATAACAGGCACAAAGAGTAGAGACTCCTCCCCACACCGTACCAGCAGTTCAAGGGCAGGCACCATAAGCCGCGATCCCCCACCACACCGTGTAAATAGTTCAAGGGCAGTGGGCTCTACAGGTCGTGACCCATCACCACACCGTACCAGCAGTGCAAGGGCAGGCACAAAGAGTAGAGACTCCTCCCCACACCGTACCAGCAGTTCAAGGGCAGGCACCATAAGCCGTGATACCTCACCACATCGCATAAACAGTTCAGGAGCAGTGGGTGCCATGAGTCGTGACCCATCACCACACCGTATCAGCAGTTCAAGAACAGGCACAAAAAGTAGAGACTCTTCTCCACACCGTCAAGGGATTAAGGTAAAAATATCCAAAGAGGCATCTATAATAATGAGGTACAGTATATATAGCTGATGCAAAACATATAGGGAACTGAAAACCTATTTTTTGTAGTCATGTGTGGCTAATATGAAATGCAAATTTACGTTTGTAGTGTGATGCAAAGTATTCCTTCTTCATTCTCAAATTATTTATTAATCACAGTGAACATTTTGCAGGGAAGAATAACAACAACTCCAGAGCCTGAATGGATAAACCGGGATAGAATATTGCGGCCAGTAGGAGACAATGATAAGGTTATGTACATATGTGGCTGTGTTCTTATTGATGCTACCTAGTTCAGAACTGAGTTCTTCAGTGTGTATTTAGTATACAGAGGGGTTTATTTACTAAAGCTGGAGAGTGCAAAATCAGGCTCACTTCTGCATAGAAAATCAGCTTCCAGGTTTTATTGCCAAACCATAACTTAACCCTAACTGAACCAGCTGAGGTTAGAAGCTGATTGGCTACCATGCACAGATGCACCAGATTCTGAATGCTCTGGCTTTAGCAAATCGAACCTGTAGTTACATAAAAAAAAATATAGTTACATAAAGAATACAGTATAACACAAGCAGTCCCTGGATATAAAACCTTACTTAAACATTGTTGACTACTTAAAAACTGAGTTTTTTTGCATACATTTGCAAATACATTGCCACACTGACACCCTTGATATGTGTTGTGTCTAACTCTAAACTATCTGAGTTCCTAGGCATGGTACATATACAGTAGAGAAAAAAAAGATCAGATTCATATTTCTGTTTAGTCACGTGATCCTGCAGCTACGGCTCCCCAGTGTAGGGAGCACTCGACAACAACTTTGAATTCCCAGAGCTGTGGAATCATCCACAGGCTCCCATGGCCCATGTTTTGTGGGTGCTCCCTCTTCTCCCCTGCAGCAGCCACTCTCTAACAAAGGACTGGAGTGGAGCTGCTGGTTCATACGATTGGACTGTATTACAAAAATCTTTTTTATACAGGATATGCAGAATAGGTAGGAGAAAAATGGAGGGGGGGGGGTATTTTTTTAAAGAACAGTTAGATTTAGGCTTTTCATCTCCTTTAAAGGTTCACCAACATACCAGAAGCCCAGACATAGCCTTTGCAATCAGATTAATGCCGCGTATACGTGGTCGGAATTTCCAACAACAAATGTTCGTTGTGAGCTTGTTGTCGGAAATTCCGACCGTGTGTAGGCTCCATCGGACATTTTTTGTCGGAATTTCCGACAAACAAAATTTAGGAGCTGGTTCTCAAATTTTCCGACAACAAAATCCATTGTTGTAAATTCCGATCGTGTGTACACAATTCTGGTGCACAAAATTCCACACATGCTAGGAATCGAGCAGAAGAGCCGCACTGGCTATTGAACTTCATTTTTCTAGGCTTGTCATACGTGTTGTACGTCACCGCGTTCTTGACGTTCGGCATTTCGGACAACATTTGTGCGACCGTGTGTATGCAAGACAAGTTTGAGCCAACATCCGTCGGAAATAAATTCAGGATTTTGATGTCGGAATGTCCGATCGTCTGTACGCGGCATAAGACTTTCAGTATAGGTCTGCACCAAATCCAACATTTCCAACAAATCCAACTAAACAGTAAAGGTACACAAGGGCAGGACAATATACAAAACAACACAAATGGTCTTTGACAACAAGCTTCCAAGCTGGCCAATAAAAAAATAGCTGTTTGTTCTCACTTTCACGATCTACCATTACAATTTCTTACTACTTATTTTCCAAGCCTTATGCATACCCCATTTACATTTTGGTTTAGAGAGAAGAAGGCCTATTAAAAACAAATGAAGTTGCTTGGAAAAACCGTGAGACCTACCTTAAATCGGTGAGATAATATAGGTGTGTATATGTGGTTTTCTGTGCTTATTTGTCATTTATTAATGAACATAAGTGTAGGTTGTATTTACTTTGATGTAATTACCATCTTACAATGAAAAAATATTTAAGTGCTCAAGGATTCCACAATTCCTATCTTTGATCTTCATATACTGTATGAAAGACATTGGGAAGGAACTATCATATAGTATTTATTCTATCTGGCTGATCCCCTTGTAATATTTTGACATAGTAAAGTATTTTGTGTTCTGTACCATGATACTATCATATTTATTCCTTTCATAAAGAAAATTGTATTTTCAAGGAAAAACCTTTAGGATACTTGCACATAGTACTGATATTTGAACATCAATTATCCTGGCTGAGGTTTCAGGAGTTAACTTTGCATGCAACATACACATGTCAAATACATTCTAGCTACAGAATTCATTTTTTTGTTGTTGAATTGAGGGGTGTATTGTACTAGCCTATATGTGCGCATACACATGCAGGAGTGTAAAATACTGCCAATGCAGATTTTTTTTAATTTTTTTTATATGATATATACACAGTGCAAGTTTACACGCCTGTATGTACAGGCACATTAAAAACAATGGTCTGCGGGCAGCAGTGTGCATGAGGCCTTAAATCAGACTGCAGTGTTTCTGTTTCTGCAGTTACCATGGAGGTACACATGTGATCAGTTATTACACCAGCCATTTGATGACTTGACAGTTCAGTTGAGTGCACAAGCAACTGTGACAGTTATCATTCTCAACATGCCTTGAATGTAACTGTTTTGGGAAAGTTAAAATTGATGGGTTTAGTTCCACTTTAAAGCTCAAATGTACATTCATTTTAAATCACATAAATACATTCCAGGTGCTTCCATACAACAATAAATCAAAGTTATTTCTCTTTAGAAAGCAGACACAGCCTGATTAAAAATAAAATCTGTCCCCTGGCAGCATGATTTAGAGAAAAACCCTTTCTTTCTGTGTGGAAGCAGTGGTCTCTCTGAAAAGGTCCAACATGCCCCCTGCTGAGTCAGTACCACAATTCTGCAATCAGCATGGAGCACAACCTTGTCAGTCCTCTGCAGAGTGACCACTGCTTCTACACAGAAAGCAGCATGCTGGCAGGGGACAGGCTTTTCTAGGGCTTTTTTTCTTAGAGAATAGGTGCAGGAACTTGCCCCCACTTTCCCCTGGGTGGGGGTGGATAGGAGAGTGTGCCTTAGCATATAGTGGGTGTGGCCAAATTGCACTAAGCGTGGGAGGGTCTTAAAGGGGCAATAAATACCAGGAGTGTCCTATATGCAGAATGCAGAGTTTAGGAATGCGCTGTATACAGAGTGGAGGGTTCAGGAATATGCCATGTACAGAGTGCAGGGCTCAGGAGTGCTCTATGTAAAGAGTGCAGGGTTCAGGAGTGCATTACATACAGAGTGCATGGTTCAGGAGTATACTGTGTGCATACTGTGTGCAGAGTTCAGGAGTGCACTGCATACAGAGTGCAGGGTTCAAGAGTGTACTACGTATAGAGTGCAGAGTTCATGAGTGCAGTAAGTACAAAGTGCAGAGTTCAGGAGTTCGGTATGTACAGAGTGCAGGGTTCAGAAGTGCGCTACATACAGAGTGCCAGATTCAGAAGTACATGGTATACAGATTGCAGGGTTTAGTGGGATGTTCTTCTTCCAAGACTTCTGCTCGTGGTCTGTCATAGAACACGTCGGATCAGAGGAGGAGCCTAGGGGAAGCTTTCCTGGCTCTGTTAGACTAGTTTGATAGACAGCAGCCGATGGGGAGAGATGCAGCGGGTGCTGGCAATGCAGCGGGGCAACACCTGGATGCCTGTTGCTAGCGATGCACCCTCTGTATATTACACCAGCTATGCCTGAGAAAAGTTCAGTGCAGCCAACCAAGGAGAAGAGCGCTGTCACTTCTGAAAACAGAAGCCAGAGTGGAAAGCACAGGGCTAGTGCTTCCGCCACGTTCTGTCTGAAATATGAGCCTTGGTCTTTTCCTACTCAAGATTCTAAAGGAAGCAAATTAAATGATTTTGCACGCCTTTTGTTTTGATGCATTAACAAACTGAAACTGAAAATGTGAACCAATTAGTGCTGCGCTATCAGAGATCTCAATATAAAATGACTATCCAATATGTATAATATTCAAAACCATGGATGCAAATCCAAATAAAAATAGGAGATTCTGACCTAGTATAAATGATATTCAAAACTACAACCGTGCATGCAAAATAAATGTGAATAATCATAAAATATAGGATACACATAAAATAATTTCAGTCCGTAGATACCAGGCCCACTGTACAAAAAAAAATTCAAAGTCCAAGAAAAGTGATGTCAAAATCTTCTGCCAGCACCCAGAGGCCCCCATAGGTGTAAGCTCACCTTTCTGATGAGCCCCTATAATGTGGCTACAGAAGCTTTATATTTCTATGAGGTCAGATCAATAGCTGCATACAGATGCTTCAATGGATATAATGATCAGCATGACACCAATAAGAGCCCTTGCACACTGGGGCGGTTTGCAGGCGCTATTGCGCTAATAATAGCGCCTGCAAACCGCCCCGAAAGTGCTGCTGCTTTCATCCCAGTGTAAAAACCCCCGAGGGCTTGCACACTGGAGCGATGCGCTGGCAGGACGGTAAAAAAAGTCCTGCCAGCAGCATCTTCGGAGCGGTGAAGAAGCGGTCTGTATACCGCTCCTTTACCGCTCCTGCCCATTGAAATCAATGGGACGGCGCGGCTATACCGCCGGCAATGCGCCTCTGCAGAGGCGCTTTGCGGTGGTATTTAACCCTTTCTCGGCCGCTAGCGGGGGGTAAAACCACCCCGCTAGCGGCCGCATACCGACGGTAAAACGCCGCTAATAATGGCGGCGTTTTACCGCCGACGCCGCCCCCCGTCCCAGTGTGCAAGGGCTCTTAAGGTCAGTTTAAGAAAAAAGAAACAATCTCATAGTGTAAACCAAAACAAAAGTGTTTGTTTAAAAATTCATATGCACTCACATGGAATAAGGACATGGTAACAGGCTCATCTAAAAGTACACAGTCTCCACTTCTCCACAGAGTTCAGCCAAACATGCAATAAAGCCGCATTGGAATCTAGAAGCCAATCATACATAAAGCCTAACAGTCCCTCTCCTCGTGTTTAGTCTAATCGAAGTCATCATAAACAGTGCCCTGGAAAGTATTCATACCCCTTGGAATTTTCCACACTTTGTCATGTTACAACCAAAAACCTAAATGTATTTTATTGGGATTTTATGTGATAGACCAACACAAAGTGGCACATAATTGTGAAGTGGAAGGAAAATGATTAATGGTTTTCAAAATATTTTACAGATAAATATCTAAAAAGTGTGGCGTGCATTTGTATTCAGACCCCCTGAGTCAATACTTTGTAGAACCTCCTTTCCCTGCAATTACAGCTGCAAGTCTTTTTGGGGTTGTCTCTACCAGCTTTGCACATCTAGAGAGTGACACCTTTGCCCATTCTTTGTAAAATAGCTCAAGCTCTGTCAGATTGGATGGAGAATGTCTGTGAACAGCAATTTTCAAGTCTTTCCACAAATTCTCAATTAGATTTAGGTCTGGACTTTGACTGGGCCATTCTAACACATGAATATGCTTTGATCTAAACCATTCCATTGTAACGCTGGCTGTATGTTTAGGGTCGTTGTCCTGCTGGAAGGTGAGCCTCCACCCCAGTCTCAAGTCTTTTGCAGACTCTAACAGGTTTTCTTCTAAGATTGCCATGGATTTGGCTCCATCCATCTTGCCATCAACTCTGACCACCTTCCCTGTTCCTGCCAAAGAAAAGCATCCCCATAACATGATGCTGCCACCACCATGTTTCACGGTGAGGATGGTGTTTTCAGGGTGATGTGCAGTGTTAGTTTTCCACCATACATAGCATTTTGCTTTTAGGCCAAAAAGTTCAATTTTGGTCTCATCTGACCAGAGCACCTTCTTCCACATGTTTGCTGTGTCCCCCACATGGCTTCTTGCAAACTGCAAACGGGACTTCTTATGGCTTTCTTTTAACAATGGCTTTTTTATTGCCATAAAAGCCGGATTTGTGGAGTGCACAACTAATAGTTGTCCTGTGGACAGATTCTCCCACTTGAGGTGTGGATCTCTGCAGCTCCTCCAGAGTTACCATGGGCCTCTTGGCTGCTTCTCTGATGAATGCTTTCCTTGCCCGGCCTGTCAGTTTAGGTGGACGGCCATGTCTTGGTAGGTTTGCAGTTGTGCCATACTCTTTCCATTTCTGGATGATGGATTGAACAGTACTCCGTGAGATGTTCAAAGCTTGGCATATTTTTTTATAACCTAACCCTGCTTTAAACTTCTCCACAACTTTATCCCTGACCTGTCTGGTGTGTTCCTTGGCCTGATGCTGTTTGTTCACTAAGGTTCTTTAACAAACTGCTGAGGGCTTCACAGAACAGCTGTATTTATACTGAGATTAAATTGCACACAGGTGGACTCTATTTACAAATTAGGTGACTTCTGAAGGCAATTGGTTCCACTAGATTTTAGTTAGGGGTATCAGAGTAAAGGGGGTTGAATACAAATGCACGCCACACTTTTCAGATATTTATTTGTAAAAAAATTTGAAAACCATTTATCATTTTCCTTCCACTTTACAATTATGTGCTACTTTGTGTTGGTCTATCACATAACATCCCAATACAATACATTTATGTTTTTGATTGTAACATGACAGAATGTTGAACATTTCAAGGGGTATGAATACTTTTTCAAGGCACTGTATGCATATTGATCTTTGATTCATTTTACTCGGTTTGTTATTCACTGATTTTTTATACTTTAACTGTAGAATTATTTTAAGTCTATTCATACTTTAATTTGGATTTGCATGCATGAATCCTAGGCAGGCTACTTGAAATCACTGGTACTCAGCCTGGCTTCTGTCAGCCCACAGTCCATATGGAAAATGAAAGAATGCTAGCACACAGCAAAAAGTTCTTGCAAATGTTTTATTTAATAACAAACCTACAGCTCTGGACAGTCATGATTATCCAGGGCTGTATACTTTGGAATGAAACATTTTCAAGGACCTGTTGCTTCATACAGGCGTTCTTTCTATTTCCCTGTACAGAGGCCTGTATAGTGTTAAAAAGGAATTTCCTTATGCATCTGGAGCCACCCGGAGCTGCTTGCAGGCATCCTATGTTAGAGAATGGAGACAAACCTGCGTTATGGACTCACCCGCACATCCAGGTTTGTCAGGCATGCAAGGGCGGGTGCATGGCCTGGAACACAAACAGTTCCATTGGGCTTAGGTTTCTTTTCCTACTTTTTTTTTCCTACTTTTTCTGTTGCTAGTATACAGAAAATGAGACACAGTACTCTGTAGACTTTAGCAGTCCAGTCTGACATGCTTTGTCTACTCCCATTATATTCACAAAGATCATCATAAACCACAGACAAAGGGCGAGATCTTGATAAAAGCCACAGAAAAGAAGTAAATAAAAAAGTGATCATGCGTAAAGGCAGATTAAAGAGTAGCAGACAGAACTGTTGACTCTTTGAACTTTTTATTGTCCGTCTGAGCTTGTGCTTTTATCCTGTTATTCCAAAGGAGTTTTTCCTTTTATATTGGAAGTTATTAGAAGTTATTTCAGGCATATTCTTCCTAATTCTTTTGTTATGCAAAAATGTGTTTTGTATTACAAGCTGGTAAATAATACCCACATCACAGTGATGAGGAACAGGAAGAAGAAATCTCACTATTTAATATCACACTGGGAGAGCCCTAGTCTAATGTATGCCTAGTCTTTCACCTATCCTCTAAATAGGATAACACATGCAGCCTTTTAGGTTATTCCTGTAGTTTACATGTTAGGCAAAAACAGCTATGCAGTATATATTAATTGTCTTATGTGTTTCTTTTAGTTCCTCTCTGTTTTGTACTGGAAAATGTATAAATAAACAATGCAAAAATGCAAAAAAAAAAAAAAAGAAGAAAAAAATCTCTCCAAAAAGGAACGCAGACAGCAAAAAAAATTGAAATGAGTGTTTCTACATCTTCTCTCTAAAAAAATAGACCTTAAATATACCACTAATATAAAATCTTGGGTTTCTATTGGCATCTCATCACCTTTCTATATGATAAAGTGGGCTCTATTGTCACTCTTGACTCTAAATTGGGCTTCCTAGCTTTGTGGAACTGAATCAGTATTGATATCAGTGTCCCAGTGTTCTAAAAACTGATGGCTTCAAGTCTTGATGACCTCACACTGGTGAACGACCTTCTAACTATCTGAGCTCATCCATGTTGTGGAAAACTACCACAGTCGCACTGAATGTATATCTATACCCCCCACCCGATCTTCTCTTTCTTCTATTTCCCACTTTACCCCCCCCCCCCAACCACACCTCAGGTTTATGGTAACTCTATATACCTGACTACTTAGATACGTTACACATCTGAGATATTGATTGCAACCTTTACATTATGATACCTGCATTTTATAAATTGATTCTATGTACTGTAAATGTGGCGGCATTCAACCACCAATTTATACACCACCTGTTTTTCTTTATTCTGTACCCCCAACTACTTTTCTAAAAAAAAAATGGTTAATAAAAATATATTCAACCATAAAAACTGATGGCTTCAAAACTTTGAGTTACTGACCTAGAACATTTATGCTAATCGGAAGTTTGAACTTTACTCTGACTTTTAAATCTACATGCCAGTCCCATACTTCAGTCTTGGAAATGGGATTTTTTTTAACTATTTCTCCTGTTATTCAATTAGAAAGTACTGTTAAAATAAAAGTGTACTGTGAGAATAAGGAGTAAACCATGATTTCTAAAAACTTATGTCTTCAAAACTTCGAGTTACTGACCTAGAACATGCTGCTCATCGGAAGTTTGAACTTCACTCTGACTTTTAAATCTACATGCCTGTTCCAGGTCAGTGACTCACAAACTATTGTATCCATGGACAGCCAAGTAAGTAGAAGATTCCATATTTGTGTCATTACAGGTTTCCTTTAAAGTATATATATATAAAACACAATAGTTAAAATCTCATGTATAGTCATATGTAAAAGTAAGTACAACCATTGGTATTTTTTTACTTTATCAACATATTTGAACAGGCGAAGATTAGATCTTAGATCTATTCAAACAACATATACAGATGAAGGTGGTATGCTTAAACAAATGATACATAAAATAACATGGTGTATTCATATTTGTAATATGGAAAAAGTAAGTACATCCCTACATATATCACCACTTTAAATATATGAAATTTGAACATCCTTCAGGAGTATACAGGCGGAAACTGTCTTCTTTAACCACTTAAAGTGGTTGTAAACCCTTTACAACCACTTTCGACTACAGGTAAGCTTAAAATAAGGCAAAAGTTATAGCATCTACAAATTAGGGGATAGATTTATGGCATTTTTATTACTAATTTCTTTTTTACTAGTAATGGCTGTGATCAGCAATCACTTTTTTGGGACCATTGACATTTATACAGCGATCAGAGCTAAAAATAGACACCGATTTCTCTATAAATGTCACTGCCAGGGAAGGGGTTAAGTGTTCCCTAGGGAGGTGTTTCTAACTGGGGGGGGAGTGTAGTGACTGGGGGAGGAGACAGATCGTTCCCAATCACTAGGAACAGACGATCTGTCTATCCTCCCCTGATAGAACGGGGAATTGTCTGTTTACATTGACAGATCCCTATTCTGTCTCTCTCAGGAGCGATCACGGGTGGCCAGTGGACATTGCGTCCCCCGGCCACGCGCATTGGCTCCAACGTCGCACCCTTTAATGGTCTTAAAGCAGCTGACGTACCATGACAGCAATTCGCCCAGGAAAGCCAACCTGCCGCAGTACAACTCTGGCAGCTGGTCTTTAAGTGGTTAAAAGCATTGTACACTTTCAAATGTTTTTGTTGTTTTAACTATTAATGGAGATATATTCTCGTTGTTGTTTCTTTGCCTTACCTTGTAATGATGGGCTCACATTTTGTACAAACTAGCCAACTATCCTGAATTTCCCGGGACATTCCCAGGATTTAAACCTTTGTCCAGCTTTTAGCGTTTTTAAAAAAATGTCCCCGGAAATCCGTGTTTGCCTGTTTTTTTGCCCACCGCTAGAGGTCCGCGGCCGGCATTATTTGTCTCCGCCCACCGCCATTTTACAGAAGACCAGAAGTAACAGGTCACTCGCCGAGGGGAACAAACAAGAGGCGGAGCTGGCCGGGTGGCTGCCAATAGAAATTGAGCTGCCCTCGACCCCCTGCCCTGGCAGTCTGCATCCTGCTCAGTCTGTTGCCTGTGTTCCAGCCAGCTCCAGCCATCTCACCTGACCATCCTGCAGTATCTGGACTGTTGCATACAGGCTCTCATACCACTCCGCACTTCCGAGCCTCCTGTTTGCCTTACCAGGGGCCGCGAGTCGGACGCGTAAGGGAGTCTACCTTCTGCCCCAACGGACTCGCCGGTCTGCCCCAACAGACCGCTTTTCGCACTCGTTTTGGGCATTTCGAGTATCTTGTTATGCCCTTCGGTCTTTGTAATGCTCCAGCCACGTTCCAACATTTTGTGAACGACATTTTTAGGGAATTTCTGGATCTCTACGTCATCGTTTACCTGGATGACATTCTCATCTTCTCCTCTTCCTTGGCTGATCATCGCAGGCACGTCCGGAATGTCCTTGCTCGGCTCAGGCAACACGGATTATACGCTAAACTTGACAAATGTGAGTTTGAACTCCAATGTATCCAATTTCTGGGACTCATCATTTCTGTTGAAGGTATTAAGATGGACCCACAGAAGGTGTCCGCCATCCTGGATTGGCCTGCACCCACAGACAGGAAAGGGGTCCAACGCTTTGTAGGATTTTCCAATTTTTACAGGAAATTCATTAAGGACTTTTCTAAAATCATTGCTCCCATTACGGAACTTACAAAGCAGGGAACCCGATTCGGTTGGACGTCCAGGGCACAATCAGCCTTCGAAAAATTAAAGGGTCTGTTCACATCAGCTTCTATCCTCAAACACCCTAATCCTGCCCTGCCATTTGTGCTAGAGGTCGATGCCTCGGAAATCGCAGTAGGGGCGGTACTCTCTCAACGCCAGGGCCCCAAGGCTCTCCTGTTCCCAATAGCGTTCTTTTCTCTCAAACTCTCTATGTCTGAAAGGAATTATGATGTGGGAGATCGGGAACTTTTGGCCATCAAGACGGCTCTGGAGGAGTGGCGCTATCTTCTGGAGGGTGCTGTACATCCGATTCTCATCTATACTGACCACAAGAACTTGGAATACTTAAGATCTGCCAAGAGACTTAAACTACGACAGGCTAGATGGGCGCTCTTCTTCTCTCGCTTCTTATTTCACATCACTTACAGGCCTGGCTCTAAAAATGTGAAACCAGATGCGTTGTCACGAATGTTTCATGATTCCAAAGAAACTGCCCCTCCAGACACTATCCTGCCGGCGGGAAATTTTTTACTTCTTCAGGGAGATCTAATTTCCAGAATTAGGCAAACCTCCACAGAAATTCCCCAACCTACTGGGACCAGCTTAAGCGATGGGTTGCTTTGGCACGAAGGCAAGATTACGGTTCCTGAGAAACTTAGAGTGCCGGTACTGGAATTGTGCCATGACCACAAGCTGGCAGGTCATTTCGGGGCCCGGAAGACAACTGAACTGGTGAACCTTTTGGTGGCCACAACTGATTGAGGATTGTAGGGATTATGTCAGTTCTTGCCACACTTGTGCCCGAAGCAAGAGTAATCGCACAAGGGCCTGGGGCTTGTTGAAGCCCTTACCAATTCCTGACAGGCCCTGGAGAATGATTTTGATGGATTTCATCGTAGAACTTCCCCCATCTGAAGGTTTCTCTACTATCTTTGTTGTGATCGATAGACTGTCCAAAATGGCACATTTTCTCCCCATGAAGGGTACACCCACGGCCATAGAAACGGCGAAGATCTTTGTCAAAGAAATAGTGCGACTACATGGGGTACCTGCTAATATTGTATCAGATCGTGGTGTCCAGTTCACCTCCCGGTTCTGGAAGGCACTGTGTGGTGCTCTTGAAATTGAGCTGGCATTCTCTTCGGCCTATCACCCCCAGACAAACGGCCAGACGGAGAGAACTAACCAAACGTTGGAGCAATACCTTCGTTGCTTTTCTGTATTTTCGCAAGATGACTGGGTGTCCCTGTTACCAGTCGCAGAATTTTCATATAATAACTCTCTGCATTCAGCCATCAACCAAACGCCATTCTTTGCCAATTATGAGTTCAATCCCTCCTTCCTTCCCAGCTCTATCCCGGAATGTGCCCTTCCTGCAGTGACTGAAACAATGGAGTTCTTCTCTACTAATTGTAAGCTTCTGCAGGAGACCATGGCCCAGTCCCAGGCTGCCTTTAAGAGGATGTTTGACAAGAAAAGACGTGGGGAACTTATCCTAGAGCCTGGTAACCAAGTGTGGCTATCCACAAGTAATTTAAAGATGGCCTGTCCTTCCAAAAAATTGGGACCTAAGTTTATGGGTCCCTTCCCATAAACCAGTTGTTCCTAATTCCTTCTCTGACCGTAATGCCAAGCCACCTGAGCCTATCTTGATCAAAAACGTGGAGTAATTTGAAATCGAGGCAATCCTGGATTGCAGAAAAAGGCAGAATCAGATCCAGTATCTCATTAAGTGGAAGGGGTATGGACCCGAGGATAACTCTTGGGAGCCTGAAAGTAATCTCCATGCTGAGGAATTGCTACAAGCCTTCAAAGACTCTCACGCAACCAGGTTGGTCCAGCTGGGCATCCGGAGGCTGCCCTTGAGGGGCGGGCACTGTCAGAGAGCGTACCTCGGCGGGCAGGGTGCTCGCGGTGGTGTGCGTCGGGGCGCGTCGGCGCACATTGGCGCGCGCGTTCCTGTGGACTCCGCTGTGCGCGTTCCTCGTAGTGCTGGCATGTGTGTCCCGGGTAGGCCTGTTGTGCACGCCGGTGTGCGGGGGCGCGCACGCGGGCGTTGGCGGGTGCGCGCGTCTGTGTGTGCTGGTGCGCGCGCGTGCACGCCGTTTGGCGCCAAACGGCCCATTTAAGCCGGCGTCCCTCTGTGATCTGTGCTGCCTGATCAACAGCTTGCCGTCCTAGTACCTGACCCTTGTATCTGAACTGTTCCCGATTACCTGAGGACCCGGCCTTGCCTCCTGGATCTCCCCTTGAACTCTGCCTGCACCTGACCTCTGCCTGTGTGACCATCCGTTTGCCTGCCCCACTGTACTTCTGCTGTCTGTTTGTTGCCGAACCCAGCCTGTCTCCTGACCATCCGTTTGCCTGCTCCACTGTACTTCTGCTGCCTGTCTGTTGCCGAACCCAGCCTGTTTCCTGACCATCCTGCTCAGTCTGTTGCCTGTGTTCCAGCCAGCTCCAGCCATCTCACCTGACCATCCTGCAGTATCTGGACTGTTGCATACAGGCTCTCATACCACTCCGCACTCCCGAGCCTCCTGTTTGCCTTACCAGGGGCCGCGAGTCGGACGCGTAAGGGAGTCTACCTTCTGCCCCAGCGGACTCGCCGGTCGGGTAAGTAGGAGCCTGACAACAGCCTTCCTGAGGACTGGTGCCCAGAACTGGACAGCATACTCCAGGTGCGGCCGGACCAGAGTCTTGTAGAGCGGGAGAATTATCGTTTTATCTCTGGAATTAATCCCCTTTTTAATGCATGCCAATATTCTGTTTGCTTTGTTAGCAGCAGCTTGGCATTGCATGCTATTGCCAAGCCTATCATCTACAAGGACCCCAGGTCCTTTTCCATCCTAGATTTAGTTAAGGATTCCGCTGGGGACACCTGATGCAAGGAGGGACTCCGCTGGGGACACCTGATGTAAGAGGGACTCCGCTGGGGACACCTGATGTAAGGGGGACTCTGCTGGGGGACTTATGATGTAAGGAGGACTCCACTGGGGGGACACCTGATGTAAGGGGAACTCCGCTGGGGTCACCTGATGTAAGGGGAACTCCGCTGGGGTACACCTGATGTAAGGGGGGATACCGCTGCTGGGACACCTGATGTAAGGGGGGACTCCACTGGGGGGACACCTGATGTAAGGGGGGCTCCACTGGAGGACACCTGATGAAAGGGGGACACCTGATGTAAGGGGGTTCTACTGTGGACACCTGATGTAAGGGGGCACATGATGTAAGGAGGGGCTTCACTGGGGGACACCTGATATAAGGAGGGGCTCCACTGGTAGACACCCAATGTAAGGAGGGGATCCACTGGGAGACACCTGATGTAAGGCGGCTCCACTGGGGACATCTGATCTAAGGGGGCACCTGATGTAACAAGGGGCTGTACTGGGGGTAACCTGATAAAAGGAGTGGCTCCACTGGGTGACACCTAATGTAAGGGGGACACTGCTGGGGGATACCTAATGTAAGGGGACTCTGCTGGGTTACACCAGATGTAAGGGGGGCTCCACTGGGGGACACCTGATGTAAGGGGGACACCTGATGTAAGGGGGACTCTGCTGGAGGAAACCTGATGTAAGGGGGACTCTGCTGGGGGACACCTGATGTAAGGGGGACTCCTGATGTAAGGGGAACTCCACTGGGGACACCTGATGTAAGGAAGGATTCTGCTGGGGACACCTGGTAGTTATATATTACATAGTAGGTGAGGTTGAAAAAAGACACAAGTCCATCAAGTCCAACCTATGTGTGTGATTATATGTCAGTATTACCTTGTATATCCCTGTATGTTGTGGTTGTTCAGGTGCTTATCTAATAGTTTCTTGAAACTATCGATGCTCCCCGCTGAGACCACCGCCTGTGGAAGGGAATTCCACATCTTTGTCGCTCTTACAGTAAAGAACCCTCTATGTAGTTTAAGGTTAAACCTCTTTTCTTCTAATTTTAATGAGTGACCACGAGTCTTGTTAAACTCCCTTCCACGAAAAGGTTTTATCCCTATTGTGTGGTCACCAGTACGGCATTTGTAAATTGAAATCATATCCCCTCTCAAACGTCTCTTCTCCAGAGAGAATAAGTTCAGTGCTTGCAACCTTTCCTCATAACTAATATCCTGCAGACACTTTATTAGCTTTGTTGCCCTTCTTTGTACTCACTCCATTTCCAGTACATCCTTTCTGAGGACTGGTGCCCAGAACTGGACAGCATATTCCAGGTGCGGCCGGACCAGAGTCTTGTAGAGCGGGAGAATTATCGATTTATCTCTGGAATTAATCCCCTTTTTAATGCATGCCAATATTCTGTTTGCTTTGTTAGCAGCAGCTTGGCATTGCATGCTTTTGCTGAGCCTATCATCTACTAGGACCCCAGGTCCTTTTCCATCCTAGATTTAGTTAAGGATTCCGCTGGGGGCACCTGATGTAGGGAGGGACTCCGCTGGGGACACCTGATGTAAGAGGGACTCTGCTGGGGGACACCTGATGTAAGGAGGACTTCGCTGGAGGACACCTGATGTAAGGGGGACTCTGCTGGGGACACTTGATGTAAGGGGAACTCCGCTGGGGACACCTGATGTAAGGGAGACTTCACTGGGGACACCTGATGTAAGGATGGATTCCGCTGGGGGCACCTGATGTAAACAGGACTCCGCTGGGGGCACTTGATGTAAGGGGGACTCCTCTGGAGGCACCTGATGTAAGGAGGGACTCCGCTGGGGACACCTGATGTAAGGAGGGACACCATTGGGGACATCTGATGTAAGGAGGGACTCTGCTGGGAATTCCTGG
The DNA here is from genome assembly GCA_037952925.1 of Lithobates clamitans. Taxonomy (NCBI): domain Eukaryota; kingdom Metazoa; phylum Chordata; class Amphibia; order Anura; family Ranidae; genus Lithobates; species Lithobates clamitans. The sequence goes on from JBBGZY010001408.1 coordinate 546,530, forward strand.
TGTAAGGAGGGACTTCGCTAGGGACACCTGATGTAAGGAGGGACTCCGCTAGGGACACCTGATGTAAGGAGGGACACACCTGATGGCATCTGGTGGCAGGCGACGTTGCAAGTGACACCCCCAGGGCTCCCACTGATTCGGCATTATGGTGAGTTGAACTATTTCATTTTATATCACAATGTAATAATAGAAAAATGCGCTTCAATCATCCTGACACCATAACAACCATGGTACCGGGAGGATTGAAGCAATAACACCAGGTGTTTGGAGTATCTTTATCTGCTGATTGTTAAACTTTCTGGAATACACTTATTTCTATTGTGGTGTAGGATCTGGGCCTGCTGTCTCTCTATCCCTCTTTCTTTCCTTCCTTCTCTATCCTTCCCTCCCTATCTCTTTCTTTGTCTCTCTCTTCCTCTCTCCTTCTCCCTTTCTTTCTCGCTCCATCCCTCGTTCATCTCAGACTCTAATCACACGTTCGAGTCACGCCACCTTTAAGCCATGCCCAATATTTATTTTAAAACACGCCGCATTTTTCTTTCCCCGCTACGTCACACCTACAAATGAAAGACCCGTCCCCTAATTATAATAAGACTCTGCCTAAGACAAAAAAGTGTCCCTATAGATTTTTTTACAATATTGCCAACTATGGTTGTAGCCGCAGTTTATAGTGTCATGGCTGATTAATCACCCTATATCCATGTATTCCTAACTTGTCCCTATTTGCTAAAGAGACAAATAACTTCTTATTCTGGGTCACACAGCGTCCAATCCATGTCTTGCCACTTCTCTGTGTTGCATTACAAATGTGATTAAAACACATCTCTTCCCTTCATTGCTCTGACTGCTTTTTTCTTTCAGATATAATTACTATGCAGTTTTCACCTGCAGAAAACTAGACTAAGAGAACATATGAGGTCAGCTGCTCAGCATGGGAGGCTTTAGAGAGTGCTTTGCATCCTCTAAATGCATGCAAAGCGTTCTCTAGTTAGACGAGGTGCAGAGGTGGCTTGGTGCCTGTGACAGACTCACCCGGGACAGAGGCTTCTGGGGGGGGGGGGACTGAATGTCAGCCTCTTGCCTACAGATTATGGGCCCTGGCATTTGGGGTACCCTTGAGGTGTTGTTACTTTGGATTTGGGTCCTTGTCCCCCAGGACACACAGACTCTGGGGACCCTGTATATGCCATATTAGGAATAGTGACTGATTCATACTGTTGGGGCTCATACTGTGAGGAGATGCTAATATCATCAACTCCACTTACCTGTCTGATGTCTGCTATAATGTGTTTAATGTAAATAAGTCTAGTCTGGGTTACCACAGCTTCTAAGGGTATTCCACACATTGTTGTTTGTTCTAAATAACCCTGTGTTGATGTTTATGGTAATGTGTTTTGAATAGTCAGTGAGCTAGGAGACGTAAAGTCTTAAACCCAAAGGCCATGTCTCTGAGTCAACTAGTCTGGGTAAATGATTTAGTAAACTAGCTCATGTTAATTAGATTACAGTTGTATTGTTAGAGTAATATGAGCAGAAGGGGGGAACCTCCTCTAACGGTATATAAAGACTTGTAATTTTGGTTCTAATAAATGAGTCCATGTTAGCAGCGAAACAAGTCTCGTCTTGTTTTATGCTTGTGAGCGGTTGAAATATCTGATATCTATATTCAGACTGGGAGGAAGTGGCATACTGACGGAAGCACTCAGCGGAGTGTGGGACGTAGCGTGACAGTGCCCTTATGCTCTCCACCTATTTCAGAGTAGTGGTGTCTATGTCAGTGATTTCCAGCATCCAGGAGATCGGCTAGGTGTGGTATATGCATAGTTACATTGGGCAAAGCTGGAGCAATGTATTTATGTATCTACTGATCGCCGGTGCAATGCTTAGCAGGCTCCATGATAAAAAAAAAATCATAATTGCACATTTTTTACATGTGAAATCATTTGCATTTATTATTTATTTATTTTGTTTACAAAAGGTGAACTTATCCTTGTCTCATACACACTGGATGTTTTTACAGCTGCTGTTTATGGCTTCTGGTGTTTTTTTTCTGCAGCCAGTAAACTCCCCAGCATGTTATCCTAGGGCAGAACTACAAGTCCCACGAGGCATAGCAAGACTCTGACAGCCACAAGCATGACACCCAGAGGCAAAAGCATGAAGGGACTTGTAGTTTTGCAACAGCTGGAGGTCTGCTAATTGCATATCCCTGTCCTAGGGGGTTATTTACTAAAGGCAAATCCACTTTGCACTACAAGTGCAAAGTGCACTTAAAATTGCACTGAAAGTGCACTTGAAAGTGCAGTCGCTGTAGATCTGAGGGGGACATGCAAGGAAAATAAAAAACTGAATTTTAGCTGTTTTATGCATGATTAAATAATAAAATCATCAAAGCTTCCCCTCATTTCAGATCTACCCCTCAGATTTACAGCGACTGCACTTCCAAGTGCACTTTCAGTGCAATTTCAAGTGCACTTTGCACTTGTAGTGCAAAGTGGATTTGCCTTTTGTAAATAACCCCCTATGTGTCCTTACTCACATAGGGTGTCATTTACTATAGCGCCAAAAAATTCTCCTGCAGTACCAAAAACTAACTCTCAAAAAAGGCCAGAAAGACTTCAACTCTCGGAAAGTCAGCGCTAATGCAAATGGAAAGCAGCGATATTGCGGCAATAATGCCTGTCAGATCACATATGCTGGAATAGTGGAAGTCTGCAAAATCCAAAGTTCTCACTGAAGGCTTATATGCACGTTCTTTGCCATAAAAAGTGTTTGGAGACCCAGGTCCTGCCCCAGGGGACATGTATCAATGCCAAAAAATGTTTTAAAACTGCATTTTTTTCGGGAGCAGTGATTTTAATAATGCTTTGAGTGAAACAATAAAAGTGTAATATTCCTTTAAATTTCGTACCGGGGGGGGTGTCTATAGTATGCCTGTAAAGGGGCGCATGTTTCCCGTGTTTAGAACAGTCTGACAGCAAAATTACATTTCAAAGGAAAAAAAGTAATATAAAACTACTTGCGGCTATTAATGAATTGCTGGTCTAACAATACACATAAAAGTTCATTGATAAAAACGGCATGGGAATTCCCCACAGGGGAACCCTAAACCAAAATTTTTTTTAAAAATGGCGTGGGGTCCCCCTCAAAATCTATACTAGACCCTTCAGGTCTGGTATGGATTTTAAGGGGAACCCCGCGCCAAAATAACAAAAAATGGCATGGGGTCCCCCCAAAAATCCATACCAGACCCTTATCTGAGCATGCAACCTGGCAGGCCGCAGGCAAAGAGGGGGGGATGAGAGAGCGCCCCCCCTCCTGAACCTTACCAGGCCACATGCTCTCAACATTGGGAGGGTGCTTTGGGGTAGCCCCCCAAAACACCTTGTCCCCATGTTGATGGGGACAAGGGCCTCATCTCCACAACCCTTGCCCGGTGTTTGTGGGGGTCTGCGGGTGGGGGGCTTATCGGAATGTGGAAGCCTCCTTTAACAAGGGGACCCCCAGATCCCGGCCCTCCCCCCTGTGTGAAATGGTAAGAGGGTACAAGAGTACCCCTACCATTTCACAAAAAAAGTGTCAAAAATGTTAAAAATGACAAGAGACAGTTTTTGACAATTCCTTTATTTAAATGCTTCTTCTTTCTTCTATCTTCTTTCTTCTTTCTTCTATCTTCTATCTTCCTTCGGTTTCTTCCTCCATCTACTTCTTCTTCTGGTTCTTCTGGTTCTTCCTACAGTGTTCTCGTCCGGCATCTTCCTCCGCGCCCTCTTCTTCCCTTCTTCTTCTCGGGCCGCTCTGCATCCTTGATGGCATGGAGGGAGGCTCCTGCTGTGTGATGCTTAACGGGGGCGGGGCCACCCGGTGACCCCACCTCCTCTGACGCATGGGGACTTGACGGGGACTTCCCTGTGGCCTTCCCTGTGATGTCAGAGGGGACGGGGTCACCCATTACGTAACCCCGCCCCCCTCTGACATCACAGGTAATGCCACAGGGAAGTCCCTGTCAAGTCCCCGTGCGTCAGAGGGGGGCGGGGTCACCGGGTGGCCCCCCCCATTATTTAAGAACCGTCAGAAGAGGAGAAGCTCGTCAGAAGACAATATGCTCGCCCTTAGGCAGGTGTACACAAACAGGTTTTTCAAATAATGAAGAAGACATAACAGTTCGGAAATCAGAAGAAAGGGAAGAAGACATGAACATGGTGAGAACCGATAAGATGAGGTGGGTTTAGAAGAGAGAAAGGATGTGAGAACAGTAAGGGGAGAGAGGGGGGGTAGGAAAAAAAAAAAAGGGGGGGGAGTGACGAAGGCGGAGGCCCTTGGAGAGAGAAACATGCTCTGTCACTATAGCTCTACTGAGGGGGTCACAAAGGTGTTGTAATCCTGAGAGAATCGGAAATCGTGCCAGTAAAACCAGGTTTTGTTGAATTTTTCCTCCTTACGTTGTATTGCAGCCGTCAATTGTTCCATCAGATTAATTTCATTCACCACAGCTATCCACTGACCAACTGACGGGGGGTCTGAGCATTTCCATTTTTGCGGAATGCAAATTTTAGCGGCGTTTAGAAGGTGTAGCAAGAGGGATTTCTTATAACGACGTCTCGCCATCGGGGTAAGGTGGAGCAGGCACTGAGCCGGATCATCTGCAAGTGTAATGTCCGTCAGTCTAAGAACTATGCGCCTAATGGCTTCCCAAAAGGGACGAACCCGGGGGCATGTCCAGAAACGAACCGTCAGGATGCTGACAACGCCAGCAGGAGGAAGGAACTGAAGGGTATATTTTGTGGAGAAGCTTGGGCACTCTATACCAACGAGTCATTATCTTAAACCCAACCTCCTGGAACCTGTTCGCCATTGAGGAGCGGTGTGCAAAGTATAACATTCGTTCTCTCTCCTCCTCTGAGAAGGCTCGACTCAGATCATTCTCCCATTTCCGTATATAATGAGGTATAAAGCCGTCCTGGGGGTCGACTAGAAACCCATACATTAAGGACAGTAGATGACGGAGGGGAGTAGGATCCAGATAGAGCCTCTCAAAAGCAGACGTGGAATGACTAGTGGATGGCACGAACTGTGAGGAGGTAAGGAAATGTCTGATCTGTGTTGCTCTCCATCTATCTAAAGGTGGCGATAGCATTGCTTGTATTTCCTCGATGGTACACCATCGACCCTCGTGATGGAAGTCTTGAAACCTAAATCTGTTGATCATCAGAAATTCCCTAAACCTCCTCCCCGATAGACTACATGGGAACTCCTGAGCGCCAATTACCGGTGACAAAGGTGAGGGAGTGTGGGAGACCAACGTGACACAACCCGTTTTTGCTGCCACCGGCACAGTAGTCCCAATCAAAGGGTGGGATTTCAGGGGTACTGGCAAGGCAGAAGTCTGCCACATCAAAGTTGGGAGCAGGAGAGATGTCAATGCCTGCTCCACCCCCACCCATTCCTTCTCTGAGGCATGTTTGGCCCAGTCTAGGGCTCTAGTTAAATGAACCGCCTGGTAGTATTTAAACGGGTCTGGGAACCCCAAGTCGCCCTGGTCTTTTGGTAAGGACAAGATATGATGAGACAATCTTTTTACTTTGTAGCCCCATAGAAAATTCAAAAATTCCCCTCTGACAGAGCGAAGGAAGTGTTTTGGGACCGTTATTGGCAATGTTTGGAGGAGATATAATAATTTTGGCAGAACCGCCATCTTTAAAATGCTGTTCCTTCCGAACCAGGAGAAAGTATTCTTGTGCCAGCGCTGGAGATCTAGACGTAGAGAGGCAAGCCAGGGAACGTAATTCTCTTGGAAGACTGCTGATACTGAGGGGGTAAGATAAACGCCCAGATATTTCATTTTGTGGTGAGCCCATGAGAAGGGGAAATTCTGTTGAATAATATTGAGAGTCTCCTTGGGTAAATTAATGTTTAAAGCCTCAGATTTGTGCACATTCATTTTATAATTAGAGAGAGCAGAGTATGTCTTGAGCGCCTGTAATAAATTGGGGATGGAAGTGACGGGACTTGTCACAAAAAATAATAAATCATCGGCGTAAGCCGCAACTTTATGCTGTGCGTTGCCGGTGCTGACGCCCTTTATATTTTGATCATTCCTAATGTGAGCTAGCAGGGGTTCTAATACCAATATAAATATTAAAGGTGACAATGGGCATCCCTGTCTTGTCCCGTTGCTCAAGGGAAAGGGGGCTGAAATTGCTTCATTGGCTCGGACTGCTGCTGAGGGTTGGGAGTAAATTGCCTCTATCCATTGACACATATGGGGCCCTAGGCCAAGATGCTTCAACGTGCGTTTCATAAAGAGCCAGTTGACCCGGTCGAAGGCTTTCTCCGCGTCAGCTGAAATCAGCAACATTGGAGTTTTCCTGGACTGGGTCAAGTGGATAAGATTCAAGGCCCTAATCGTATCATCCCTGGCTTCCCTGGTTGGGACAAAACCTACTTGGTCATAATGGATTAATTTGGGGACAAAGCAGATCAGACGGTTAGCTAATATTTTTGTAAATATCTTGAGATCCATATTCAATAAAGATATTGGGCGGTAGTTTGCACAGTCTGTCGCATCTCTACCCTCTTTAGGAATCAGATCTATGTGAGCAAATAAGGAGTCCCTAGGGAGTGGGGTCCCATCCAGGAGCGCATTGTAGGCCTGCACAAAACGCGGCACCAAATGCGATGCAAACGTCTGGTAATAAAGCAAGGGGGAACCATTGGGTCACGGTGTTTTGCGTACTTCCATACCTTTGATGGCTTTGAGCACTTCTTGTTCTGTAATATGGCCTTCCATTTCTTCCCTCTCCTGAGACGTCAACGTGGGAACACCTGAAGTGAGCAGGTATTCGTCTATTAACGAGTTGTGAGTCTGTGATGTAGACTCAAATTGTAAAGTTTCTCGTAATAGCTGCGAAAGCAGTTGGCAATCTCTTGTGATTTGAAGATTTTTTGGCCCGACGGGGACGTCAGAGAGGGGATATAGGAACGTGCCGTGGTATCACGTAATGCACGGGCTAGGGGTCTGCCAGGTTTACCTCCAAATTCATAGAATTGTCTCCGTGAGTACATGAATTTGGTTTTTGCTTTAGCCATCAGGAGAGAATTAAGGGAGTCACGTAAATTTTGTAGATCTACGGCTATGTCTCGGGCTAGAGATAGTTTATGTTGCTTTTCCAGGACCCCAATGCACTCCAAGAGAGAGTCCACCTCTCGTTGACTGTCTTTCTTGACTTTAGCTCCCAATTTTATAAGTACTCCCCTGACTACACATTTGTGCGCCTTCCATAACAAGCAAGGCGAGGACACCGAAGCTGTATTGGTTGCAAAGTAAGCCTTAATCTCCTCCTCCACCATTTTTGCATATGGTGGCTTCTGGATTAAGCTCTCATTTAACCGCCAAGACCCTGGTTGATGTGGCCGCCCCCCTCCTAACATGAGTGTCAGTAAAATTGGTGCGTGATCTGAGAGGGATCTCACCCCTATACTGCTGGAAGTCTCGAGTAAGAGTTATGAGGGGACGAAAAAAAGGTATAGTCCCTAGTGTCGCTGTGTGTAATCCTCCACGCGTCCACCAAGTGAACAGCTGTCAGGGCTTTCTTAATCCGACGAAGGGCCGCGTACGACAGATGCGAGGAACCCGTGGAGGTGTCCAACAGGGGGTCCAAAGCTACGTTTAGGTCTCCTCCCAAGATCACCTGTCCCTCTGCAAAGTCAGTCAGTTTGTCCAAGCAGTCCTCAATAAAGCCCACCTGACCTATATTGGGGGCGTAGATGTTGACTAGGGTAACAACCTGCCCATAGATAGATCCCTTCACAAAGATGTAACGTCCCAGTTTGTCACTGAAGACAGCTGATATCGACCAAGCCACATTTTTAGAGATGAGAACACTTACCCCTCGAGATTTAGAGTCTGGGGAGCAGCTGTGGTAAACAAAAGGGTACCTGAAGTTCCCGAATCTTGGGGGTTTTGAAGCTTTAAAATGAGTCTCCTGGAGGAAGGCTACATGGGCACGATTTCTCCAAATCTCACCTAGCACCTGTGACCTCTTCTCTGGGATATTCAGCCCGTGGGCATTCAGGGAGAGCAAGGTAACTTTTGGCATGGTGATGAACGAAGTGTTCCCTAAAAGACCCCAAACACTTTTTATGACAATAACTTGCATATAAACCTTTAAAATTAGCACCTTTGATTATTCATGTTCGTGTCCCATAGACGTTAATGGTGTTCACACAAATTTTTTGTCTGTTCGCATGTTCTGCTGCAAACCGAACAGGGGGGATGTTCGGCCCATCCCTAGTTATCATTGAGAATCATGGGGTACAACTTGTCAAGCAACTCAGAGGTCCAAAGTCGACCAACTGTGAAACAAGTCATATAAATTTTAATAGAAACGAGCCCTCATTTATACTTGCATTTACATCAGCAGAACAAATGCAGGAAGTGATGTGTGCACATGGGCCAGAAGCAAATGTGTGGGGATGCCAAACAAATCAATGAACCCCACCCACACCAAATCTAACTACCACATCCACCCCCGCATTGATTAAGCGGGGGTGGACCCTTATCCGAAAAATGAGCAGAACCTCCTCTTTGCTAAAGAGGGACCTCGCCATGTCCACCTAGATGGAGATCCTGTCCAGCACAGGAACTTCCGGGTGATTACAATGACTTATTTCTGGGTCAGAAGGCGAAACCACACTCTTTTGATCGCTGCTGCGAATATTTGATCGCAACCACTATTAGAATTTTATTATTTTTGTTTATTTGCAGATATGCAAATTTGTATTTCTACGTATGATATTTAAAGGTGTTCAATAAGAAATGGTGTCCCTGGGTTAGCAGCAGGTGAATGACAAAAACAAAAGGCCCAGTTTGAGCCCTGGTTCACATGAAATCGTTCAGCTGAAATCACACACTTTCATTCCCGCTTGTCAGTCCCGACTGCAGGGGGAATTTCAGAGACATCTGTGCAGATTTCTGCACTGATATCAATATAAATTGCACCCCAAAGTCGCACCAATTAAAACAGTGCAATTGTCAACGCTTTGACATGTCAAATCTTACCAATGTAAACTAAAGCTGACACATACAACACTGCCTATCCACCAGCTGAATTCATTACCTGCAATTCTCCACAGTTATATATAAAGATTCCACCTTTATCATTAACTTGCAGGTGTGCAGAAGCCTAGGTTTACATTGGAGCGATTTGTAATGCGATTTAAGAGATCAAATCGCATGACTATTGGCAGCAATGGCACTATTCCAATCAATGCAACATTGTTTTGTGGCGCCGCACCACTTTGCTAATGTAGTTCCTACGCTACTTTTGTGGATTTCAGGTGTGACTTCAATAGACATTTGTGTATGAAGCCACATGGATGTCTATCTCAGTGTTCCTCAACTCCAGTCCTCAAGGCACACCAACAGGTCATGTTTTCAGGATTTCCCTCAGATGAAACAGCTGTGGTAATTACTAAGGCAGTGAAAACTGATCAAATCACCTGTGCAAAATAGTGGAGATCCTGAAAACATGACCTGTTGGTGCGCCTTGAGGACTGGAGTTGAGAAACACTGGTCTATCTAGTCGCACCTGAAACCACGCTGACCTTGCTACTTTGAAATCGTGCTACTTCAAGTGAAGTAGAGCGATTTCAAAGTAGCATCAATGTGAACCAGGGCAAAGAGATTAGTTTTTTGGTGCACAAATACATATTCAAATAAAATATAAGAGATATTGCACTTTCCCAAAACCACCACCCACAAAAACTAAAGAGAAAGAAAAGTACAAGAAAAAAAAAACACCACAACAAAGCTCAATAATGTACTTTTATTTTACCAGCAGAAAAAAAAAATTACATTCATTTACTAGCTTCAAAAAAATTGACAGGATATATGGTGCTACATTTAGCAATGGGATTTTAAGGGCCCTGCTCATAGGAGCTTACAATCTAAAATTTTACAAAACCTTAGAGTGGATTATATCCCATATCAGTTTAGCACCATTGTTTATGTAGCATCCAATTCTGGTGAACATCTTAGAAAAATGATTTTGTGTGCAATATGCTAATCCAAAGCATCCTTTCCAAAAGAGAATAAAAATGACATTTGTTGTTATTGATTACTGTCTTATGGCATAAACCTGTAAGTCTGCAGTTGTTCTGTATGATGCCTGGTATAAAATATTTATATGTCTTTGACTGTGAAAGGCAAAATATCCTCTGCAGCTGCTTCTATAGTTGTCTGTAAAAAAGAAGTGACTTATTTCCTTCTTCTCATGTAATATTGCTGGTGCAGGGAGACAGATCCCAGGCTTGTGTAAGCTCCAAGTCATGATTTGGAGCTTACAAAGAGCTTTCTCTTTTCAATTCTGGAGGCTGAATAAAGCAGAAAGGTAAGGCAAGTTTGAGCAGCTGTGGGGGTCTGCATTGATGCTGAACATGTTGCTTTGTATTGCATGGGCAAAGCACAGGTTTACTTTAAAATGAGTGGAGCAGTGCAAATGCATTTGGAGATGTAATTAATTCACTATATATATATATATTATTGATATTCTAGACTCCGCTGCACACAGAGGTGTCCCCTGACCACAAAAGCCTCATGTGCTTAGATGGCCAAAGTATATATTTTTCTTTCATTTTTTTTTTAGCTTTTTTTACATTTTATTTTGTAGCCTCCCTTGGTATGGAAATCATACATATTACCAAGCCTTGCAATTTGTAACCATACTGTGACAAATTGCCATATTGTCTTCTCATTGTACTAATAGCTGCATTGACAATCTATAGCATCTGAAACATTGTATATATTTTTCTATGAATATAACCTGGGCTGGGACAAGAGGTGGGTAAGAGGGGTGGCTACCCTGGGGATTGTAGGGATGGGGCGCCTTCCTTCTGTTATAAAACTGACAGATGTAGTGACAGCGGCAGTAAGCTTGCACCTAAGCTTGCACATGATGGGGGAGGGGGGGCTGCGCGGTTTGGCATCTTTGCCATGGGCAAATATCCTTGCCCCGTCACTGAATATAACCACCCACTTGGATCATGTAGGCATGCAAATAGTTCACTGCTCACAGCTACAGAATTCCCTAGGCTGCACTTAATCGCTTAGAGTGACCACATGTATGCACATCCCCACGAGAGGGAAACCAACTCTATTCTTGGCATGGTCATTATTTCTAACCCATGAATGTGTAAAGATCAAAGTGTCTGATTCAACAATTGGAAAAGACACATGGATATTGTAAGAGTGCAGCTGCTGCCCAATCTGCATGAATTAAAGAGGAAATAAAATGTATCTGAGCACCACAAACTGAAAACGCTATTTAAATCATTTTTTATATTCAAAGCAAAATCACCCATCCATCAATGTCTCTGTGATTTATATTTTTGAGAAATCACCCCTTAACATTTCCAGCCATGGCCATCTTGAGTAGGGGCAAATAATTCATGTAGCATTTTACTTCCTGGAATCCCTCTGCCACAAAATCATAAACCAGAGCTGAATCTGAAGAAAAGTTTGCTGGGAAAGGCGGGTGTGTCAATTAGTTTCTGATAAGACTAATGCCGCGTGCACACGAGCGGACTTTACGGCAGGCTTGGTCCGGCGGACCGGAGTCCGTCGGATAATTCGATCTTGTGTGGGCTCCAGCGGACTTTTTTTTCCCCAAAAGTTCGACGGACCTAGAAATGAAACATGTTTCAAATCTTTCTGACGGACTCGAGTCCAGTTGAAAAGTCCGCTCGTCTGTATGCTAGTCCAACGGACAAAAACCGATGCTAGGGCAGCTATTGGCTACTGGCTATGAACTTCCTTGTTTTAGTCCGGTCGTACGTCATCACGTACGAATCCGTCAGACTTTGGTTGATCGTGTGTTGGCAAGTCCATTCATTCAGAAAGTCTGTCAGAAAGTCCGTCCAAAAGTCTGCCAGACCTAGTCCGTAGAAAAGTCCGCCCCTGTGTGCACGGCATTAGATGTACTATGAGTCCAGGAGCTCTCTCTTGCCTTCACCACTCTCTTGCCTGAGACACCACATGATGAGTATTCCTTTCTATGGCAATGTAAAGCAGAAATTATATTACTTCATCCTTGACAACCAGGCAGAACACACTGGACATTAGAAGGCAGGAATTGAGTGATAGAATTGATGTTCTGTTGTATCAGTGAAGTTTTTATTTATTTATTATTTACTGCTTTGACTATCAGCTACACAGACATAAATGTAGGTGGTAGAATGTAAAAGTGGTATCTGAACTTCTATTTCATAGGGCCTCTAGTATTTCTGCACAAGAGGCATATCTCAAAAATATGTGTAAATGTAAAATCTGCGCAACAGCCTAAATACAGCTGCTAGCAAAATGTGTATAAAACAAGTTTTGCGCTAATATAATCATGACAATCATTTAAAATTAAACCTCTTGTATATAAAGAAACATGGGAGTTCCAAAACAGTCCAAGCTCTTTGTGACACAAGGGAAATATGGGACATCAAAATCTGTGAAAAGTGATAAGTCTCTTGCTGATAAGGAAAACCTCCACCAACTCCACCAAAGGTGTGCTCTCACCTTAAAATTTTGACCCTCATTACAAAGGTCAGATACACATGATGCGGTAAATCCAGAATCAAACTTGGAACTATTGCATGGACCCAAGAGAGGTAGTTTTCAGATGCAATGCAGATTATAGGAGTCAACAACACATTTCCATTTAATCCTCAATTTCAATAAACTCAACTGGCTGATGAACACAGTCTCTCAGAGGAATAGCAAGCAGCCAAACACAAAGAAAAGGAAAAAGCAGCATAGTGCTCACTGCTATTCTCTTTATTTAAAACCAATAAAAAATACATAAATGTGGCAAAAACAGACACTTTATAATACATAAGTGGGGCTGTGTACAGAAACCTGGAATCAGTCGCACAAAGACCAGATAATTGCAGTTCACAGTGTCTCATTCTCTGGATCGCTAAGCTCCGCTCAACATGTTTCATCGTGCTGATGTCGTCAGGTGCCCCTGATGACATCAGGTTGATGAAACATGTTGGGTGGAGCTTATCGATCCCATACATCCCATATGGAATAGTGCACAGATGAAACTGTAGTCAGTGCACATCAGCAGATATTGGCTGCAAGAGGTTGGAGGTAATCGGCAGCACTGAGAAGTAAAAAAGATTACAAAAAGCAATACAGTATATGATACAGTACCCAGTGCTTTAACAAATAAATGTCATCCAGTTAGGCCCCTAGCACACACACCTAGTGATTTGCAATCGCAGCAAAATGCTCTACATGTGTTTGGGTGCCATTTATTGTTAAAGGCTCCCCAAATGTGATACAATTTTGCAGCGACTGTCCCACAACAAAAAACGTGCAGCAATCTTGGCAAAAATCACGCCCAAAATGGTGCAAGAGCTTCTTTGGTGCAACAAATGCGCATAGAACAGCCCATTCAAGTGAATAGGCTGCCTTATGCGAGACACATGGCTGCACATGTAAATCATGCTTAAAAAAACTTGTGAAAGGGCTTTAGAGTTAAAGTTTACATTCATCTCTTCTTGGCAGTAAACTGTTTTTAACCACTTAAGCCCAAGACCATTTGGCTGGCCAAAGACCAGAGCACTTTTTGCGATTCGACACTGCGTCGCTTTAACTGACAATTGCGCGGTCGTGCGACGTGGCTCCCAAACAAAATTGACGTCCTTTTTTCCCCACAAATACAGCTCTCTTTTGGTGGTATTTGATCACCTCTGCGGTTTTTATTTTTTGCACTGTAAACAAAAAAATAGCGACAATTTTGAAAAAACGCATTATTTTTTTACTTTTTGCTATAATAAATATCCCCAAAAAATATATAAAAAAAACATTTTTTTCCCCTCAGTTTAGGCTGATACGTATTCTTATACACATTTTTGGTAAAAAAAATCGCATGGCATTTTTATTTAGTATTTTTTTTTTTTACTAGTAATGGTGGCGATCAGCGATTTTTATCATGACATTATGGCGGACACATCGGATACTTTTGGTGCTATTTTGAGACCATTCACATTTATACAGCGATCAGTGCGATTAAAAATGTATTGATTACTGTATAAATGTGACTGGCAGTGAAGGGGTTAACCACTAGGTGGCGCTGTAGGGGTTAAATGTGTCCTAGGGAGTGATTCTAACTGGGGGGGAGGGGCTATGTGTGACACAACACTGATCACTGCTCCCGATTACAGGGAGCGGTGATCAGTGTCAGTGTCACTAGACAGAACGGCGAAATGCTTGTTTACATCAGCATTTCCCTGTTCTTCCTCTCCGTGAGACGATCGCGGGTATCCCCGCGAACATCGAGTCACACTCACAGAGCTTTCGGCGTGCACGCGATGGCACGGCAATTTAAAGGGATGTACCTGTACACCCATTTGCCTGTCCGTGCCATTTTGTCGACGTATATGTACATGCGGCGGTCGGCAAGCGGTTAAAGTGGTATTAAACCCTCATTGTTTTCTAACTTAACAAACTGAGCACAATAAAATAATAATTTTCCTGTAAACTATTTTCTGAAATTCTTACCCAAGCACTTGCAGTTTACAACGTTCAATGTCCTGCTCTCTCAGTGCTGCTTCCCTGGACTACTGGTCTTCATAGGAACAAGTAAATAGTGGACAGTGTAGTCTCTGGTTAGTCTGTTAGCTTGGAGAAGGGACGTGGAAGAGTAGGGAGAAGAAAGGGCGTGCCTTGCCATCCTAAGCTATGGGACTGTGTGTTTCTATTGATGCACACAATGTAGGGAGACACAACTCTAGTTCCTGCCTGCAAGGGGGGCGTCATAGTATTCTGAAAGAGTAAGGAATCACCCTGATACAGGAAACCTGAGGCAGTGGTTATGGCACTAGCTTAAGTGCCAGTTCACACCAGAATGTGGTGCCAGAAACCCATATCCCATACATGTTTCCCATACTGTGTTCAAAATGCATTGAAGTTGCAATCTGAAGTGGGTGTCAATGTTAATTTAATGACACTCCAAAGCAGGTCGCAAATAAAGTGTGTTTGCCTGCACCGGATTGCATAGTACAGAAGTACCATGCAATCTGGTTGCAGTGCATTTTTTAAAGTAGTGCATCCACTACTTTTGGTGCGGTCCAGTGCGAATCAGCCCATTCAAGATTAATAGGCTCAAATTGCACCACATAAGAATTGCACAGGAATGTGCAGCGCTTAGGGTGTTCCTGGCAGACTGCATTTGCATATAGACCACTCTAGGTAATGCCCACGTGTGAAGCTGAGCCTCCATAATCGAAAGAACTGAAATTCAAAAAATTCAAGGGATGGACCAGGGACAGTTTAGGCTAGGGCAGATTAGACTAGGTGATGCTGGATGTCCTCCTGCTGTGAAATTAGGTGGGCTCCATCTGATTTGCTGCAGCTTCTAAAGCTTGCTGTAAAAAGCTCACAGTGTACCGTGATATCACAGTAGGTGTATTCAATACTGGAGAGCAGCCTGTACTACTGTGCAAGACTGAAGACACCTGTGTAGTTTAGTCCCACCAAAGTAACAGGTTTGAAATATTTAAGTACTTTTTTCAACGGTATGCATTCACCTGACCTAGAGGTAAACAATTTATTAAAATAATCATTACGTATATGATATACCCACTGTACACCCATTCTGTTGTGACAGAACATTTAGGGTTTTCCAACAAGAAACCCTTTAAGAGCCGGTTCACACTGGGACGACTTGTCAGGCGACTTAGCCACCTGACAAGTGGCGTCCCGTTCTGTACAATGGAACCGTTCAAATCGGAGCAACGCAAGTGGCTCAGATTAAAAAAAAGGTTCCTGTACGACTTTTGGGGCGACTAGAGACGACTTGCATTGACCTCTATATAGAAGTCTTTTTGCAAGACGCCGCTGCAGTCGTGTTCAAGTCGTCTGAGGCAGTCGCGCTGCAAGTCGTGCTGCCTCAGTGTGAACCGATTCTAAGGCTCACTCTCTCTGACTTAAACTTCCTGTAGAGCTGTCTTGTTTTGTAAAGGTGGAGATCGTGCTGCACTGACTTGATCAGTCACTGTTTATAAATAGGAGGGGCAGATGGGAAAGGTTTCCTTCCAGAAATTAGCGCCTGTTTTTTTTTGGGGAGATGGTGAGCCCTGTTGGGGGCCTGGGCTGCTACCTCGGGGTGTGGCTTGATGCTCGCTTCCGTAGTGATCAAAGGAAGTGAGTGTAAATGAGCGCCCAATGTGCAGTAGACGTGAATATAAAAACGCTCTATTAAGAGTAATAGAATTCTATCATCTGTACTTTCAATAAACCATTTTATATTCACATATACTGTACATTGGGTGCTCCTTTTCACTCACTTCCTTTAATTACTATAGAGCTGTCTATACAGGCAGAGGGAGAGGAGAGCAAAACACTCATCTGATCATTCAGGTGTATGGGTGAATTGTAGTTTGAGCTATTGATCTCTGTACACAGGCATTTTTAGTAAAGTATGGAAGGATAGCCTGGAAATTTGAAAAGCAGCCTAGAGTGCCACCTGCTGGCTTATAACGAAAAGATGGAGAATAAAATTGCAATATCACTGTACATTGCTTTTAAAATTAATTTTCACTTTACTGAGATTTTTTAAGGAAAATTAGCCAATATAATAACATAAACATATGTAATCCAAATGATACACCAATGAAATCCTAATATTATACAGATGAAATCTTATGTATCTTTATTATTGCAAAAAATACTATATTTAATTTTGACCCACTGTAAAAGAAATTATATCCCCCCCCCCCCATAACCATTTGGTTAGTATTTCAAAGTGCTTAAAATGAAAGCCCAACTACCCCCCTAAAACCTATTTTTGGTTTTGGCAAGACTGAAGAAGGGTTAAAATGTTTAACCCTTGATGTTTGTATCACCAGTGGGGAAATGTCTGATTGTTTTCGGTCCAGTGATGGGAAATCTCTCCAATAGGGACAAAGACAACAACAGAAACACTATTTAACATAGTGAGAAAAGGTTAAAACATACAGTATATCATGTACTATTTCGGTCCGTGCCTTCCTTATCTGATGACCCCCATTTCCCTCATTTTTTTCCCTGGTTTCACAGGAATAAAAAAAAACAGAGATACAAACAGCAATAAAAATGTTGAATCTATTTAGTATTAATAAAAAGATTTAGCTGGAGTTGTGTTCACTAAAAGGAAACATTTTAAATATATTTATCTTTTTCTAGAGTCCACAGACACATCTTTCAAGGGCACCTCAAGAACAACCATTAGGTCATAACTTTGGATCACAACATCAGTATTTAGAGAAGTCACATGCGATTAAGAAGTCAGAGCCACAATCTAAGCCAACAGCAAGTTATAACACTGAGTCTTATTCTAGATCCAAACAAACCCAGGAGATACAGCGACATCTATCCCTGGAATCTCTTACTGAAAAGGAAATACAGTATAATCAAAGTAGTTTTAGGCAAGAAGCAAAAAGCCACAGTGAATGGTCTCAGTACAAGCCTGCTGGGCCACTTTCCTGTCATACACCAGACTCACAAGCCCAACAGTATTTTGGATATTATCAAAGCTCTGGAAGTTCTCTTTCCTATATTTTGTTAAGGTCAACAGCAGCACAAACAGATCAAGCACCAGAGAATGTTGAGTCATGTCCTCCATCTCCTCAAGAATCTGTCTGTACAATAGCAGAGAGTCAGCACAGAACTTCACAAAATGTTCCCTATGTAAAACACTCTCCACCTGAACCCACCAGTAGAGTCCAGTCTCCTACTGAACCTTTTAAAAAGGAGATGCAAAGACTGCAAACACCTCCACCAATTATCACTACGAAAAATCTTAATCGGTCACGCACTCCTTCACCAGATTCCACCCATAGTTTATTGAAAGTGACAACATCTTCATGCCATGAGAACTCATCACTGCAGTATAAAGGGGAAAATCCACAGACTGGAGGAAAAACAGAATTAAATTACAATGACACACCTATCGAGAGAATTCTTCAACAAACACAGGGTCAATTATCACTGGCTTCTCCTGAACAGGACCTAGAAGATACCCAGACTGGGGAAGAAGCAAAACATCTTACAGGCTGTTCTATGTACAAACCAGCAGGACCACTTTCCTGTTTTCGACCAGACCCTCAACCACAGCAACTTGTACAGTGGTATAGTGGCACTGAAAGTCCACTGTCCAAAGTTGTTCTTAAGCCAACTAGAACTCATATGTCAGCAAATATTATTGTACCACAACCACAATCTCCTGAAGAAAATGCTTTTAAAGACACAAACAATCCTAACATGGAAACAAAATCACAAAATGTTAAAGATGGAAAACAATCCCCACCTGAATCCATGAAAGGGGCTAATATTTCATCAGACACACTGAAGAAAGAATCTCAAGAGTTACAAACATCTCCGTTTAATACCATTTCAAAAGGTTCTCAAAATCTCATTCCTTCTATAGAACCAACTGCGTGCCATATGAAAGATTTGAATTTTCCTGAAATTACTCGCAAAGAATTTCTGGAACCATACTTTAAATCTTCAAATACATATTCAGCAGCTCAGAACTCTTTATATAGCAATTTTCAGAATAACGATTTTTCAGAATTTGATCAAGATGCTCACTGTGCTTCTGACAGAAATACCCCAGAACTGACAGAGACCTGTGACTACCTAAACACTACAGTGAAATATATAAAGGTTTGTATGTTTTACATTTCCTTATAAGCTTGATTTCCCTATTTTTTGTAAATTCAAAGGTTATATGAAAGTTTATGAATTGATATACACATATATGCATTGGCTCAAAATCTGTATTGCTTATAGATAGATGATGAAAGGTATTCAGAGGAAATTTTCACTTTTTAAATAAGTTTCCTCCTCCTGCTCTTCCACAGAGAAAAGTGTTGAGTAAGAATATGAGCATCAGGGCAAGTTGGGCATGTATGTTTCAGGTTTAAGGCCAAAAACAGCTGGATTGCTCCTTCATGGTAAGGATGGATTTGTGTTGGCTAAAGAAATTGAACCACACAAAGTTTGCTGATTGGTAGACATTATAAACATGTGTTACTAAAAAAGAGGGAATTGTAATGCTAGCCATAAAAAAATTTTAAGCCAGGGTGGCCTTGTTGACACCATTTGGCCTGGCAAACTTTGAATTGAAAATTGAAGGAGCCGGCCAGAAATTCTCATATGAACAGTGACTGCATCTGATCAGATGCTTGAATATTCTGACAAGAAATTCGTTTTCTCTTAAATGTTATAATAAAAAAAGAGTACCATTGTTGCATTAAAGTATAAAAACACCTAAAAGCAGACCCCAAGTCAAAAATGTACTTTGGGTTTTTGGGTTAGACTGGATAATGTAAGGGTGTAGTGGCACTTTATGAGAGGGGTTTGTTTAATAGGAGAGGAAAAGAAGGCAGCTAATCTACTGTAGATTAAGGAGGAGGAACCAAAGGGTAACCAGGACTGGATTGTAAATGAGGGAGAGAGAAGACAGAAGAACAAAGTTCTGAATGTGGCAGTGTGGATGAATTGGGATTAGATAGAAGATGTGGCAGAGGAGTAAAATAAAAGCATATATATATATATATATATATATATATATATATATATATATATATATTTTTTTTTTTTTGTGCTAATACAGTTTACATGATATGTAACAGTTTGATATGATAATGATAACACCAAAACTTTTCTTTCACTCATGGTTAGTGTTTGGCTGAAGCCATTTATTGTCAATCAGCTGTGTTTACTTTTTTTAAATCACAATGACAACAGAAACTACCCAAATGACCCTGATCAAAAGTTTACATACCCTGGTGATTTTGGCCTGATAACATGCACACAAGTTGACACAAGAGATTTGAATGGCTATTAAAGGTAACCATCCTCACCTGTGATCTGTTTGCTTGTAATTAGTGTGTGTGTATAAAAGGTCAATGAGTTTCTGGACTCCTGACAGACCCTTGCATCTTTCATCCAGTGCTGCACTGACGTTTCAGCATTCTGAGTCATGGGGAAAGCAAAAGAATTGTCAAAGGTAGTTGAACTGTATAAAACAGGAAAGTCATATAAAAATATATCCAAGGAATTGAGGATGTCAATCAGCAGTGTTCAAACTCTAATCAAGAAGTGGAAAATGAGGGGTTCTGTTGAAACCAAACCACGGTCAGGTAGACCAACTAAAGTTTCAGCCACAGTCCAAGGTATTTATTAAGAGGCATGGTGAGTTTTTCCCACAATTCTTTGAAAAATTAAGAAATTATTATTTATTTATTTTTACAAAAAATGTCATATTAGCAAGTTATTTCTCACACATGGCATAAGCATACTTGCACCCCAATCTGCTACTCGTCCTGAGTATGACGATATCACACGTGTGAGACGTCGAATTCTGGAGATGTTGCGGAGGATTTAGCCAGTGATTGGATGTGGGGGCTGAAGGAGAGGTCAGAGTCAAGGATTACACCCAGCACCCTGGCATGTGTGGAAGGACCAATGGTTGTGCTGTTGATCTTAATGGTAAAGTCGTGGGGGGACCGGGAAGGAGGAAATATTACAAGCTCAGTTTTAGAAAGACTGAGTTTGAGAAAGTGGTGTGACATCCATACCGAGATGTCATTCAGTAAGTTTGAGATCCGTTAGGAGATCGAGGGGGTGAGTTGAGGAATGTAGAGATAGATCTGGGTATCATCGGTGTAGAAGTGGTATTGGAAGCCATGGGCGGTTATCAACTGGCCCAGGAAAGAGGTACAGAGCGAGAATAGGAGGGGCCCAAGGACAGAGCCTTGGGGTACCCCAACAGAGAGAGGAAGAGGAGTAAAGGAGATGGAGTTGTAAGTGACACTGAAAGTGCACTTAGATAGATAGGAGGAGAACCAGGATAAAGCAGAATCACAGAGACCTAGGGAGTGTAGTTTGCTGAGGAGGAGCAGGTGGTCAACTGTGTCAAAGGCAGCTGAGAGGTCTAAGAGTATGAGTATGGAGTAATGGCCATTGGTTTTAGCAGTTAGAAGCCGGACTGTACTATAGGGGGGTCGAGAAGGTTGTTGTTCATGAGGTAGCGACTTATTCGGTCATGGACAAAGCGTTCGATGAGCTTGGAGGCAAATGGGAGCAGGGTGATGGGTCTTAAGTAATTCGCACAGGTGGGGTCTAGTGAGGGTTTTTCAAGTATGGGGGGTAACCAGTGCATGTTTGAGCAGGGAAGGAAAGGTGCCGGAGGAGAGGGAGAGGTTGAAGATGTGGGTTAGGGAATTTAGGATAGAGTGGGAAGGTGGTCGCAGTAATTGTGAGGGGACAGGGTTCAGGTGGTGATGTGGGCCATGGAGAGGAGTTTATCAACTTCATCGGTGGTAACTGGGCAGAAGGAGGAGAGTATTGAGTGTGGTGTTGGACCTGATGTGTTGGGTAGGGGAGGAAGTTGAATGCTGGATATCTCCTTGCGAATGATGTCGATTTTGCTTTTGAAATGGTTGGCAATCTGTTGAGCGGTACGCAAGTTTGTGGGTGGGGGCAGTGGGGGGTGAAGTAAGGAATTAAGGGTAGAAAAGAGTTGATGAGGTTTGGATGAGAGGGTTTTGATGAGAGTGTTGTAGTAGGTTTGTTTAGTAGTGTGGAGGCAGGAGTTGTATTTGAGAAGGGCAGATTTGTAGAGGGTAAAGTCTTGCAGGGACTTAGATTTACGCCATGCTCGCTCAAGAGGTTGCCAGGGTTGTGGCAGATGGGGCCTGGTTCTCCATGTAGAAAGAGGAGCAAGTACGTCTAGGGAGGATGACAGCGTCTTGTAATATTACATATTTAGGGAGAGGAGAGGAGGGAAGCCAGCAGCACTGTGGGGTGGAGGGGCCAACAAGGTGGGAGAAGCCTTGGCAGTAGGGGTAATCGGCACTGCACACAATGATTAGGGTGTGCCCAAGCACACAACCATGCGCACACCTATGCTAAAGGGTACATTACACATTACATTTCCTGACTACCTATCACGCTTTTCAAGGCCCTGGAGCACCAGTACAGTGGTGCTCCAGGTGCTTTGTAGTGGTGCTCCAAAATGGCCCCATTTTGGAAAGCAAACACCCCAAGGTATATTCTATGAGGCATAATGAGTCTTTTAAACATGTCATTTTTTTCCACAAGTTTTTGGAAAATGTGGAAAGGAAATGACCTATTTTTTTTTTTTTTTACACAAAGCTTTCCATTTACAAGATATTTATAACACATAGCAAGTACATGCCAAGAATTACACCCCAAAATACGTCCTGCTACTCCTCCTGAGTAAGGCGATGCCACATGTGTGAGACTTTTCCACAGTCTGGCCACATACAGAGGCACAACATCCAAGTGGCACCTTCAGGCATTCTAGGGGCATAAATTACATATCTTATTTCCTGACTACCTATCACATTTTTTTAAGGTCCTGGAGCACCAGGACAATGGAATTACCCACAAAATGACCACATTTTGGAAAGCAAACACCCCACAGTATATTCTATGAAGCACAATGAGTCTTTTGAATGTGTCATTTTTTTTCACAAGTTTTTGGAAAATGTGGAAAGAAAATGAAAACCTATTTGTTTACACAAAGTCGTTAATTTTTTAGATACTTCTAATACATAGCCTGTACATACCAAGAATTACACCCTAAAATACATTCTACTGAGCAAAGGATAATTAAATTACCAATAATGGAGAGGGGAATTCGGATTTTAGATGAGGCACATAAAGGAATCAGATGTAGAAGTAAAACATTTATTGAACAATCATTTTCATAACATAGTATGTCAAAAAGTGAGTATTACAGTAAAAATGTTATATTGGTGGAAGGACCATAAGCAATTGCATAACATTTGGTACAAAAAGGCAAATAAATCTCCTTTTTTATAATAAAAATTACCTGTGGTTTTAGTAGTACAGTTGTCGACAAAGGAGAGCATTGGTCCAGGCAGCAGGCAGGGACATAGTCAGTGACAGTGAAAGGTATTGTCCAGGCAGCAGGCAGGAATACTGTCCATAGTCAGTACAGGCAGCAGGCAGAGATATTATCAGCACAGCCAAAGCATTGGTCCAGGCAGCAGGCAGAGATGTGGTCCGCAACAGCCAAAGGAATTGTCTAGGCAGCAACATGGTCAGTAAAGCTAAAGTATTGGTCCCAGCAGTAGGCAGAAACCTGGTTCATAAACAGGCGAGAGTCAGTACAGGTAGCAGGCAGTGGTGTGGTCCATTCAGCGGGTAGGCAAAGGCATGATTAATTAACAAGCCAGGGTCAGTTGGCAGAAGGCAGAAATATCAGGCTTAGGGCCTCAGTCAGGTAGGACTTGGGCACAGAAGTAGAGGATTCTTCCCACCCAAATCTCTTCAAAGCCTCCGGTTTACAGACCCCAATTCAGGAATTACATAATCCAGAGAAAAACAAAAACTTGGTTTTCTCTACTCTGAAAAACGATTCTGACGCCCCTCACATATGTGAGACCCCTCAGAATGCAGGGTTCAGGAGTGTGTTACACTCAGAATGCAGGGATCAGGAGTGCGTTACACTCAGAATGCAGGGACCAGGAGTGCGTTACACTCAGAATGCAGGGATCAGGAGTGTGCTATGCTCAGAATGCAGGGATCAGGACTGCATTGTGCTCAGAATGCAGGGATCGGGAGTGTGTTGTGCTCAGAATGCCGGGATCAGGAGTGCGTCACGCTCAGAATGCATAGATCAGAGGTGCGTTATGCTCAGAATGCAGGGACCAGGAGTGTGTTATGCTCAGAATGCAGGGTACAGGAGTGCATTGCGCTTCAGAATGCAGGGTTCAGGAGTGTGTTGCGCTCAAAATGCAGGGATCAGTAGTACCTTGTGCTCAGAATGCAGAGATCAGGAGTGCGTTACGCTCAGAATGCAGGAATCAGGAGTGCGTTATGCTCAGAATGCAGGGATCAGGAGTGCATTACGCTCAGAATGCAGGGATCAGAAGTGCATTATGCTCAGAATTCAGGGTACCAGGAGTGCGTTACACTCAGAATGCAGGAATCAGGAGTGCATTACGTTCACAACGCAGGGATCAGGAGTGTGTGTTACATTCAGAATTCAGGGATCAGGAGTGCGTTACGCTCAGAATGCAGGGATCAGGAGTGTGTTGCGCTCAGAATGCAGGGTTCAGGAATGCGTTACACTTGGAATGCAGGGGTCAGGAGTGTGTTACGCTCAGAATGCAGGGATCAGGAGTGCGTTACACTCAGAATGCAGGGATCAGTAGTGCGTTGCCCTCAGAATGCAGGGGTCAGGAGTGTGTTATGCTCAGAGTGCAGGGATCTGGAGTGTGTTACGCTCAGAATGTAGGGTTAAAGAGTGCGTTACGCTCAGAATGCAGGGATCAGGAGTGTGTTACGCTCAGAATGCAGGGTTAAAGAGTGTGTTATGCTCAGAATGCAGGGTTCAGGAGTGTGTTACACTCGGAATGCAGGGGTCAGGAGTGTGTTACGCTCAGAATGCAAGGATCAGGAGTACGTTACACTCAGAATGCAGGGATCAGTAGTGCGTTGCCCTCAGAATGCAGGGGTCAGGAGTGTGTTATGCTCAGAGTGCAGGGATCAGGAGTGTGTTACGCTCAGAATGCAGGGTTAAAGAGTG
This sequence comes from Lithobates clamitans, assembly GCA_037952925.1. Lineage (NCBI taxonomy): Eukaryota > Metazoa > Chordata > Amphibia > Anura > Ranidae > Lithobates > Lithobates clamitans. The sequence goes on from JBBGZY010001408.1 coordinate 571,156, forward strand.
CGTTACGCTCAGAATGCAGGGATCAGGAGTGTGTTACGCTCAGAATGCAGGGTTAAAGAGTGTGTTATGCTCAGAATGCAGGGTTCAGGAGTGCGATATACTCAGAATACCAGGATCAGGAGTGCATTACGCTCAGAATGCAGGGATCAGGAGTGCATTACACTCAGAATGCAGGGATCAGGAGTGCATTGTGCTCAGAATGCAGGGTTCAGGTGTGCTTTGCACTCAGATTGCAGAGTTCAGAGCCACAGCAGTGTCCTCTGCCCCTTTATATCACCCCCCCCCCCACACACACACACCCACAGTAGTGTCCTCTTCTCCCCCTTTGCCTTATAGTAGTGACATGTGGAACCCCCCCTCCCCTCCCATAGCAGTGTTCCATTGAATCCTACCTCTGCACACAGCTGAGATTGGGAGGAAGCACAGTTCTGGATAAGGGGCAGGAGCTGGCTGAGTGACTTTTAACATTAACAGGCTGGTGATTGGTTGCTTAGGACCTGGCAAGCAATCACCCGTGGGTTAACTTAAAAAGATAATTTGGTTAGCTCTTCCTCCCACCCTCCGTCCTGAGCAGTGCTGGCTCTCGTTCCCCATTATTCACTGATAACAGCAGTGGAGGCAGAGTCGGGGGGGAAGGGGAGAGAAGGACTGAAGGCACGGCAGAGGAGGCTGGTGGCAGAGAGAGAACCAGTCCGGTACCTATAAGTAGAATGTGGTGCAGACCTGTTCGCAGTCTACGTCTCACCTGTCTGCGGTCAACAGGTAGATCGCGATCGACAGGTTGCCGACCCTGATCTGGGGGCAGGCAGAAGCATCATCAATAAACAAGCCAGGGTCCGCTCAGGTGGCAGGCAAAGGCATGGTCAGTTTAGGTGGCAAAGGGAAATGGCAAGAATTCAGAACTACATTCACCAACAGCCAAAGGAATTGTCTAGGCAGCAACATGGTCAGTAAAGCTAAAGTATTGGTCCCAGCAGTAGGCAGAAACCTGGTTCATAAACAGGCGAGAGTCAGTACAGGTAGCAGGCAGTGGTGTGGTCCATTCAGCGGGTAGGCAAAGGCATGATTAATTAACAAGCCAGGGTCAGTTGGCAGAAGGCAGAAATATCAGGCTTAGGGCCTCAGTCAGGTAGGACTTGGGCACAGAAGTAGAGGATTCTTCCCACCCAAATCTCTTCAAAGCCTCCGGTTTACAGACCCTAATTCAGGAATTACATAATCCAGAGAAAAACAAAAACTTGGTTTTCTCTACTCTGAAAAAGGATTCTGACGCCCCTCACATATGTGAGACCCCCCAGAATGCAGGGTTCAGGAGTGTGTTACACTCAGAATGCAGGGATCAGGAGTGCGTTACACTTAGAATGCAGGGACCAGGAGTGCGTTACACTCAGAATGCAGGGATCAGGAGTGTGCTATGCTCAGAATGCAGGGATCAGGACTGCATTGTGCTCAGAATGCAGGGATCGGGAGTGTGTTGTGCTCAGAATGCCGGGATCAGGAGTGCGTCACGCTCAGAATGCATAGATCAGAGGTAGATCGCGATCGACAGGTTGCCGACCCCGATCTGGGGGCAGGCAGAAGCATCATCAATAAACAAGCCAGGGTCCGCTCAGGTGGCAGGCAAAGGCATGGTCAGTTTAGGTGGCAAAGGGAAATGGCAAGAATTCAGAACTACATTCACCATACTTCACTAACATTGTAGAGGAGATATTCTCCTATGCATAGGCTTGGTTGGGAAGGACACTGGGGACAATAATAAGTGGTGTCTGGTCTAAATCTCCCTCTGGACCACCTTACATTTTTTTTAACATTTTTGGCCTCTTGCTCTGGGAGGAACTTTATTGGAAAAATGGCATTTGTGGAGTCTCCTCATTGCATCTGAGCAAATGCTTTCTGGTGGGGGGCTTTCCTGGTACCCAAGGGCAGGGGCGATTTCCTCTTGGTATCAGAGAAAGGGTTTGGGTCTTTCAGTGGATTTAGAATAGATAACATAAGAATTATATATTGCCAAATTGAAACTATAAATGGAAACTTTCTTCTATTAGTGGCAGGTTCTTCTTGTTGCAAGGTAGGGTGGGCTGGATTATCTGATCATTAAATATGAGTCCCTCCATGAACGTGTACTCTGGCTTCTGGAGTGGGCCATTCCATACTGTATGTGGATTTGAATAGTGGTGTCATTGTAGATTAAGGAAAGCATATAGATGTCTCTTTTGTTCCTCCACTTCATAGCCAATAATTCTTCATTCTGTAAAATCGCAGACTCCCCTCTTCTTAGTTTTGTATTTACAAGCCTTTGAGAGAAAATCCTTCCTATTAGCTCTTGTTGTGCCACAAGCTGATGTTTTCTTCTGGTATGGATTGCTAGAGAGATGATTGCATAGAGATTAGGCATGTGCAATTTGTTTCGGTTTGAACACAAATGCAGACTAATTTTTGGTAGATTTGGGTGTATTCAAATCTCTGAATGAAATAGTAACAAATTTAGTATTACTATTTACTAATTCGAAATCCATTAAAATTTGTTTTGTTTATTTGTTTTCAAACTAATTCCAACCTTTCAGAAAGATTAGAATTTGGATCGGTCGAAAAACAATCGATGTGAAGAAAAAGCTGGTTGTTAAGCAGCAGGCCAGGAAGCCGGCCGCCCCCGTCCTTAACAACCATGAGTGGCCATCTGTCAGCGGGCTTCCCCACTGACAGATGAATGTAAAGAAAAGAACGCCGGAAATAGAATTTTTTTAAAAAAAACGGCATAGGGTCCCCCCAAAAAGTAAAAAAAAACGGGCATTGGGCCCCCCCAAAATCCATACCAGAGTCTTATCCGTGCATATAGCCTGGCAGGTCAAAAAAAGAGGGGGGCAAGCGAGCGCCCCTCCTCCTGAACCATACTTGGCCACATGTCCTCAACATGGGGGGGGTAGGGGGGTGTGAGGCTCTGCACTCCCCACCCCAAAGCACCTTGTCCCAAAAGTGACAAAGGCCTCTTCCCAACAGCCCTGGGCAGTAGTTGTCGGGGTCTGCGGAGGGCTTATCAAAATCTGGAAGCCCCCTTTAACAAAGGGGGCCTCAGATCCCGCCCCCGATGTGAATAGGTATCGGGTACATCATACCCCTACCCATTCACAAAAAAGTGTCAAAAAATAAAAACCACAAGAAACTTAAGTCTTTTATTAAAAAAAAATAAATAAATAACGTCCCTCAATGTACAGTATCTCACAAAAGTGAGTACACCCCTAGCATTTTTGTAAATATTTTATTATATCTTTTCCTGTGACAACACTAAAGAAATGACACTTTGCTACAATGTAAATTAGTGAGTGTACAGCTTGTATGACAGTGTAAATTTGCCATCCCCTCAAAATAACTCAACATACATACATTAATGTTTAAACCGCTTGCAACAAAAGTGAGTACACCCCTAAGTGAAAATGTCCAAATTGGGCCCAATTAGCCATTTCCCCTCCCCGGGGTCATGTGACTCGTTAGTGTTACAAGGTCTCAGGTGTGAATGGGGAGCAGGTGTGTTAAATTTGGTGTTATCGCTCTCACTCTCTAAAACTGGTCACTGGTAGTTCAACATGGCAACTCATGGCAAAGGACTCTCTGAAGATCTGAAAAAAAGAATTGTTGTTCTACATAAAGATGGCCTAGGCTGTAAGAAGATAGCCAAGACCCTGAAACTTAGCTGCAGCACAGTGGCCAAGACCATAGAGCAGTTTAACAGGACAGGTTCCACTCAGTACAGGCCTCGCCATGATCGACCAAAGAAACTGAGTGCACGTGCTTACCGTCATATCCAGAGGTTGTCTTTGGGAAATAGACGTATGAGTGCCACCAGCACTGCTGCAGAGGTTGAAGGGGTGGGGGGTCAGTGTGTCAGTGCTCAGACTGGCTGTTGTCCCAGAAGGAAGCCTCTTCTAAAGATGATGCACAAGAAAGCCCTCAAACAGTTTGCTGAAGACAAGCAGACTAAGGACATGGATTACTTGAACCATGTTCTGTGGTCTGATGAGACCAAAATAAACTTATTTGGTTCAGATGGTGTCAAGCGTGTGTGGCAGTAACCAGGTGAGGAGTACAAAGAAAGTTGTGTCTTGCCTATAGTCAAGCATAGTGGTGGGAGTTTCATGGTCTGGAGCTGCATGAGTGCTGCCGGTACTGGGGAGCTACAGTTTATTGAGGGAACCATAAATGCCAACATGTACTGTGACATACTGAAGCAGAGCATGATCCCTTCCCTTCGGAGACTGGGCCGCTGGGCAGTATTCCAACATGAATGATACTGACCCCAAACACACCTCCAAGATGAGCACTGCCTTGCTAAAGAAGCTGAGGGTAAAGGTGATGGACTGGCCAAGCATGTCTCCAGACCTAAACCCTATTGAGCATCTGTGGGTCATCCTCAAACGGAAGGTGGAGGAGCGCATGGTCTCTAACATCCACCAGCTCCATGATGTGATCATGGAGGAGTGGAAGAGGACTCCAGTGGCAACCTGTGAAGCTCTGGTGAACTCCATGCCCAAGAGGGTTAAGGCAGTGCTGGAAAATAATGGTGGCCACACAAAATTTTGACACCTTGGGCTCAATTTGGAAATTTTCACTTGGGGGTGTACTCACTTTTGTTGCCAGTGTCACGTCACATTCGGCTACCTATCACATTTTGCTACCCGCTGGAGTTCGCATGCGCGACGCCGCCATATGCGTTCCAACACTGTTGTAAGGTCACTTTGCCACAGGGCCGCTTGCCACGCTTCAGGCACGGCCTCGCTTCACTCGGCATAATTATATTATGATTCTATGTCCACTTGGATGGTGGGGCTTGAACCTGGACTCAGGGGTGTGGCCACGGAATTCTGCGCAAGCGAAGATCGCCACAGTGTTGGAACGCATATGGTGGTGTCGCACATGCACAGTCCAGCGGGTAGCCAAATGTGATGGGTTGCCATATGTGACGCTACACCAGCGGCTTAGACATTAATGGCTGTGTGTTGAGTTATTTTGAGAGGACAGCAAATTTACACTGTTATACAAGCTGTACACTCAGTACTTTACATTGTAGCAAAGTGTAATTTCTTCAGTGTTGTCACATGAAAAGATATAATAAAATATTTACAAAAATGTGAGGGGTGTACTTACTTTTGGGACATACTGTATATATTATAGCTTGTAGACTCTATAACTTTCAAACGGACTAAAAAATATGGTATTTGTTTTTTTTTCCACTAAAGAAATGTTGCAGAATACATTTTGACCTAAATGTATGAGGGGATATTATTTATTTGTAAAGTTAACAGAATCTAATGTTATTTTCTTCAAAAATGTCAACTTTTTTCATTTACAGTATATAGTAAAAAATTAAAACCCAGAGGTAATTAAATGCCAGCAAAAGAAAGCTCTGTCTGTCGCAAAAAATGATACAAAATTCATCAGGGTACAGTGTTGCATGACTGAATGATTGTCATTCAAAATATGACACTGCTGAAAACTGAAAAATGGCCTGCACTGGGCAAGAAGGGGGTGAAACAGTCTGGACTAGAAGTGGTTAATGGAGTCACAGACAGAGATAAAAACTGACAGGAATTCTAAATAAATTCCACTTTATACAACATTAGAAACATTGTGGCCAGGGTTAGTTTGGTAACCTCGTACCCCTGTGTGTTCCTATGTACTTTGCATAAGCAGACATGGGCAGTACTCAGGAGCACGCACAGCAACCTGTGTGAGGGGGGAAGCGGTGACGCGCTGAGTTGCATAGCAATGGAAAAATACAAGATACTCTAATGTGATGAGTACAGTGCGGGAGTTGTGGGATGTGATCCTTCTGAGTTGTAGGATATGATGGTCGGGAGTTGTAGGATATAACAGTTGGGAGTTGTAGGATATGATGATCGGGAGTTGTAGGATAAAATGGTCGGGAGTTGTGGGATATGACGGTCGGGAGTTGTAGGATATGAGGGTCGGGAGCTGTAGGATATGATGGTCGGGAGTTGTGGGGTATGATGGTCAGGAGTTGTAGGGATATGATGGTCAGGAGTTGCGGGTTGTGACGGTCGGGAGTTGTTGGATGTGATGGTCGGGAGTTGTGGGGTATGATGGTCAGAAGTTGTAGGATATGATGGTCGGGAGTTGTGGTTTGTGACGGTCGGGAGTTGTGAGATATAATGGTCGGGAGTTGTGGGATGTGACGGTTGGGAGTTGTGGGATATGACGATCAGGAGTTGTAGGATATAATGGTCGGGAGTTCTGGGATATGACGGTTGGAAGTTGTGGGATATAATGATCGGGAGTTGTAGGATGTGATGGTCGGGAGTTGTGGGGTATGATGGTCGGGAGTTGTAGGATGTGATGGTCGGGAGTTGTAGGATGTGATGGTCGGGAGTTGTAGGATGTGATGATCGGGAGTTGTAGGATGTAATGGGAGTTGTAGGATGTGATGGTCGGGAGTTGTAGGATATGATGATCAGGAGTTGTGGGATGTGACGGTCGGGAGTTGTGAGATATAATGGTCGGGGGTTGTGGGATGTGATGGTTGGGAGTTGTGGGATATGACGATCAGGAGTTGTAGGATATAATGGTCGGGAGTTCTGGGATATGACGGTCGGAAGTTGTGGGATATAATGGTCGGGAGTTTTAGGATATGATGGTTGGGAGTTGTAGGATATGATGGTCGGGAGTTGTAGGATATAACAGTTGGGAGTTGTAGGATATGATGATCGGGAGTTGTAGGATATGATGATCGGGAGTTGTAGGATATAATGGTTGGGAGTTGTGGGATATGAGGGTCGGGAGTTGTAGGATATGAGGGTCGGGAACTGTAGGATATGATGGTCGGGAGTTGTGGGGTATGATGGTTAGGAGTTGTAAGGATATGATGGTCAGGAGTTGCGGGATGTGACGGTCGGGAGTTGTAGGATGTGATGGTCGGGAGTTGTGGGGTATGATGGTCAGAAGTTGTAGGATATGATGGTTGGGAGTTGTAGGATATGATGGTCGGGAGTTGTGGGTTGTGAAGGTCGGGAGTTGTGAGATATAATGGTCGGGAGTTGTGGGATGTGACGGTTGGGAGTTGTGGGATATGACGATCAGGAGTTGTAGGATATAATGGTCGGGAGTTCTGGGATATGACGGTTGGAAGTTGTGGGATATAATGATCGGGAGTTGTAGGATATGATGGTCGGGAGTTGTGGGTTGTGAAGGTCGGGAGTTGTGAGATATAATGGTCGGGAGTTGTGGGATGTGACGGTTGGGAGTTGTGGGATATGACGATCAGGAGTTGTAGGATATAATGGTCGGGAGTTCTGGGATATGACGGTTGGAAGTTGTGGGATATAATGATCGGGAGTTGTAGGATGTGATGGTCGGGAGTTGTGGGGTATGATGGTCGGGAGTTGTAGGATGTGATGATCGGGAGTTGTAGGATGTAATGGGAGTTGTAGGATGTGATGGTCGGGAGTTGTAGGATATGATGATCAGGAGTTGTGGGATGTGACGGTCGGGAGTTGTGAGATATAATGGTCGGGGTTGTGGGATGTGACGGTTGGGAGTTGTGGGATATGACGATCAGGAGTTGTAGGATATAATGGTCGGGAGTTCTGGGATATAACGGTCGGAAGTTGTGGGATATAATGGTCGGGAGTTTTAGGATATGATGGTTGGGAGTTGTAGGATATGATGGTCGGGAGTTGTGGGGTATGATGGTCGGGAGTTGTGAGGTATGATGGTCGGGAGTTGTGGGGTATGATGGTCGGGAGTTGTAGGATGTGATGGTCGGGAGTAGTAGGATGTGATCGTCGGGAGTTGTAGGATGTGATGATCGGGAGTTGTAGGATATGATGGTCGGGAGCTGTAGGATATGATGATCGGGAGTTGTGGGGTATGATTGTCTGGAGTTGTGGGATGTGACGGTTAGGAGTTGTGAGATGTGACGGTCGGGAGTTGTAGGATGTGAAGGTCGGAAGTTGTGGGATATAATGGTTGGGAGTTGTGAGGTATGACTGTCGCGAGTTGTGGGATATAATGGTTGGGAGTTGTGGGATATGACGGTCAGAATTTGTAGGATATAATGGTCAGGAGTTGTGGGATATAATGGTCGGGAGTTGTAGGATATAATGGTTGGGAGTTGTGGGATATGACGGTCAGAAGTTGTAGGATATAATGGTCAGGAGTTGTGGGATATGAAGGTTGGGAGTTGTAGGATATAATGGTCGGGAGTTGTGGGATATGAAGGTCGGGAGTTGTGGGATATAATGGTTGGGAGTTGTGGGATAATATGAGTAGTTGTGGGATATGATGATCTGGAGTTGTAGTATATGACGGTCGGGAGTTGTGTGATATGACGGTCGGGAGTTGTGTGATATGATGGTTGGGAGTTGTGGGATATAAGTAGTTGTGAGATATAATGGTCGGGAGTTGTGTGATTGTGAGATATAATGGTCGGGAGTTAAGTGATATGACGGTCGGGAGTTGTGTGATATGACGGTTGGGAGTTGTGGGATATAAGTAGTTGTGGGATATAATGGTCGGGAGTTGTGTGATATGACGGTCGGGAGTTGTAGGATATAATGGTTGGGAGTTGTGGGATAATATGAGTAGTTGTGGGATATAATGGTCGGGAGTTGTGTGATATGACGGTCGGGAATAGTAGGGATATAACGGTTGGGAGTTGTGGGATATAAGTAGTTGTGGGATATAATGGTCGGGAGTTGTGTGATATGACGGTCGGGAATTGTGTGATATGATGGTCGGGAGTTGTGTGACATGACGGTTGGGAGTTGTGGGATATAAGTAGTTGTGTGATATGACAGTTGGGAGTTGTGTTATATGACGGTCGGGAGTTATGTGATATGACGGTCGGGAGTTGTGTGATATGACGGTCGGGAGTTGTGTGATATGACGGTCGGGAGTTATGTGATATGACAGTCGGGAGTTGTGTGATATGACGGTCGGGAATAGTAGGGATATAACGGTTGGGAGTTGTGTGATATGACAGTCGGGAGTTGTGTGATATGACGGTCGGGAGTTGTGTGATATGACGGTCGGGAGTTGTGTGATATGACGGTCGGGAGTTGTGTAATATGACAGTCGGGAGTTGTGTGATATGACAGTCGGGAGTTGTGTGATATGACAGTCGGGAGTTGTGTGACATGACGGTTGGGAGTTGTGGGATATAAGTAGTTGTGTGATATGACAGTCGGGAGTTGTGTGATATGACAGTCGGGAGTTGTGTGATATGACAGTCGGGAGTTGTGTGATATGACAGTCGGGAGTTGTGTGACATGACGGTTGGGAGTTGTGGGATATAAGTAGTTGTGTGATATGACAGTCGGGAGTTGTGTGATATGACAGTCGGGAGTTGTGTGATATGACAGTCGGGAGTTGTGTGATATGACGGTCGGGAATAGTAGGGATATAACGGTTGGGAGTTGTGTGATATGACGGTCGGGAATAGTAGGGATATAACGGTTGGGAGTTGTGTGATATGACGGTCGGGAGTTGTGTGATATGACGGTCGGGAGTTGTGTGATATGACAGTCGGGAGTTGTGTGATATGACAGTCGGGAGTTGTGTGATATGACAGTCGGGAGTTGTGTGATATGACAGTCGGGAGTTGTGTGATATGACGGTCGGGAATAGTAGGGATATAACGGTTGGGAGTTGTGTGATATGACGGTCGGGAGTTGTGTGATATGACAGTCGGGAGTTGTGTGATATGACAGTCGGGAATAGTAGGGATATAACGGTTGGGAGTTGTGTGATATGACGGTCGGGAGTTGTGTGATATGACGGTCGGGAGTTGTGTGATATGACGGTCGGGAGTTGTGTGATATGACAGTCGGGAGTTGTGTGATATGACAGTCGGGAGTTGTGTGATATGACAGTCGGGAGTTGTGTGATATGACAGTCGGGAGTTGTGTGATATGACGGTCGGGAATAGTAGGGATATAACGGTTGGGAGTTGTGTGATATGACGGTCGGGAGTTGTGTGATATGACAGTCGGGAGTTGTGTGATATGACAGTCGGGAGTTGTGTGATATGACGGTCGGGAATAGTAGGGATATAACGGTTGGGAGATATTATGGTGTCACACAGGTGAGAGCTGTGAGGCGGCAGGCAGCACACACCTCCATGTCTCAGCCTGGCAGAGTGGGCGGAGGGCGGCGGCGGGTGTGAAGTTCCTTATCAGCGGAGTGTAGACATGACAGAACTAGTCCGGGTGTTGCGCTCTTCCTCCACATGGAGGCACACAGACAGAGGGCGGCCATGGAGGGAGGAGGAGGGAGTGAGGGAGGGGGAGGTCCCGCTCATACTAAACTTCCTCACTGACTTTTCTGCCCCCTTCCTCCTCCTCCCCCTCCCGGCTGGTTCCTCCTTCCTCGCCCTGTTAGTTTTTCCTGTCCCCTCCCAGGAAGTTTGTAGAAAAAATTATAGGAAACCCACAGAGGGAAAAAGGTTAGAGGAAAAAAAGGAGTGGGAGAAAGGTGGTGAGGAGGAGGTGGGGGCTGGGAGGGGGTCCGAAGCCTTGTCTGTGAACACCTCAGGCTGGATCGTCTGTCTGTGTCCGGAGGGCTGGGCACCAACATGACGGTGAGTATGTCAGCGATGTGATTGTATAGTGTGTGTGTCCGGGGATCGCATGGAACATGGCAGGTACATGGGGGAGAGGGGTGGTGTCATAGATCTCTCCTCTGACGTCATCACGGACCATTGGACAGGTATCCTGGGCACACTGAGATGTCTCCCCCATCTGTACAGAGCCCATGTCTTATATGTGTGATCTCTGGACATGAACTCCTCCTATTTTCTCCCCTTTGCTCTGTTTTAATGTGTATCCAAACCCCAGACCAGCAATGTCATCTGTTGCAGATCTCCAGTCCTTTCCCAATCTTTTTTGGTTTCATTTTCACCCAGTAACCCAACCAATAAAGTTCCATTCATACGGGTGATTTGCCCTGGCATTAATGACAATGGCAGGAATCTTCTACCACCCGGGACCAGGAAGTGTTGGGATACATTCACATGGGGCAATGACAATGGCAGGACTCTTCTACCACCCAGGAAGTGTTGGGATACATTCACATGGGGGAATGACAATGGCAGGACTCTTCTACCACCCAGGAAGTGTTGGGATACATTCACATGGGGGAATGACAATGGCAGGAATCTTCTACCACCCAGGAAGTGTTGGGATACATTCACATGGGTGAATGACAGTGGCAGGACTCTTCTACCACCCAGGAAGTGTTGGGATACATTCACATGGGTGAATGACAGTGGCAGGAATCTTCTACCACCCAGGAAGTGTTGGGATACATTCACACGGGGGAATGGCAATGGCAGGAATCTTCTACCACCCAGGAAGTGTTGGGATACATTCACATGGGGGAATGACAGTGGCAGGACTCTTCTACCACCCAGGAAGTGTTGGGATACATTCACATGGGGGAATGACAGTGGCAGGACTCTTCTACCACCCAGGAAGTGTTGGGATACATTCACGTGGGGGAATGACAGTGGCAGCAATCTTCTACCACCCAGGAAGTGTTGGGATACATTCACATGGGGGAATGACAATGGCAGGAATCTTCTACCACCCAGGAAGTGCTGGGATACATTCACACGGGGGAATGACAATGGCAGGAATCTTCTACCACCCAGGAAGTGTTGGGATACATTCACATGGGTGAATGACAATGGCAGGAATCTTCTACCACCCAGGAAGTGTTGGGATACATTCACATGGGTGAATGACAGTGGCAGGACTCTTCTACCACCCAGGAAGTGTTGGGATACATTCACATGGGGGAATGACAATGGCAGGAATCTTCTGATACCTGAAGATGTTTCTGCCACCTGTGAGTGGTTACCTGTGGCCGCCGGGCCCTGTACACGCCAATGACAGGTCAGTGCCAATGATTACCTTTTGGTGATTGCTGCTGGGTACACACGAACTACATCCAACAGCAATCACAGCTGGTAATTACTGGCCGGGTGCACAGCCACAGATAGCTGTGGTCACCACCAACCTGTCATTGACGTGAACAGAGCTCAGAGGCCACAGCTAGCTGCTCACAGGTGGCATAGACAGCTGCCGGAATCCGAAGATTCTTGCAGTCGCTGTCTTTCGCCCATGTGACTGTAGCCTAACCAGGGTGGATTTGATTTATATCAACTTGATTTAAATCATAATTTTTAAAGAGAAACTGTCATTTCTGTCCCACTGCGGCTCTTCCTCTGACCCGCTGTTGACTCACCGACAGTTCCATTCACTTTAATGGAACGGCTGGTAATGTGGCAGTGACACAACAAGGTGAGGGACGTGGCGGCAGCAGGTGAGTGGATGCCCGCTAACAGGCGCTGCCATGATGGATCTGAAATGACAGGTGCTCTTTAAATGTGAGGACGTATTCTTGCTGGTAGTTAGCATATTTGCAAACAAAACAAAGATTTCCTATAATAAGTTGTCGGGTTAATAAAACAGCAATATTAGAACTGATTCAATTAAACAGTTTGTAGAGTACATAGATTTGCAAAACAATGGGATAAAAGAATTCTCCTGAACTTTGATTTATCTAATGGTTACTGTGAAATTGTGTGAATGCATCAATGCAGTGCATGTTATCTCAGCTTGCAGAGCTTGGATTCATTGAATGAGTTTACCAAAAATGTAACTATTGCAGAATATACAGCCTCATGCTACATAACTAAGCTCCATTCCAAGCTGAATAAACTCAATTATGGATGTATCTTAAATAGAAAACTATCTTTAGATAGATTTTTACTCCAAAAGCATTATATTAAAATAAATTTGATAAAAAGCAAAAAAAAAAAATTAAAATTGATCCCCCCCCCCCGAGCCTAACATACTTCCTGACCGTGGGTGGCTACCTCACTCCTCTGCTGTTTGAATGGAGGGAGCCCTGCTTGCTGCTCTGCTGATATGCACTTTAAACATGTCTGTATCGCCATCTCCATTACATGAGGGGCAGGGTAACTGGTAGTTTTAAAGAAGTACAAACTTCTCCTGTGGATCACAGGAGTGCAGATTATTCTGCACTCCTGTGACCTGTTTTCTGCAGACAGTGGTCTGAAACCTGCTGTTAGCTGACATCACAGAGCCGGTCCAGACTCAGGGAAAGATCACGAGCATATGGTCAGGATCGGCACCCGGTTCTGCGTCCCAGCGAGCCTCTGATTGCCTGAGCCAGATACTCCCGCCCCTCCACAGCCCAGTGCTCCAGTGAGTCTAAGGGGCAGAGCAGACAGTGGTGACTGACAGTCTCTGCTCAGGGAGCTCTGAGAACTGAGCGATCAGCAGTTTGTGTTCGCTCGGTTCTCAGCCTTAGAGCCGGTGGGGGACAGATCCTACATCCACCTAGGTAAGTAGGATTAATACCCATACTTCTCTCTTAAAAGGGAAATATGGCCAAAGCTTTCTTGGATATACATCTCCTGTAGGTCAAAGGAGTGTACTTGTGCTTTCTTCTGACCCAGAATTGGCTAACAGCGGACTAAAGTCTACTATCAGCTGACATCATGGAGCCACTCCAGGCTCTGGAAGGATCCTAGCCATATTGTCAGGATCCACCTAGATGCATGATTAACAGCTAGCCAGAGCCAGCTGTCAATCTGGCATCTGAGTGGATCCTGACAATATGGTTAGGATCCTTCCAGAGCCAGCTACCCTCCCCTCCTCAGCCCAGTGCTCCGTAGAGTGTTGGAGGAGCAGAGAGCAGTGACTGACAGTCACCGCTCTCTGCTCAGAGCTGACTGAGAACTGTTCCATCAGCGCTCATGTGATCACTCAGTCCTCAGGTTTAGAGCCGGCGGGGTATAGGTGGAAAGGAGTATAAAGGTTTATTTTTTTGAACAACCCCAAACTTCTCCTTTTTAATAGAAGCATTCTGTATAGATGTTTGATAAGTGCAGCCAACACCTGCTGATCTTGTCAGCTCAGAGCCATCCTGTGTCCTCTGCCTACTTCCTGTGTTCTATCGCTCTGTTAAAGCTGAGCTCAACACGCACGAAAACTTTCATAAACACACAGTACGTTTCTCAATACCAACACAGGATATACATCCACTTTGTGAGCACCAGATGCCTTTACAAACCAAGATATTTTTTGTAACTGTAGGGATGATACATAGGATGTGCTGACAGCTAGGCTGTGGAAGGGGCTCAGAAGGCTCCACCCTCTAGAGGCTATTTGGAGAAAACTACAGGAGGGGCAGAGAGCAGACCAGTCACCCAGTACATGGAGAGAGCAGCAGTAACCAGTCTTTATTGCAGGAAAGTCCTGCAGAGGCAACGTTTCACACTGCATTACTGCACAAATCTGAAAAATATACAAAACACACCAAGATTGCAGTAAAAATACACATGCCTCTTTTATTTAGACAATATTTGTAGTAAAGCTTTTAAGGTTTGATTCACACTGACAGGTGCAACCAAGCACGGGCGTATTTTACTGTGTTGTGTGTAGAGCAAATCATTAACCTCCCTGGCGGTTTTCCCGAGTGTGGCTCGGGGTTAAAATTCAGTACCATTAGCGGTAACCCCGAGCCACACTCGGGATCGCATTGCAGGATCCTGGGGCGGCGTTACTTACCTTGTCCCCGGGATCCTGCGATGTCACCCGCAGTGTCCGAGGGCTCCGTCCTCCTCCGAAGCCTCTCCTTGCCAGGCTCCGTTCCCTGCGAGCGGCGCGACGCACGGGGGCGGAGCCTGGCGGCAAATTAAAAAAAAAGTAAAAATCATAACACATACAGTACTGTAATCTTACAGATTACAGTACTGTATGAAATGATTTCACATCCCTTTTGTCCCCAGTGCTTTGGCCCATGCCCTGCATGCAGTTTTACATGATATACACTGTTCTTTCTGCCTGGAAACTGGAGATTGTCCATAGCAACCAAAAAATGTCCCTTTACGTCAAAAGTGGCTTTAGACCAGCTAGAAAACAGCGATAGTAAATTAGAACACTTGCAGAATTGAGCGATAGTGAATTGTGGGGAAATTTTATTTTATTACTATTTTTTTTTTTATTTTTTTTAATTATTTATTTTTATTTATTATATTATAATTTATGTTTTTGTGTTTCAAACTTTATCATACCCGGGATATCTACTAGACTCTGGTTTGGACAGATTTATGTGTGTTATTGTTAAGATTTACAGACCTACAATATAAAACGCCAAATTTCCATGCAAAATAATGGTACCGCTTTCAGCACCTAAAATCCGAAATAATCATACCGCCAGGGAGGTTAATTTCAGTGGGCTGCCCTATGTATGAGAAATGCAGAAAAGAAGTCTGGCTCTTCCTAGCCTAGGGCCCCTTTTTACACAATCGGGCCGATCGGTCTGTTTTTCAGGCGGACCCGATCGGCCACCCATTGTCCTCTATGGGGAGGCGGATGTCAGTGGACATGTCAGCTGACCTCTGAGCTGTCAAAATCCGGTGAAAACAGACGGATGGTGATACATTCGCCATCTGTCCAGCGGGTCGGATTGGATGAAAACGGACAGGCTGTCTGTTTTTCTTCCGATCTCCCCATAGAAGAGAGCGGGACTCTGACAGGTCAGTCTCTGCACAGTGAGCGGAGAAGGACCTGTCATTGGCCTGCTCAGCGGGGATCAGCAGAGCCTGTCAAAACTGATCCTCCTCATGTCAAAGGGGCCTAAGGCCGGCCATAGACGGTTCCTGCTGAACCAGCCAAGATTCAAACCATGTATGGGCAGGCTGAGTGTACCAAGTTGATTAACTTGGGTACAACCAGCCTGCTGGATTCTACATGCAATTACTGCTAGCGGCTGGTATAGCCGCTATCATTAATCACTGTCTTCTTGGCTTAGTGGGACGGATTCCCCTGTCAACACTGTCTGGGGGGAATTGAGGTTGTGTGGTCGCAGGAAAGAAATTCGCTCTGTGTATGGCCTGCATAAGCCCTTCTAGTTCTTATCTTGGACTATAGAATGATCAGCCTTTATGTTGTAGAAATCTGGAAGTGGGAATTGTTGAATAGATTAGAAAAATACTGTTGGGCAGGGCTGACACCACTCAATCTACGAAAAAAATGCACTGTGTTATCAGCCTACATCAAGGCTTAGGTGCTGAGTGCATTTAGAAAGTTCACCGTATTTTTCTGTACTTCAATCACCTCAATACAGCTGTATAATAAGATCAATTGGAGCAATGAGTGTTTATTTTTGGAGTGACATTTTAAAACAGTGCTTTATAAAACTGGCATGGGCAGCCATATGCCCTTTGTATACCTGTGATTGAACTGTGCAGGCAAAAGGCACAGAGCCAGTCAGATTGGCTCTGTACCTTGTGATTGTTGTGATTCCACAAATGTTAACAACCCTTCCTTCTTTACTGCTGCTTACTAATATGTCACAGCTTCTCACAGGTTTGACCCAAACTTTAGCTCATCACTACTTCTAATGAAAGGAATACTGCTCCCACATACTACCAACAAAAGGGGGCACATTGAGCAGCAAGGAGGAGGTACACAGGGCATATTGACCATAAGCACACTGACCACCAGTGTTATAGGGCATCCCCAACATTTTAAGGGGCACTCACCATCAATCGTTCCAATAAGGGCACAACCTCTGACTAGGGATGAGCTTCGAGTTCGAGTTGAACTCATGTTCGACTCGAACATTAGCTGTTCGCCGAACAGCGAACAATTTGGGGTGTTCGCGGCAAATTCGAATGCCGCAGAACACCCTTTAAAAGTCTATGGGAGAAATCAAAAGTGCTAATTTTAAAGGCTTATATGCAAGTTATTGTTATAAAAAGTGTTTGGGGACCTGGGTTCTGCCCCAGGGGACATGGATCAATGCAAAAAAAAGTTTTAAAAACGGCCATTTTTTCAGGAGCAGTGATTTTAATAATGCTTAAAGTCAAACAATAAAAGTGTAATATCCCTTTAAATTTCGTACCTGGGGGGTGTCTATAGTATGCCTGTAAAGGGGCGCATGTTTCCTGTGTTTAGAACAGTCTGACAGCAAAATGACATTTGGAAGGAAAAACCCATTTAAAACTACCCGCGGCTATTGCCGACAATACACATAGAAGTTCATTGATAAAAACGGTATGGGAATTCAACACAAGGAAACCCCGAACCAAAATTTAAAAAAAAAAATGACGTGGGAGTCCCCCTAAATTCCATACCAGACCCTTCAGGTCTGGTATGGATTTTAAGAGGAACCCCGCGCCAAAAAAAAAAACAAAAAACGGCGTGGGGTCCCCCCAAAAATCCATACCAGACCCTTATCCGAGCACGCAACCTGGCAGGCCGCAGGAAAAGAGGGGGGACGAGAGTGCGGCCCCCCCCTCCTGAACCGTACCAGGCCACATGCCCTCAACATTGGGAGGGTGCTTTGGGGTAGCCCCCCAAAACACCTTGTCCCCATGTTGATGAGGACAAGGGCCTCATCCCCACAACCCTGGCCGGTGGTTGTGGGGGTCTGCGGGCGGGGGGCTTATCGGAATCTGGAAGCCCCCTTTAACAAGGGGACCCCCAGATCCCCCCCCCCCTCGTGAAATGGTAAGGGGGTACTTACCCTTACCATTTCACAAAAAAACTGTTAAAAATGACAAGAGACAGTTTTTGACAATTCCTTTATTTAAATGCTTCTTCTTTCTTCTATCATCTTCTTCCTCTTCTGGTTCTTCTGGCTCTTCTGGTTCTTCCGCGGCGTCTTCTATCTTCTTCTCCTCGGGCCGCTCCGCACTCATGGCATGGGGGGAGGCTCCCGCTCTTCTCCATCTTCTTCTTCATCCTCTTCTCTTCTTCCTTCTTCTCTTCTTCTCTTCTTCTCTTCTTCATTTTCTTCTCCGGGCCGCTCCGCATCCATGCTGGCATGGAGGGAGGCTCCCGCTGTGTGACGGCGTCTCCTTGTCTGACGGTTCTTAAATAACGGGGGGTGGGTCCCTCTGACGCACGGGACATGACGGGACTTCCCTGTGGCATTCCCCGTGACATCACAGGGAAGTCCCGTCAAGTCACCGTGTGTCGGAGGGGGTGGGGTCACCGGGTGGCCCCGCCCCCCCGTTATTTAAGAACCATCAGACAAGGAGATGCCGTCACACAGCGGGAGCCTCCCTCCATGCCAGCATGGATGTGGAGCGGCCCAGAGAAGAAGGAAGAAGAGAAGAGGATGAAGAAGAAGATGAAGAGAAGAGCGGGAGCCTCCCTCCATGCCATGGGTGCGGAGCGGCCCGAGGAGAAGAAGATAGAAGAAGCCGCGGAGGAGATGGTGGACGAGAACGCCGGAGGAAGAACCAGAAGAGCCAGAAGAACCAGAAGAAGAAGATGAAAGAAGATAGAAGAAAGAAGAAGCATTTAAATAAAGGAATTGTCAAAAACTGTCTCTTGTCATTTTTAACATTTTTGACAGTTTTTGTGTGAAATGGTAGGGGTAAGTACCCCCTTACCATTTCACGAGGGGGGTGGGGAGATCTGGGGGTCCCCTTGTTAAAGGGGGCTTCCAGATTCCGATAAGCCCCCCGCCCGCAGACCCCCACAACCACCGGCCAGGGTTGTGGGGATGAGGCCCTTGTCCTCATCAACATGGGGACAAGGTGTTTTGGGGGGCTACCCCAAAGCACCCTCCCAATGTTGAGGGCATGTGGCCTGGTACGGTTCAGGAGGGGGGGGGGCCGCACTCTCGTCCCCCTCTTTTCCTGCGGCCTGCCAGGTTGCGTGCTCGGATAAGGGTCTGGTATGGATTTTTGGGGGGACCCTACGCCGTTTTTTTTTTTTTTTTTTTTTTTTTTTGCTGGCGTTCCCCTTAAAACCCATACCAGACCTGAAGGGAACCCCACATCATATTTTTTTTTTTAATTTTGTTTTGGGGTTTCCCTGTGGAGAATTCCCATGCCGTTTTTATCAATGAACTTCTATGTGTATTGTCGGCAATGCAACAGCCGCGGGTAGTTTTAAATGGGTTTTTTCCTTCCAAATGTCATTTTGCTGTCAGACTGTTCTAAACACGGGAAACATGCGCCCCTTTACAGGCATACTATAGACACCCCCCAGGTACGAAATTTAAAGATATTACACTTTTATTGTTTGACTTTAAGCATTATTAAAATCACTGCTCCTGAAAAAACAGCCGTTTTTAAAACTTTTTTTTGCATTGATCCATGTCCCCTGGGGCAGGACCCGGGTCCCCAAACACTTTTTATGACAATAACTTGCATATAAGCCTTTAAAATTAGCACTTTTGATTATTCATGTTCGTGTCCCATAGACTTTAACGGTGTTCGCGTGTTCGAGCGAACTTTTTTTCTGTTCGCATGTTCTGGTGCGAACCGAACAGGGGGGTGTTCGGCTCATCCCTACTTCTGACCAACCAAATCTGCAGATTCTTCTGTTACATATTCCTGACCTCTGGACTTTGACTGCACTGCCATGTCATAAACTAAAATAATTTGGAGGAATTTTAGGACCTAGTGAAGTGCTATTGTCTGTCAGAAAATCAGGTTTTTACAAAATACTGAAAATGGCCTGATAATGTAGGGGTGTGTATATCTATCTATCTATCTATCTATCTATCTATCTATCTATCTATCTATTTTTATTTTTTTATTTTTTTTTCATTCTTTTATGTGGCTGCCTAATCTGCTCAATGTGAACCTTATCCAGTCCCTCATTTGGCTCTGCAGCAACAGATCACTTCAAATAGCATGCTACTGCTACAGGGAGAGGATGCACAGCTAAAGCTCTGTCCAAACCTCCATTCTGTCAGGAAGTGCTGTGATGTCATTTCACTTTCATTGTAAACACAGTGAAGAAGCATTGTTCTTCATTGTGTTTTCATTGCCTTCTGACAGCAGTCCGCTTATTAGCAGAAACAAAATCCCAGGAGCTGATGATCACTTCAGTTCCTGGGCTTAGTGCTGGACCATAGCTGTCACTGACAGCTGCTGGTTTCAGCACTAAAGCCCATCAGGACTGCTGTCACATACCATGCAGCCTGTGGTGCTTCAGTCCTGATTGGAGGTCTGTTGAATATGGCAACAAATGCCCAGAGGTGACCAGAAGAAGGAAACAAAATCATTGTTAAAGAAAACAAAATCTCAAAACAGATGTTCAGGAAGAACTTAATTTGCAAGAATGAGATAAGAAGGAAGAAAAACCTTGGCTGTACTTCTTTTGTGGATGCATTTCAATCGCAAAGTTGGGCTTGACTGTAGATTAGATTAAAGGAGAAATTCACCTTTTAACAAAATGGACCTTCATTAAAAAACTGACAGCCGCAAAGGCTGTCGGTATTTGTAGTTCATTGATGCACAGAGATCTGTGAATCAATGACGTGGCCATGTAGATGAAGCCGCGCTCTCTTCAAATTTTGGCAGTGAGTACGGGAAGAAGATCCCCGGCTCGCTGTCACAAGAATTGGTGGGATATGGGGGGGGGGGGGGAGGGTTCTGATGCTGAACATGTTACACCCTATATATGGGTGTTACATGTTTAGAAAGGCGAACTTATTCTTTAAAGTTGCCACAATTTGAACTTTCCTGGAGTGCAGCCAGTCTTTTCTCCTTCCTAAACTCATGTCATATGCAGGGCATAAGATCAGCCCCTGACAACACCTGGGTCCCTAGGGCCCTTTCATGCCACCTTTCCAATCAGGGCAGTTTTTTCAGGCAGACCTGATCGAAAGCGCCAAGGGCAGGCTGATGTAAACAGACTTGTGTCCATTTACACCGGCCTACTTCCGAGTCTGCCCAGGTCAGGAAAAAAAAACAAAAAAAACAAAAGGACTGAGTCCTTTTCTATTTTTCTGAACTTTAAATGTGATGGATCAGAGGTAGCCTGATGTAAACAGACACAAGTCCGTTTACATCCGGCCGCCCATAATGTTATCATGGACACAAACTGGTTACGAATGTAGAAAAAAAAAACTAACATCTGATCTGTTCAGCTCCGATTCAGCAGGGCTTCTGCTTACTGATCCCCTGCTGAATGGAGGAGCTCTGTGTGAGAGAGCCCTAAGAGAGTGACCTGGTCTAGGACTGGAGAGCGGAACACTCAAAATGTTTGTCTAGAATGAGCTAGGCTGGAAACTAATAGTGATACTTATGAAATAAAATAGCTGATTTTATTGCTTTGGATCAATTTTTTAGGACTCATGCAGAAGGGATGTTTTATTTCTCCCCTGGACACCTTTGCTCCTGGCAGGAAATGAGCAGCTTAAAATATGCACCTAAAGCAGCATTTTGAAGGTGCGTTTAGGCTCCTTAATGCTGTTTGCATCTTTTGGAGTTATTGCGTTCTATTGCCCAGAATATTATTTATTCTACCCAGTAGAAGGCATTAATGGGCAAACATGCCTAAACCCATCTAGCATTTTTTTATGGCCAAAAGCTTCTCTCCTTAATGTGCTGGTGATGTCTTTTTTTTCCCTCCAGTCTGTAAATGCTTCTCTTCTAATATGTCTGTAAACGCCTATGTGTGCATGGATACAGAGGCTAACCTAGAGATGCCTATAGGCTGAAAAAAAAGTCATACTCCTAAAAATGTTCATGAGGCCTTAAGAAGTTTATATTCTTGATGAGCCCTTGTGTTCTATAAACACACAAATTGCAGGGCTGTATTTAGCAGACTAATGGCAGGAATACACAATAAGAAATCGGGCGAAAATTTCCTTTCTGCGAACAATCGGACGGTTTTCTACTTGTTGATGCCCTGCAAGTAATACCCAATATCGATATTGTGAATGAAAAAGACCGATTGGAAAAATGGTGTCATATAGTTGCGATTGAACGATATTCTATTCGTTGGTGGGAAGGTCATCCGTAAAACATATCTTGAACATTATCACGCATGAGCGGAACTAGTAGACGTCCCCACTTGTACGTGAGACGTCAACACTACGCATGAAATCGATTGCTCTTTTAAAGGTTTTTTTTTCGATTGGTTAATTTTGGCGACTATTTCAGCATGAGGACAAGGTGCTATGGGGGGGGGGGAATAAACCTCCCCTCCCCATATGTTGAGGGCATGTGGCCAGGTATGGTTCAGGAGGTATGTGTGTGGGGGGCTGTGTACCCGGATAAGGGCCTGGTATGGACTGGGTGAACCTACGCCATTTTTTTTTTTTTTTCATTCGTTTTAATTGTCAGATTTTTTTTTTTTTTTCAATCAACTGTTAGCGGGAAGCCTACTGACAGCTGATGAGTCATCCGTTGTCAGGGACGCGACGGCCGGTGTCTTGTCAAATACAGTCCCCTATCATATAGTGTCCGCCCTGTACTGCGCAGGCGCAGTACGGAGGACAAACGAGACGCCGAAAGTCTCCGAAGTTTAACAGCTAATCGTCAGCTGTACACGGCGCCTGCGCTTTTATTCTCACCCTGTGTCCAGGTTCATTCCCTACTATCCAAGTGGACACAGAGTGAGAATAAATAGTTGCCGAGCGCAGCGAGGCCGTGCCCGAAGCGTGACGAGCGAAGCGAGCCCGCGAGGGGCCCTCTTACACAGCCATCGCTAAGAAGTGCCGAAGCGCCGTGTGCAGCTGATGGTCAGCTGATCAACTTCGGACACTTTCGGCATCTCCTTCTGCTCCGTACTGCGCAAGCGCTGCGCCTGAGCAGTACGGGCCGGACACTATGTGATAGGAGGACAGTATATGTCAGAACACCGGCTTCTTGGCCCGCTGCTTAGCAACCAGATATTTCTCAAAAAGCGTTTTTTCACAATTTTTGTTTTTAAATTGATTTTACATGCTATCACTGCACCGGAGGAAGAAATAAAAGCACACAAAAATGCTATGAAACTGTGAAAACATTCTAGTGTGCTTTCATTCATAGAATAATCTTCCTCTGGTAAAATGTTACAATTTGTTTTCATTCCTAAAGTCAAGGCTAAACATTTACACACTGATACATTGTATAGGGCTAAGGCCCCTTTCACATGAGAATTTCACATCAGTTTTTTAGGCGGATCTGAACGGTCGCTCCATACAGCTCTATGGAGCGATGGATGTCAGCGGTGACATGTCCGCTGACATCTGATCCGCCCCAATCCGATCCGCAAAATCCAGAGGGATGGAAACCCTATTTTCCATCCGCCTGGCAGATCGGATCAGATGAAAACGGACAGGCGGTCCGTAATCATCCGATTCCCCCCCCCCCCCCCCCATAGGGGAGAGCGGACTCTCTGACAGGTCCGTCCCTGCACAGAGTGCAGAGACGGACTTGCCATCCACTGGCTCAGCGGGGATCAACGGAGCGATCCCCACTGAGCAAGCGGATGCTAAATACTGACAGCCCCATGTGATAGGGGCCTAATTTACCGGTCAGAATTCCCCTCTGCCTACTGTCAGGTGATAAATAAGACACCTTTCACACTGAGGCATTTTTCAGGCGCTAAAGGGCTAAAAATAGCGACTGTAAAGCGCCTGAAAAATGCCTCCCCTGTAGCCCCAGTGTAAAAGCCCGAATGCTTTCACACTGCAGGACACTTGCAGGACATTAAAAAAAAGTCCTGCAAGTAGCATCTTTGGAGCGGTGTATACACCGCTCCTCAACCACCTCTGCCATTGAATTGAATGGTCAGCGCTGCCTGCAAAGCGCTTCGGGAGCAGCGCTATTTGGGCACATTTAACCCTTTCTTCGGCCGCTAATGGGGGTTAAAAGTGCCCCGCTAGTGGCTGAAAAGCGCAGCTAAAACTAGCGACACTTTACTGCTGACGCAGCCCGCTGGCAGTGTAAAAAGTGGTCTAACAAATGTGTGTGTTCTCTAATGATTTGCAGTGCCTTGAAAAAGTATTCATACCCCTTGAAATTTCGTCATGTTACAACCAAAATATAAATGTATTTTTTTGGGATTTTATGTAATAGACCATCACAAAGTGGCACATAATTTTGAAGAAAGATGATAAATTGTTTTCAAAATTTTTACAAGTGGCTGAAAAATGTGGCGTACATTTTGTATTCAGCCGCCCTGAGTCAATACTTTGAAGAACTGCCTTTCGCTGCAATTACAGCTGCAAGTCTTTTTAGGGATGTCTCTAACAGATTTGCACATTTAGAGAGGGACATTTTTGCCCATTCTTCTTTACAAAAAAAGCTCTGTCAGATTGGTTGGAGAGCATCTGTGAACAGCAATTTTCAAGTCTTGCTACAGATTCTCAATTGTATTTAGGTCTGGACTTTGACTGGGACATTCTAACACATGAATATGCTTTGATCTAAACCATTCCATTGTAGCTCTGGCTGTATGTTTGGGGTCGTTGTTCTGCTAAAAGGTGAACCTCCGCCCCAGTCTCAAGTCTTATGTAGACTCTAACAGGTTTTCACATAAGATTGCCCTGTGTTTGGCTCCATCCATCTTCCCATCAACTCTGACCAGCTTCCCTGTCCCTGCTGAAGAAAAGCATCCCTACAACATGATGCTGCCACCACCATGTTTCACGGTGGAGATGATGTGTTCAGGGTGATGTGCAGTTTTAGTTTCCTGCCACAAATAGCATTTTGCTTTTAGGCCAAAAGTTCAATTTTAGTCTCATCTGACCAGAGCACCTTCTTGCACATATTTGCTGTGTCCCCAACGTGGCTTCTCGCAAGCTTCAAACAGGACTTATGGCTTACTTTCAACAATGGCTTTCTTCTTGCCTCTCTTCCAAGACCAGATTTGAGGAGTACACGACTAACAGTTGTCCTGTGGACAAATTATCCTACCTGAGCTGTAGATCTCTGCAGTTCCTCCAGAGTTACCATGGGCCTCTTGGCTGCTTTTCTGATTAATGCTCAACTTGCCTGGGCTGTCAGTTTACGTGGACAGCCATGTATTGGTAGGTTTACAGGTGTGCCATACTCTTTCCATTTTCGGATTATGGATTGTACAGTGCTCCGTGAGATGTTCAAAGCTTGGCATATTTTTTTTTTTATAATCTAACCCTGCTTTAAACTTGATCAGACTTGGCCATCCCTGTCCAGTCTGGTGTGTTCCTTGGCCTTTGTGATGCTGTTTGTTCACTAAGGTTCTCTTACAAACCTCTGAGGGCTTCAAAGAACAGCTGTATTTATACTGAGATTAAATTACACACAGATGGACTCTATTTACTATTTAGGTGACTTCTGAAGGTAATTGGTTCCACTAGTTTTTAGTTAGGGGTATCAGAGTAAAGGGGGCTGAATACAAATGCACGCCATCATTTTCAGATATGTATTTGTTAAAAAATTTTGAAAACCATTTATCATTTTCCTTCCACTTCACAATTATGTGCCACTGTGTGTTGGGCTATCACATAAAATCCCAATAAAATAAATTTACGTTTTTGGTTTGTAACGTGAAAAAATGTGGAAAATTTCAACAGGTATGAATACTTTTTCAAGGCAGTGTATCCTTTTTTTTTTTTCTTATCGTACATCATGGGAGACAGAGCCATAGTAGTTACTATGTGGGTTATAGGCCACCTTCAGGTGATGGACACTGGCATGCACTAAGACAAAAAGTGCACTCCCTATATAACCCCTCCCACTACTGGGAGTACCTCAGTTTTTTTCGCCAGTGTCTCAGGTGTTGGTCACATGTGAAGATGTGCTGTGCTGAGCTCTACTGGAGCAATCCTTGCTGGGGCTAGCCATGCAGCCGGATCAATTCAAAGTGTCTTTTTGGCCGAATTGAATGGTAACCGGGCCTCGTATCCGAAGAAACGAGGTCTTGCCTGTAACGCTTCTCTTTTGGAGAGCTGGACCCCGGGATCCAGTACTTTTTGTTATTAAGGCCATAAAGTTTTACTGGCGGTGGTGCTATTACAGGTCCAGGATTGTGGGTTTCCTCGGATACCCAGCTTCTGAAGGGTGAAGATTGGGTCTGTTGGTTTACCACAGAAAATCATGCAGCGGGAAAGGTAAGTGGAGTCTTCTAAGAAATTTTTAAAGATTTTTCTTATGAATGTCTCCTTTACTTTAGTAAATGTTGTCATGCCTATGTGTCACCACTGGGGGCTGTATAGAGCACTTACCGTCTCTTGCTTCTCAGAGAGCTCACAATGTGTCCAGGAAACGTCAGTTTTCTCTTCGGCCGGCAGCAAACCTCCAGTAAGTCTGGGGGGGGGGTTTACCTCCCCACCAGAGGCCCCCCTGTGCTGTTTTTTCTTCCCCTCTTCTTGGGGCAGGAGTGCATATAAAGGGCGCGCAAACGGCACGGCGCTCGGTGGCTTCCAGGCCCCCCCTTTGTCATTACTGCCTCTCTCCCTGCTGATCCCATAGGATCGGAGCCTGGGGGCGGGGCTTAGCACGGCGTTGGCATCCTCCAATGCCCAGCGCGGGAAGGTGTGTTTTAAAAGGCGCCATTGTTGCTGTTGCAAACTGCGGAGGGACACAAGAGCAAAAGTGGCATGCAAGTGGTTTTTGGTAACGCAGGCATTCCTTTTGACATATTTACTACTGCATCAGGCTGAGCATTAATAGCAGCAGCAGAGCTGGACTATTGCTCAAGCAGTGGATGCATTCCTTTTGGTAGTACCTCTGCTTTGTGCATCGGGCTATGTTCGGAAGGGGGGTTAACACCTCAAAAAAGGGCTCTAGAAGGACTATAGTCACACAGCAGCCTAGAACCATCTCAAAAAAGATGGCATCCTCCCCTGAGAGTAATATAGCTGGTCAGAGTGAGCCATCAGGAGGGGCAAGTGTTGCAGCTGCTCTTAAAACTGCAGCCCCTGTGTATATTACTAAGGAGGTTTTTTCTTCAACCATTTTAAGTTTGGAGCAAAAAATTGATGCTTTAATTGTATCTCAGAGTAGGACTAAACGTAGCAGATCCCTGTCCATTGCTCAGGACCCTCATGCTGAGGAACAAGGGGCGAGAGAGGACGAATTTCTCTCAAAGGACCAGGAAGAGGCTGATGTCTCCTCTTCTGAAGAACCTAATGCGGAAGTATCAGGTTTGCAGGAAAGGTTTGTTGGTACAGTTTCTCGCTGAATTGGTCCGCTCCATATTTTTACTGCCAGTAACGCAGTCAGTCGATGAGCCCACCTCTGGTTTGGGTTCACTAAAGCCTCCCCAATCTGTTCATGCCTTTCCTATCCTATCATGGCTAAGAAAGCTAATGTATTCTGAATGGGAGCACCCAGATAAACAGTTTTTCCCTCCTAAAAAGATTTCAATACTTTATCCTATGGTGGAAGAGTTCTATAAGAAATGGAAAATTCCAGAAATTGACGCTGCTATATCCTCTGTAAACAAAAACCTGACTTGTCCAGTAGACAATGCTCATATGCTAAAGGATCCAACAGATAAGAAGTTGGAATTCCTTTTTAAAAACTATATTTCGCTCGCAGGTTCAGTCGTTCAGCCTGCGCTGACAGCGATCGGAGTATCTCTGCTCTTAAAGGACCAGTTTATAGAGATACTCAGTTATTCCTAATCAGAAGGCCCAGGATTTGACCGGTTTTACAGTAGACGCTATGAAAGATTCTATTCTCCAGGCCTCATGGCTCATACTAGGGCTGGTACATGTGCGTAGAATACTATGGTTGAAAAATTGGTCAGCCGAAGTGCCATGCTGAAAGCTCTTGGCCAGTTTCCCATTTGATTGGGAACGGTTATTTGGAGACGATCTGGATAAGTATATCCAAAGAATTTCTAATGGGAAAAGTTCCCTTTTACCGGATAAGAAGAAGTTTAAGTATTTATTTTTCTTTTAAACATGCTTCTTCTCCAGTGCTGGGGGCATCAGCCTCCAGGCAGTCACAACGGCCTCCATCGTCAGGTTCATGAGGCAAACCTCAGGGTCAGTCCCAGGGCCAAAAGAGAACCTGGGGAGGAAACCCACAAAACAAAATACTAAAGCCTCCTTATGAAGGGGCGCCCCCGCTTGCTCGAGTGGGATGAAGGCTTCTACAGTTTTCAACTGTCTGGCAGGAACAATGTCAAGACAGATGGGTGGCTTCCTCAATTTCTCTGGGTGGCTTCCTCAATTTCTCTAGGTTCTGAGAATTCCCATCTCCTCGTTTTCTCAGATCAAACGTTCCCAGAGATCCAGTGAAAAAGAATTTTCTCTTTCTAGCTTTGGATCATCTCTTGTATCAAAGAGTGATATCGGTGGTCCCCTTGGAAGAGCAAGATTAGGGTTTTATTTAAACCTTTTCACGGTTCCAATACCAAACAGGGATGTCGGACCCATTTTAGATCTCAAAGATCTAAACCAGTTTTTGAATATCCGTTCCTTTCGCATGGAGTCAATCCGATCAGTAGTCTCCATCCTACAAGGGGGAGAATTTCTGACATCAATGATGCTTATCTCCATGTGCCAATTTTCTACGATTCGAGGTAGAAGATCTTCATTTTATAGCTCTGCCTTTCGGTCTAGCTACTGCACCTCGAGTTTTTACAAAGGTCCTGGCTCCTCCTTTAGCCAGGTTAAGGGCTCAAGGTATAACCATACTAGCCTACTTAGACGATCTACTCTTGATAGATCAGTCAGTAACTCGCTTAAATAAACTTGAGTTTGGTCA
The DNA here is from genome assembly GCA_037952925.1 of Lithobates clamitans. Lineage (NCBI taxonomy): Eukaryota > Metazoa > Chordata > Amphibia > Anura > Ranidae > Lithobates > Lithobates clamitans. The sequence continues at coordinate 599,642 of JBBGZY010001408.1, forward strand.
CCGCAGTCAGCTACCTAGTATACCTAGTTCGGATTCTTAACCTAGAGAAATCCTCCTTAAAACCATCAAGGAGATTACAGTACTTGGGGCTGATCATAGATACAGTTCAAAAGAAAGTGTTTTTGCCCCAGAAAAGGATCGGTTCCATAAAGGAACTGATTCAGTTGGTCAAAACCAAGTAGAGTCCTTCTATTCGACTTTGCATGAAGTTATTGGGAAAGATGGTGGCTTCTTTCGAGGCCGTTCCTTATGCGCAGTTTCATTCAAGACTGCTGCAAAACAGTATTCTGTCAACTTGGAACAAGAAGGTCCAAGCTCTGGACACCCCAATGCGTTTATCCCCCGAAGTGCATCAGGGCCTCAATTGGTGGTTGATATCTAGGAATCTTCAAAAGGGAAAATCCTTTCTACCAGTCACCTGGAAGGTGGTAACAGATGGCAGCCTTCTGGGCTGGGGAGCAGTCCTGAAGAACCGTCTGTCCAAGGGAAGATCGTCCATATCAGAGAGGACCTTGCTCATCAATATTCTAGAGATTCAGGCAGTACGCCTGGCCCTAGAGGCCTGGACTCTCAGACTACGGAATTGTCCTGTCAGGATCCAATCCGACAATGCCACAGTAGTGGCCTATATCAATCACCAAGGGGGCACGAGAAGTCATGCAGCCCAGAGAGAGGTGAATCATATTCTATTTCGAGCAGAAAACAACATTCCTTGCCTATCAGCAATTTTCATTCCAGGAATAGAGAATTGGCAGGCAGACTACTTGAGTCGCCAACAATTGTTTTCGGGAGAATGGTCTCTTCACCCCGACATCTTTCTGCCAATATGTCAAAGATGGGGAGTTCTGGACGTGGATCAGTTTGCGTCCAGGTTCAACAACAAAATCGACAACTTTGTGTCAAGGACAAGGGATCCGTTGGCATACGGAACAGATGCCTTGGTTTTTCACTGATCTATGCGTTCCCTCCTGTTCTGCTGCTTCTGCGCCTTCTTCGCAGGATCAAGCAAGAAGGGAAGGAGGTGATTTTTGCGGCCCCAGCCTGGCCCAGGAGATCTTGGTTTGCCGAGATCATAAAGATGGCGGTAGGGGACCCTTGGACCCTACCACTGTGGCCCGACCTTCTCTCGCAAGGTCCGGTATTCCATCCTACCTTACAAACGCTAAATTTAATGGTTTGGCTATTGAGACCCACATTCTGAAAGACCGTGGGCTGTCAGCTTCAGTAGTTTCTACTTTGGTTAATGTTAGGAAGCCGGCCTCCAGAGTCATACTATAGAGTCAGGTAGGCATATGTCTCCTGGTGTGAATCCAGAGGTTGGCACCACAGGAAATACGTCATAGGTAGGATCCTTGAATTCCTACAGATGGGATTAGAAATGAAGCTGGCCCTGAGTACTATCAAAGGCCAGGTGTCGGCCTTATCTGTGTTTCTTGCTTCACACTCTCTGGTTCGTAACTTTATTCAGGGGGTAACACGGATTAATCCTCTAGTGAGGTCACCCCTGAACCCTTGGGACTTAAATTTAGTCTTGTCAGCATTACAAAAACAGCCGTTTGAGCCAATACGAGATATTCCCTTAGTCCTCTTGACAAGGAAAATAATTTTCTTGGTTGCCATATCTTCTGCAAGAAGAGTATCAGAGTTGGTTGCTCTTTCTTGTAAAGAGCCATATTTGATTATTCATAAGGATAGGGTTGTATTGCGGCCTCATCCTAAATTTCTACCGAAGGTAGTGTCAGGTTTTCATTTAAACCAGGATATTGTTCTGCCTTCATTTTTTTTCCAGAACCTTGTTCTGTGGAAGAGAGGTCACTACATTCTCTTGAGAAAGTGACTGCTCAGATTCGTAAAACAGATGCTTTGTTTGTGTTGCCAGATGGTCCTAAAAATCTACTATTTCTAAATAGATTCGTCAAGTGATTGTTCAAGCTTATGGTTTAAAGAGGAAAATTCCTCCTTTTCATATTAAAGCGCACTCCACCAGGGGTGTAAGTGCTTCTTGGGCAGTGCATCACCAAGCCTCCATGGCTCAGATCTGCAAGGCCGCAACTTGGTCTTCAGTCCATACATTTACCAGATTCTATCAAGTAGATGTAAAAGGTCATGAGGATATCGCCTTTGGGTGCAGTGTGCTGCAGTATAAGTCCTCTTGTCTCTTGGTGCCCTACTTTTGTTGTGTCTCCCTCCCTTCAGTTGGCATTGCTATGGGACATCCCACATAGTAACTACTATGGCTCTGTGTCCCGTGATGTACGATAAGAAAATAGCTTACCTGTAAAATCCTTCTCTTTGAAGTACATCACAGAACACAGAGGTCCCTCCCTTCTTTGGTATACATGTGTATTGCTTTGCTACAAAACTGAGGTACCCCCAGTAGTGGGAGGGGTTATATAGGGAGTGCACTTTTTGTCTTGGAGCGTGCCAGTGTCCATCACCTGAAGGTGGCCTATAACCCACATAGTAACTACTATGGCTCTGTGTCCCGTGATGTACTTCAAAGAAAAGGATTTTTCAGGTAAGCTGTTATAAAACTCATTTCTTTCTCGTACATCACAGGACACAGAGCCTCAGTAATTACTGATGGGTTATATAGGTATCACTAGGTGATTGGACACTGGCACACCCTAACCAGGAAGTTCAACCCCCTATATAATCCCTCCCCTTACAGGGATACTTCAGTTTTTACGCCAGTGTCTTAGGTGTTGGACGTGTAAAGATGTCCTGTGCTGAGCTCCAAAGGGAATATCCTATATCCTATACTTGGGCAAGCCAGGCGAACCTGATCCATTTCAAAGTGTCCTTTTTAGGCCGAATTGGATGGTACCCGGGCCTCGTGTCCGAAGAAACGAGGTTTTACCTGTAACGCTTCCTCTTTTTAGAGAGCTAGACCCCGCATTTCAGAAAATGGTTTTTCTAGCCTTATTTCTGGTCGGGTGCTTTACAGGCCCAGAACTGTGGATCCCCCTATCCGTAGGGGGCCCCAGTCTCTGAAGGTTTTTCCAAACGGAGCCCACTGTGAAAGGTGAAGATTGGGTCTGTATAACAGAACTCTGCGGCCGGAATAAGGTAAGGGAGATTCCACAGAATTTTTTAGTTCTAGTAGGTTTCTCCTTTAAAGTAAATGCATGCTATGCCTATTGTCACCACCGGGGGCTGCCAAGAGCACATACCTTCTCATGCCGAGCTCCAGGTAGGATGGGATGGGGGGCTCTCCTCCGGGTGATTTCCCCCCAAGAATAGGGGCGGCCGCAGGTGGTCTGTGAGGCGGTAGTATACTGCACTGTCACCGCCATTGCCACGTGCAGGCCCCATCACTGCCGGCCTCTCTCCTTCCTTCCCCACCCCCAGCCTTTTCCTCCACGCTTGTCCAGGAGAGTCGGCTCGCGCAGGAAGCGCACTTTTTTTTGAAAAAACGAGGGGGTGGGACGGTAGAGTGGGGGGGGGGCAGAGCGGCAGCGTGGCCTCAGCGTGCTCAGACGCCCACATTGCCGGCTGCATAGCTATAAGAGGCACACTTTACAGGTGCACACAGCCTTTGGAGGGACACAGAGCTGACGGTCGTATGTAAGGTGGGACACAGGCATTCTCCTAGGCAGCATTTACTAAGGAAACACTGGACTGGGCATTTGGTAGCATGGATTTTGCCGGACTACATCGCTCAGCAGTCAGTGTTCATTTTGTGATACCTCCACCTTGTTGCTTTGCACTATGGGTAGAAGAGGTTCAAATACCCCAAAAATCAGAGGCTCTAGGGGATCTCCTTCAGGTTCTAAGGACCCCCTTTCTGCAGCATCCCCCCCCCCCCCCCCCCTGATGGGCCAGAGACGGCTAGCCAGGGAGAGCCGTTGAGGTCAGGGGCTACACCTACTTCTGGCACTTCATCCCCTGTATACATTACACAGGAGGTTTTTTCCTCAACCATTAATGGATTAGAGGAAAGATTAATGGCCGTGATCACATCTTCACTCAGTGGAAGAAAACGCACTAGGTCTTCCTCTTTTTCCCAGGACCCTCAGGCAGAGGAGCTCTGGGATAGTGGAGAAGAATCCCTTTCAGAGGATCGGAATGGGACGGATGATTCCTCTTCTGAGGAACCTGGTGGAGAGGGACCCTCTTCGGCTTCCCAGGAGGAGAAGGTCTTAGTACAGATCCTTGCTGGATTGGTCCGCTCCACAATTAAGTTGCCCGAATCTGAATCAGTTAAAGAACCCTCTTCTTCTTTGGGGTCACTGAAACCTCCTCAAACAGCACATGCTTTTCCTGTTCATAATTTACTTGAAAAGCTCCTTTATTCTGAATAGGATCACCCAGATAAACGTTTTTTTCCGCCGAAAAAGGTTTCAACACTTTATCCTATGGAAGAAAAGTTTATTAAAATGTGGGGAATACCGGCCGTGGACGCCGTCATTTCCTCCGTAAATAAAAATCTGACTTGTCCTGTAGACAATGCTCAGATGCTATCCTGTGGATAAAAAGATGGAGTCCCTGTTGAAGGATGTTTTCTTCTTAGCAGGTTCAGTGGCTCAACCTGCAGTAGCAGCGATTGTTGTTGCTCAATACTTAAGAGACCATGTCAAAGTTCTACCTGAACAGCAGGCCCAGGGGTTGGCTCACCTTCCAGCGGCCTTATGTTTTGTTGTTGACGCCATCAGAGATTCTATCATCCAAACCTCTCGTCTTTCACTCGGGTTGGTGCATATGCGTAGAATCTTATGGTTGAGAAATTGGTCAGCTGAAGCACCATGTAAGAAGCTTCTGGCTGGGTTTCCATTTCGTGGTGCAAGGTTGTTTGGAGAAAACTTGGATAATTATATCCAAAGGATCTCTTGTGGGAAAAGCACGCTCTTACCTGTTAAGAAAAAGAGTAAGCGTCCCTCTTTCAAACTGACTCTTTCCCCAGCGCCAGGGGCATCAGCCTCCAGGCAGTCGCGACGGCCTCCTCCGTCTGCGTCAAGAAACAAGAGTCAACCCCAGGGACAAAAGAAGTCCTGGGGGAAGAAGTCTACTAGACAAGACACTAAGGCCTCTTTATGAAGTGCTCGAGTGGGGGGGGAGACTGCTACAGTTCTTAAAGCTCCGGCAGGAGGACTTCCCGGACAGATGGGTAATCTCCACGGTAACCTTAGGGAACAAGCTGGAGTTCCAAGAATTTCCCTCTCCTCGTTTCCTCAGATCAAGTGTCCCCAGAGATCCAGAGAAAAAGCAGTAGCTCCCTGTAGCACTAGAGCGACTTTTGTCGCAAGAGGTCATTATGGTGGTTCCCACGAAGGATCAAGGATTTGGCTTTTATTCCAACCTTTTTACGGTCCAAAAGCCAAATGGGGTTGTCAGACCCATTCTGAATCTAAGGGATCTGAATCGATTCCTAAGGATTCGGTCCTTCCGCATGGAATCTATTCGGACAGTAGTCTCCATCCTGCAGGGAGGAGAATTTCTGGCATCGATAGACATCAGTGATGCATATCTGCATGTGCCCATTTTTCCTGCTCATCAGAAGTTTCTACGCTTCGAGATAGGAGGGCGTCGTTTCCAGTTTGTGGCTCTGCCTTTCGAGATAGCCACTGCACCTCGAGTGTTTACAAAGATCTTGGCTCCTCCTCTGGCCAGATTAAGGGCCCAGGGTATAACTGTCATAGCATACTTAGACGACCTGCTCTTGATAGACCGGTCGGTAGCCTCTTTGAACGGGAACTTGAGGACCACAGTCAAGTGTCTGGAACACCTAGGTTGGATTCTCAACCTAGAAAAATCTTTCCTAAAACCAGTAAGAAGACTGGAGTATTTGGGTCTGATCATAGATACAAGCCAGGAGAAAGTATTTCTACCTCAGGCAAAGATCACTGCTTTAAAGGAGCTGATTCTGGTAGTCAGGACCAAGAAGGGTCCTTCTGTCCACCTTTTGTATGAGGCTGCTAGGAAAAATGGTGTCTTCTTTCTAAGCAGTTCCCTATGCTCAGTTTCATTCAAGACTGTTGCAACACAGTATCCTGTCAGCCTGGAACAAGAAGGTTCAGGCTTTAGACTTTACGATGCACCTGTCTCATGCGGTGTGTCAGAGCCTCAATTGGTGGTTAATACCCGAAAACCTACAGAAGGGGAAATCCTTTCTACCGGTGACCTGGACGGTGGTAACAACAGATGCCAGTCTGTCGGTTTGGGGAGCAGTTCTGGAACAGTCTGCGGTCCAAGGGGTATGGTCCAAAAACGAGAGGACCTTTACCCATCAACGTTCTGGAGATCTGTGCGGTATATCTAGCCCTAAAGGCCTGGACTCTCAGTCTACAGGGTTGCCCAGTCAGGATCCAGTCCGACAATGCCACAGCAGTGGCTTATAGCAATCATCAGGGAGGCACCAGGAGCCGAGCTGCTCAATGAGAGGTGAACCAGATCTTAGTCTGGGCAGAGGAGCAGGTGCCATGCATATCGGCAGTCTTCATTCCAGGGATAGAGTACTGGCAGGCGGACTATTTAAGTCGCCAGCAGTTACTCCCAGGGGAATGGTCTCTGCACCCCGACGTCTTTTGGGCCATATGCCAAGGATGGGGGGTTCCAGTTGTAGATCTCTTTGCATCCCGATTCAACAAAAAGATAGACAGATTTGTGGCAAGGACAAAGGATCCCCTTGCATGCGGGACAGATGGCATCGGTTCTCACTGATTTATGCATTCCCACGTATTCTGCTACTGCCACGACTCCTTTGCAGGATCAGGCAGGAAAGGAAGTCGGTGCTTCTGGTAGCCCCAGCTTGGCCCAGGAGGACTTGGTATGTAGAAATAGTAAGGATGACGGTGGGTTCCCCGTGGACCCTACCGTTACGTCCAGACCTGTTATCTCAAGGTCCAGTGTTCCATCCTGCCTTACAAACGCTAAATTTGACGGTTTGGCTATTGAAACCCACATTCTGAAAAATCGTGGGCTTTCAGGTCCTGTGATATCTACCTTGATCAATGCAAGGAAGCCAGCTTCCAGAGTAATTTATCATAGAGTCTGGAAAGCTTATGTATCCTGGTGTGAATCTAGGGGTTGGCATCCCAGAAAATATGTGATGGGTAGAATTCTTGATTTTCTACAATTGGGATTAGAGATGAAGTTGGCCTTGAGTACCATCAAGGGCCAGGTCTCAGCCTTATCAGTATTGTTTCAACGACCACTTGCTTTGCATTCTTTGGTCCGAAACTTTATGCAGGGGGTGATGCGTCTTAATCCTCCGGTTAAGGCGCCTCTAAACCCCTGGGACTTGAACTTGGTTCTGTCTGTTTTACAGAAACAGCCTTTTGAACCAATACGTCATATTCCTTTGGTCTTGTTGACAAGGAAGTTAATTTTTCTGGTAGCCATTTCTTCTGCTAGAAGAGTATCAGAATTAGCAGCTCTTTCCTGTAAAGGGCCTTATTTGATTGTACACAAGGATAGAGTGGTATTGCGCCCTCATCCTAGTTTTTTACCGAAGGTGGTTTCAGATTTTCATCTAAACCAAGACATTGTTCTGCCTTCCTTTTTTCCACATCCCTTTTCTTCGGAAGAAAGGTCACTACATTCTTTGGATGTAGGTTTTGACTGCTGTTACTATCTGGAAGCAACTGCTCAAATTCGCAAAACGGATGTTTTGTTCGTGCTGCCAGAGGGTCCCAATAGAGGACAGGCAGCGTCAAAAGCTACCATTTCTAAATGGATTTGACGATTTATTATTCCAGCTTACGGTTTGAAACAGAAGATTCCTCTGTTTCAGATCAAGGCACATTCCACAAGGGCTATTGGTACTTCTTGGGCAGTGCATCACCGGGCCTCTATAGCTCAAATCTGCAAGGCCGCAACCTGGTCTTCAGTCCATACATTCACCACATTTTATCAGGTGGATGTGAGAAGGCATGAGGATATCGCCTTTGGGCGTAGTGTGCTGCAGGCAGCGGTACAGGGTCCTCAGGTCTGATTACACCCTACTTGGTTGTGGTTCCCCTCCCCTCAGATAGCATTGCTCTGGGACATGCCATCAGTAATTACTGAGGCTCTGTGTCCCGTGACGTACGAGAAAGAAAATAGGATTTTTTATAACAGCTTACCTGTAAAATCCTTTTCTTTTGGTGTACATAACGGGACACGGAGGTCCCGCCCCTCTTCTAATACACTTTTATATTGCTTTGCTACAAAACTGAGGTATCCCTGTAAGGGGAGGGATTATATAGGGGGTTGAACTTCCTGGTTGGGGTGTGCCAGTGTCCAATCACCTAGTGATACCTATATAACCCATCAGTAATTACTGAGGCTCTGTGTCCCGTGATGTACATCAAAAGAAAAGGATTTTACAGGTAAGCTGTTATAAAAAATCCTATTTTTTTTTTTTTTTTGCGGTATTTATCTCACTGGAACTTGACAGCTAGTAACCGATGTTTAAAAATGTCCGTTTTGCCACTTTTACATGCCACGTTTAGCGGCGTTCATGAGTGTTTACGTTTAGAAGCGTTTTTAACCGATTGTACTAGGGCTGCAACTAACGATTATTTTCATAATCGATTAGTTGGCCGATTTATTGTTTCGATTAATCGGTTAATAACCTTAAAAAAAGTGTGGTGTATAATTTAGTTAATATGTAAAGTTTAAAAAAAGGCAATTTATTCCTAAATATCTTTATATGCAGGGGTAAATATAAATAACCAACTATATGGCTTAGGAAGTAAAATCTTTAATCCTCTCTGAGCATAACAGACAGAAGAGATATACTCTATATACTATTAGAGGTTGAATCTGATAAATATCATCAGACTCAGATCAAATTTTTTTATTTAAAGAAAAATAAAAAAATTCTAGACTGTTTTGCAGATTTTCAAACAGAACTGTAATATTATATGCTTTTCTGCAGCTTCTCCATTGAAGTATATTGAACCAAAAAAGCACAGTTTTGCATTAAAAAAGGTCCTTGACCCTTTCCAAATACACAGCAGCTGAAAAAAGCCTAGATGTGAACGTTAAATAAACTGTAGTGCATTTCTGTAAAAAGCACCAAAAATCACATAGGTGGGAACCAGGCCATTTAGTAACATAATGGAGTTAAATAAAAAAATAGCCCTTAGTTTTTTTACTGTGCAATGGTGAAAGTAATATTTACAGTAGAGATTTGCTCTTTTTGTACTATACAGGGCTAATTTTAGCTTTTTTAACCCTATTATGTTACTGGCCGATTAATCGATTACTATTTTCATAATCGATTAATTTCATAATCGATTAGTTGTCGATTAATCGATTAGTTGTTTCGGCCCTAGATTGTACTGATCAGCATACCCTCCCAAATGCCTACAATGCAGGAAAAAAATCTTGCCTTTTCTCTGTGTACATGGTGGATAGATAAGATGATATAGAGGAGAGTTCCAGGGGCAGCATAAAAAAATGTCCAACTGCTCCTAAAGGTCCGTTTATCAGCATCAGTGTACACGAGGCCTACCTCTTATCTCATGTGATATTTCTGAAAAAGAAGGGTTACATGACCTTCATGTGGCTTGCTTCCATACTGATTCAGTGGCTTTACACTTGATTCACACCTATACAGGTTGCATATTGCAGGTGTATTTAGCGTTTTTCAATACATGCGTTTCATTCATTGACGTCTGTGGAACCAAAAACCAGAAGAAAGTCCCTGACCCTTTTCATAAAATGCACAGATGTGAACTAGAGATCAACCTATCAGTGCGGCCGATATTTACTTCTTTTGAAGTATCGGCACAAATGTTACCGATTTTATGCTTCAAGGGGTTTTATGGGGTGATGCCTGCAGTCCTTTAGAGTGGAAGGTCAGCTTTATTGTAATAACAACCGATGCACCTCGGCAGCCGCTGGGCTATTATTACAAGCAGCAGGAGGGGACGTCCCCCCGTGCCCCCCCCCCCCCCACTGATGTCCACCGGCTGGCCGAAGACCGGAACAAAGCCGATGCTTCGTTCAGGCCTCGGATCTGGTAACCTGGAAGCGATGTCATGAAATCACTTTCCGGATTACTAGCATCTTAACCACTTCAGCCCCGGAAGATTTTACCCCCTTCCTGACCAGAACACTTTTTACAATTTGGCACTGCGTCGCTTTAACTGACAATTGCGCGGTCGTTCGCCGCTGTACCTAAACAAGATTTGCATCCTTTTTTTTTTTTTTTTTCCCCCCACAAATAGAGCTTTCTTTTGGTGGTATTTGATCACCGCTGTGGTTTTTATTTTTTGCGCTATAAACAAAAGAGCAACAATTTTGAAAAAAAACAAAACAATATTTTTTACTTTTTACTATAATAAATATCCCACAAATTAAAAAAAAAAAAAAACAAATTTCTTCATCAGTTTAGGCTAATATAAATTTTTCTACCTATTTTTGGTAAAAAAAAACAGAAAACGCAATAAGCGTATATTGATTTGCGCAAAAGTTATAGCGTCTGCAAACTATGGGAAAGATTTTAGGCATTTTTGTGTGTTCCCTCAGTGTGTTCTAACTGTATGGGGATAGGATTGACTAGGAGAGGAGACATATATTGTTTTTCCTACTTAGTAGGGACTGACGTTATGGCTCCTCTTCTCTGACAGCACAGGGATTTGTGTGTTTACCGCACGCATCGGGTCACCCGCCTCCGGCGACGCGCGCCCTCTGGTGGCCGAAAAAGGGTAGGACGTACCCATACGGGTTTTCGCCCAGGAGAGCCATTCTTCCTCAGTATATCTGCGTGACATGGTCGGGAACAGGTTAAAGGCACCCGTTTTAAAAAAATATATATAAATATAAAGTATTCAAAAATGCCGATCTTGACATTTTGAATACTTTCAAGTGCAGAGGAGGGGTTTGGGGTCTTATAGACCCCCGATCCCTCCAAAAAGAGTACCTGTCACTGCTATTACTGTTATTAAGGGATGTTTACATTACTTGTTGTGACAGCAATAAGTGATTTAAAAAAATTAATAAAAAAAAAGTGTAAAATTGTTTTTTTTTTTTTTTTTTTAAATGTGCAGATTGTCGTCACACAATAATGGCTATCAGCCTAAAAGGTGGCCGAAACATCAGTATCGTATCGGCACCGAAAAAACTATATCAATCATTCCCTAATGTGAACTACATCCATAGGAAACCATGTTAAATGGACTGTAGTGTGTTTCTGCAAAACTGAAAACACGCTAAAAAATGCATAGACGTAAACCAGGCCTAAATCTAATTTTGTTGCTTTCCCTGAACAAGTAAGCATATCAGGTGTTCTGACTTTGCTGGCTGCATAGTTTTTCCAGTTCAGTGGCCTGGACTATTACAAGAAATAGACTGGCATTACAGGCAGTTGGCATCTTCAGTAGGAGATCAGGAGTGACAACTTCCGTATTTCTCTCAATGCAGACTTCTTTTAAATAACTGCACTATAAAAAAATAAAAATTGCAGGGCTGCAATGATCAGCAGACATACGGTTAAGCTGTAAATATGAATGGTTATCTATTTGCAGTAGGAATTCTTCTCTCAATTGCCTGGCCTTTATAGAACTTAGCACAGTGTTTACATCCTCTGGAACATGACTGTCTCCCAGGGCAGATGTGTTCTCCGAGAGGCTGACAGCGGGTGGTATCTGTGTCAGGCTGGTTCACAGGGAATAATGTCCAGTCTGACTGACCCTTCCGTCCTCTAGAAATAAATTCTCCTCCTCTTGTGACATTATTTGGAGTGCTGAGGGATGTAAACACTGGGTGGACCCTGTACAGGCACAGAGAATTTCTGCTGGAAACAGCTACGCTTTTGTATTGCCTACCAATAACTGTACAGGTATTCTTTCGGGACTTAAACTCCTACATCCTGCATTGAAAGCCCAGGCAGTGACTTTCAAACCTCTATCTCCACTTATAGATAAATGCTGTTGGGGTTCAGCAGTCAAAATGACAGGCCCGTAGTGCCAAAAAGGATCAGGAACCAGTGATGTGGTGCCAATACGAGGTATCAGTTTAGCGCATTCTTATGTGGCTTGAAAATGTTGTTTCAGTACATTTTTCTACTGGTTCTGATGTTGGAGAGTTTGATGTGTGGGGCCTGCCCAAACGTAACAACTGTGTATAAGGACTGAAAGTGTCTGCTAGCTCCTAAATCGCAGTGACCATATTCTAGTATTTTATCCATCCTTCCACTACACAGGTGTTACGCAGTTTAAAACTGAATAATGGAGGCTGAATGGAAAGGGTTTTGATTAAAAAAAAAAAAAAAAATCAGAATTTTAAAAACAAATCTAATCCTACAGATTTCTGTAGAACGATTACTGAAAATTTAAGACCGGGACAATAGAAAACCTCCACTCTCCTAATCTCCATAACATAGGAGGGTGGTGTTTTGTAGTTTACAGCTCACTGGATTTCTGGTGGATATATTTCACATCAAAGGGGAGAAAAATAAGAAAAGTTTATTGTTAAAAAATTGCATGTATGCAAACAGCTTTTGAGTCATCAGATTTTCAGACTGGGTAATTGAGTCATTTGCCATCAGATACACACATTGGAGCAGCATAAGCTCTGTATACCTAATGACAATGGGTTTATTAATTATAAAAAGGAAATGCAGTTGTTTTAAAAATAGGGCTGGTCAGTACAGAATTCAGCGGGCTGATTAACCACTTATATACCTTCCTGCCCAGACCAGTTTTCAGCTTTCAGCGCTGTCGCACTTTGAATGACAATTGCGTAGTCATGCTACACTGTTCCCAAACTAAATTTTTATCATTTTGTTTCCACAAATAGAGCTTTCTTTTGGTGGTATTTGATCACCTCCTGGGATTTTTATTTTCTGCTAAACAAATAAAAAAATTACCGAAAATTTTGAAAAAAAATGTTTTTTGTCTCTGTTACAAAACTTTGTAAATAAATAAGTTTTTCTCCTTCACTGATGGGCACTGATAAGGCGGCACTGATGGGCACCGATGAGGCGGCACTGATGGGCACTGATGGGCACCGATGAGGTGGCACTGATGATGGGCACTGATAGGTGGCACTGATATGCAGCACTGATAGGTACACATTGGCGGCACAGGTGGGCACTGAAAGGCATCATGGATGGGTACTGATAGGTGGCATTGATGGGCATCACTGATTGGCAGGCATCCATTGTGGGCACTGATTGTTATCCCTGGTGGTCCTGGTGGAGTCCCTGGTGGTCCAGTGTGGGCATCAATCAGTAATAATCAATCAGCACAGACCCACCCCCCCCCCCTGTCAGAAGAGCAGCCGATCGGCTCTCCTCTACTCTACTGACAGACGCGAGTGAGAAAAAGCCGATCAACGGCTCTTCCAGTGTACACTGTGATCAGCCGTGATTGGACACGGCTGATCATGTGGTAAAGCGTCTCCGTCAGAGACTCTTTACCTAGATCGGTGTTGCGGTGTGTCAGACTGACACACCGCAACAACGATCGCCGTGATGCGCGCCCCCGGGGGCGTGCAGCAGCTTGTTATCCTGAAAGACGTCATATGAAGTCTGGTCAGGATAACACAACCACTTTGCCGACATCGTTTTGCTATATGGCGGGCGGCAAGTGCTTAAACAAAAAAAAAACGTATAGTATTTCCCCATCCACACAAGCAAGGTGGATGGAGAAATCCTCCCCACAGTGCTATTATATTCTGACAGCGGGGACTCCTCTACTGTCAGAATACCCTGATCAACAATGCGGCCCCTGAGCGAATGAAAATATTCCGCCATTCCCATTCAACAGAAGTTGTTTGCTAGATGGACTTCTACCACTTCAACCATAAATGGATCGAAATTTGGCTGTTCTCTGCTGAACCTAGTACCCTGAAGGTTATCAATAGTAGCTGATACAAATGGCTTCATTTTTACAGCAGCCAAAGTGTAATGGCTAGTGAGGAATGTTCATGTTTGGTATGTTCTTGGTAAATTATTACTGTTCTTTACACTGTTTTATACAAAGGATGTGCGCTTTACATAACTGTGTGTATGCTGTGTTGCAGTTCTTGCACCTGCTTTGTACAAAATTTGTATGTTTAAAATAACCTAATAAAGCTCTGAAATGCTTACTGTATGCTGGCCATACACTTATACATTTTCATTCAAAAATGTTCTTTTTAAAGTGGTAGTAAAGCTCGTTAAAAATAAAAAAAAATGTCACCCTGCAAGGCAATGTCATAATGTGCTAGTAAGCATCGTAGTATGCACTTGCCTTAAAACGAGTCCCTGCAGCAGCTTGTTGTCACCACTGACAGGGCAACCATTCTCAGCCGGTCTTCCTTCCGGGTTCGTGGCCTGTGGCCGGTTGAATAGCCAAGCTGTGATGACATTACTCCCGCGCATGCACACGGAAGTCACAGTTTCCGCCACACAGTGCCGTTCCTTCAGAGCGCATGCACCAGTGACGTCACCAGCTGCTGCTCTGTGGAATATCTCCTGAACAGTTATATGCTTACCTGTAGGTAAAAGTAGTCCAAATGACTTTACTACCACTTTAAGAACGTTTGTTCGATTTTCTAATCGTTAATTTTTCTCAAATGATTTTGGTCAGTGTATTTGGTTTTTCGTTGGGGAATTGCATTCATTAACATACAATAAAATGAAAAGCAAGTGAGATTTTCAAACGACATTTTCAGATGAATGTTTTGTGTTCTGAACCGGAAATCTAGTGTGTGGCCAGCATCAGTTTTTTGACTGTGTGTCTTTATCTTTCCTTGTGTCAGTTTTTCGCCCCTTTTGTTGTGATAATGTTGTCACTCTGGCTGTCTCTTGTTGTGACAATCTGTCACCCTACTGTTTGTTCCTCTACCAAGACTTATTTCTCTTTCTTTCTCTCTCTCTCTCTACAGATCTTTTGTGATTGTTACCTTTTATCCTTTCCTTGATGGTCTGATAGCATATTTCTTATATTTTAGGCTGCGGTCATCTGGTACTTGTCACTCTGCAAGCAGAGTTGTGTCATCGCTGTGTCCCTCCTCTAAAACACTTTGCGTTGATATTCATTACGGTCTCTCGACTTCTTTTCATTAACCAGCTGTGTGTGTGTCTCTTCATTGAGTGACTGTTACTTTTATCTGTGGTATTAAATATCTGAAACCCTTGGTCATACTCTGTTAAAGAGTAGTCTCACTTTTCGCTAGTCTCTTATATGGCATTCACAACCTGAAACTAAATCTGCTTCTATACCTCAGATGTGTCTCTGCCCCTCTTTGCCCTGCGAGGATTCTGGCCAAGGGGTGGGAGTAACTTGTGTCCCTCTTCTACACCCAACTGTAACTGGAGAAGGAAAGGGCTGGAGAGAGGGACACAGCTAATGGCAGATAAGTCAATGCTCATGGCACCGCAAATATACATTATAGCAACTTAGAATTTAGAAATGTAAAAATTACACCTTTTTCTTCAGCAGTTTTTATTTTTGGCTTTGTATTGTACAATTACTGCAGGGAGATGAAAGCAAAGGGGCAAGTGACATAATATAGGGGGGAGGTCACAGAATCCATTGCTTTTAATGGTGCTTTCTAAAGCTAATAAGAAACATGGAGCAAAAGAGCTATTTCTCTATAATGTGAACCAAGGATAGTAGGGGGAGGTAGTCAAGTATGGTGTTGTAAACAAGACGAGTAGAGAGATCAGGAAGTAAGACATCTCTATGTTGTCCAGTAAATCATCCGCAGAAAGAGGTGCCAGCACAGACCTGGAGGTATGATGTGTCTTGGAAAACTGTAACTGCTTAATATTAAATATCTTATCCTGCTGTAGGTCGTGTGTGTGTGTTTTTTATATATATATATATATATTTTCTTCTTTCTCTCGATGTCTAATCTCTACTACAGATCCTCTGTTCATACCCTCTGTTTTCATTGTGTTGCACTTGTTCAGATCTCCATACAGCTATTTAGTTACACTTGATGTTTCTTCCCTACAGCCAGACCTGCTGAATTTCAAGAAAGGATGGATGTCCTTACTCGATGGCAATGGAGAGGTGAGAACATCACCTTTTTGTCATATAACACCATAAGATGTATTCAGCTTTGCTCCTTTGCACTTTGTCATTGCTAGTAAACTAAGGTTTGTCAGTACATCATGGTTTATGTTTGCTGTAACCAATGGAGTTCTATTAATGCTTAACGTTATGGTTAACTATCACTTGTCATTGTTGTGTTGCATTCAGTATGCATACAGTAATTCATTCTGCAATGGTTTTGATTGAAACTGACATTGTTTTAATGTGTCTAAATCCCATTAGATTATCAATGTTTAGCCTCAGTTTGGGTTTTGATGGATTGTATAATCTTTGTTATCATTGAGCCTTTGTGTACAGAAGAAAATTGCAGTGGTACCCAGATTGGCCAATCTGGTTCTATCTAACAACTTTTAAAGCAGGATATGATTAAACATCTGTTTTTTTTTTTTTTTTTTTTTTTTATTTGTTTGCTGCATTTTAGTATTTGATACTGCTTCAGAAAGAGGAAACGACTGTTATCACATATAACATTTGTGAGAAGTTGGTTGTTATAAAAACCATCTACCTACTTGTACACGTCAGTGCTGGGTACTAAGGCTGGGGAATGTAAACAGCACAAAGCCTGTTCCTAATTTCCCACCTGTACTTATGAGCCATTGGTAGTTGTGTTTCCTGCATCAAATACTAGGAAGCACTGAGCAAGCTGCAGGAACCCTTGCAATGCCTAATTTTCATGCTGTTGTGTGTACCTCGCCTAAAGGTCTTTTTATGCCAGGAAGCACAAATACACCCATAGACTAATGTGACAGTAGAGATGAACCAAACCAATATATTTATCTTTGTCCTTGATGGAGATGGCAGATAATGGAAAATGGAAAAATGTAATAAAGTATGAATCAAGTCACTTGATCACTTGCTGTTACCATCATTTTTGCCCGCAGTCTGCTTAGTATTCATGTGCCTATTAAATATAACATGCTCAGCGACTGGCATCTTTTGTACCTTGAGGTTTGTAGCCAGCTATGAATCATTTTGTATCTTTGCTATATAGTGCCTTGAAAAAGTATTCATACCCCTGTTGAAGTTTTTCATATTTTGTCATGTTACTCCAAAAATGTAAATGTATTTTATTGGGATTTTATGTGATAGACCAACACAAAGTGGCACATAATTGTGAAGTGGAAGAAAAATGGTAAATGGTTTTCAGAATTTTTTTTTACAAGTAAATATGTGAAAAGTGTGGCGTGCATTTGTATTCAGCCCCCCTGAGTCAATACTTTGTAGAACCACCTTTCTCTGCAATCACAGCTTCAAGTCTTTTTGGGGATGTCTCTACCAGCTTTGCACATCTAGAGAGGGACGTTTTTGCCCATTCTTTGAAAAATAGCTCAAGCTCTGTCAGATTGGATGGAGAGCGTCTCTGAACAGCAATTATCAAGTCTTGGCACAGATTCTCAATTGGATTTAGGTCTGGACTTTGACTGGGCCATTCTAACACATGAATATGCTTTGATCTAAACCATTCCATTTGTAGCTCTGGCTGTATGTTTAGGGTCGTTGCCCTGCTGGAAGGTGAACCTTTGCCCCAGTCAAGTCTTTTGCAGACTCTAACAAGTTTTCTTCAAAGATTGCCCTGTATTTGGCTCCATCCAACTTCCAACCAACTCTGACCAGCTTCCCTGTCCCTGCTGAAGAAAAGGATCCCCACAACATAATGCTACCACCATGTTTTATGGTGGGGATGGTGTGTTCAGGGTAATGTACATTGTTCGTTTTCGCCACTCGTAGCATTTTGCTTTTAGGCCAAAAAGTTCAATTTTGCTCTCATCTGACCAGAACACCTTCTTCCACATGTTTGCTGTGTCCCCCACATTGCTTCTCGTAAACGGTACTTGTTATGGCTTTCTTTCAAGGATGACTTTCTTCTTGCCACTCATCTATAAAGGCCAGATTTGTGGAGTGCACGACTAATAGTTGTCTTGTGGACAGATTCTCCCACCTGAGCTGTAGATCTCTGCAGCTCCTCCCAGAATTATCATGGGCCTCTTAGCTGCTTCTCTGATGCTTTCCTTGCCCGGCCTGTCAGTTTAGGTGGACAGCCATGTCTTGGTAGGTTTGCAGTTGTGCCATACTCTAACAAACCCCTGAGGGCTTCACAGAACAGCTGTATTTATTTATACTGAGATTAAATTACACACAGGTGGACTCTATTTACTAATTAGGTGACTTCTGAAGGCAATTGGTTCCACTAGATTTTAGTTAGGGGTATCAGAGTAAAGGGGGCCGAATACAAATGCACACCACGCTTTTCAGATTTCTATTTGTAAGTTATGTTAGTCTATCGCATAAAATCCCATTAAAATACATTTACGTTTTTGGTTGTAACATGACAAAATGTGGAAAATTTCAAGGGGTATGAATATTTTTTTCAAGGCACTGTACATCTGTTTAAACCAGTGTTTCTCAATCTTTTCCCAGTTGGGGCACCCTTGAAAAGTATTTTCAATCTTGAGGAACTCGTGTCCATGGCTTGGTTCATGCACTCGTTCCTGCTCTGCTTTTTAGAGGTGCTATCCTTATTGGTACCTCCATGCATTTACAAACATGGGGTGGTACCTCCTTGCATTTACAAACATGGGGTGTGTTTGGTGCGGTGCAATAAAAAAAAAGGATCTGGAACTTATTTCCCTGCATTTCTGCAGGTAGGGCAGTCCATTAAAAAAGAATGGGCTGCCCTACACACAGCATGCAGCTGCACTGTTGTAAAGCAAGGGCTTGTTCACATGTGAGGTTGGAGGGTGGGACATCACATGGTTGAGCTTTTGAGTTTTTACCACCCCCAACTGATCCCCTTTTAGCAACTGGGAGTGTACACATGCTGTGGCTGCAGCTGTAAGTATACCCCCAGGTGAAGGGGGCTGCACTGCAACCACCCTGCAACTGTGTGCATTGCACACAGTTGTGGTGTGGTGATGCATTTATGGGGCTAAAACAGCTGGGCAGAAGGCAACATATTGCCTCTTTACTACCTATCAAATGCCTCTGAAAAGTGATCTGAGCATGGATTGCTTTTCAGAGAAGTGGCAGTCTTTGCTGCTAGTACAAGCCCTAAAAAAGCAGTTCTGATAGTACAGGAATAAGGGGTTAAGATTTAAAAGGAACACGCGAACGAACACACACACGTTTGTATATCTCATACACACATGTATACCTACATACACGTACGTACATACAGAAACCTACATACACACACACAGACGCCTGTGTGCGCACACACACACACACACACATACATAGACACGTGTAGTATAGTACAGTACCTTCCCTCACACAGCCGGGTACTGCAATGTAGGGGGAGGCAGAGAGTTCCGGTATCAGAGGAACGAAACATGTAAACATGTAAACTCCCACGCTGGGATAGCACCCCTGTCTTATACCAACCCCCGCCTACACCCTGGTTTCATGCGAAAGCTCTTTTTTTGAAAGAAAATGATGCACAGAAGTAACTATTCTGAATAACTTGCCAGAGATGTATCCTATGTACCAGAATCCTGGACTTTGATTTCATTGTCTGTTGGATTTTTATCAACCTGCTCTTGATAGTATTGAAATACTGCACAAATTGAAGATCCACAGAAAAATCGGAGATGAGATATTTTCTGCTGAGGAATTGTACGCATTGCACATACACTGACAAATTGATCTCACATAGGATTAGTGGAGAACTCTGTGCCACCAGCTGAATCCATGAGTAACCATCATTGAATAATCACATTATTGTATCAACTGCCTACGGGAGTTTACCTGCACGCAGGGGCGGACTGACAACTCATCGGGCCCCCGGGCAATAGGAGATTATGGAGCCCCCAGGCAATAGGGGATTATGGGGCCCCCAGACAATAGATTATGGGGCCACACCGTACACACACACACACCGTACACACACACACACACTATATAGATAGAGAGATAGAGAGAGAGAGATAGAGAGAGAGATAGAGAGAGAGATAGAGAGAGAGATAGAGAGAGAGATAGAGAGAGAGATAGAGAGAGAGATAGAGAGAGAGATAGAGAGAGAGATAGAGAGAGAGATAGAGAGAGAGATAGAGAGAGAGATAGAGAGAGAGATAGAGAGAGAGATAGAGAGAGAGATAGAGAGAGAGATAGAGAGAGAGATAGAGAGAGAGATAGAGATAGATAGAGAGTGATAGAGATAGATAGAGAGTGATATAGATAGAGAGAGATATAGATAGATAGAGAGAGATATAGATAGATAGAGAGAGATATAGATAGATAGAGAGAGATATAGATAGAGAGAGAGAGATATAGATAGAGAGAGAGAGATATAGATAGAGAGAGAGAGATATAGAGAGAGAGAGAGATATAGATAGAGAGAGAGAGATATATAGATAGATAGAGAGAGAGATATATAGATAGATAGAGAGAGAGATATATAGATAGATAGAGAGAGAGAGAGATATATAGATAGATAGATCTCTATCTAATATATATATCTATCATACACATATACACAGAATACACATATACACACTGGAAAGGTACTGGAGAGGAGGGGCAGCTATAATCTTGGGATTTTTAAAAAAAAACAACAGATTTTTACATACTGTCCCTGGTTTTATTGAGGCTGGCAACCCTGATGGGGCCCCTTTAGGGCATGGGGCCCTCGAGCAGTGCCCGAATGGTCAGTCCGCCCGTGCCTGCACGTTGCGGGAAACATAGTATGTGGTCATTTTGAACTCACCAGTGAATATATCTGTGCCTTTGGAAAAAGGTAAAATATCGGTTGTAATTGCAGCATCTAGGGACTCATACCATCTCCCCGGTATGTGGATACATATCTCTGTGTTTTATTATTGCACTTTACACATCAGGATGAGAACTGTGGGGTCCTATTGCCCTTTTGAGGATTAATACATCTACCCGTGAGTTTTTTTACCATATATATCTCTTGGACTCATTTTTTCCTTTTCATAGCAACTATACAGTTCATGTTTTTGACGTAGCCCCATATGACTGACCGACCAACAATACATATGAAATACATGAGTATATTTATATAGTGTTGATTGTGCATAATTGTGGAACAGTGTGCTTTATACCTGTACTTTCAGAGACGCACTGCACCCTTTGGAAATGTTATGCTATTCATTTGTTTACAGGTGGCTTGGGGGGTTTTATAGGTATTATAGGGGGTGCTCTCATTTGGGGGAGGGAGTGGTCTGTGGATCGCT
This sequence comes from Lithobates clamitans, assembly GCA_037952925.1. Classification (NCBI taxonomy): domain Eukaryota; kingdom Metazoa; phylum Chordata; class Amphibia; order Anura; family Ranidae; genus Lithobates; species Lithobates clamitans. The sequence goes on from JBBGZY010001408.1 coordinate 620,811, forward strand.
GGTTTTACCATATCTTTCCCCTTATTTGGGGGATGTTTTTGCAATGGGGTATCTGTTTCTATTAATGTAGGGTAATATAGAACATTGGGGAAGTTTTTGTAACTCCTCCCTGTTCTATATACAGGGAATAAATGGGAAGTATTTGTTTGCTGTATATTTTTTCTGTACCTTGCTCTTATTTAGCAATAAATTATACTGTAGTTAACTCTTCAGGGTGTGTATACATCTCTTTACTTATTTATTTTTTTCTTGGTTCAGAGGCAGAGAGCACAGCACACACTCCCCTCGTTTTCATTTTGCTGAGTTTATACAACAGTCTGAGTTCCCAGTGACGATGTTCAGTTTGGCTGGGTTCGGGAGCTCAGTCTGTCCTGACAGCTTTTCTCTACCAGGAAGCTGTGGCATCCCTGGGGACCTCTGGCAGCACTCCTGTTTAGAAAGGCTGGTTTAAACAATGCAGTTGAATATACAGTAACCTTTCTGTTTGGTTGCTCCTGTTATCAAGTACAGAGGCAGGATGAATTCTATCTAATAATATAGGTGTGAGGACTGCTGCTGTAAGGCAATGTATGTGTGAGGACTGAAGTTGAAAATTATGCCATGCACCTTCTAACATATATTCTTGCTTTCTTAGTGGAAGAAACACTGGTTTGTTCTCACCGACTCCAGCCTCAAATATTACAGGGACTCTAATGCTGAAGAGGTAAGAAAACTGGTTTTTGGGTGGTGTCAGGAAGAAGTTCCATTGTTATTAAAGGTAGCATGCACAGCGCCATATCACTTTCTACATTCCCTACAATCTTTACTGTGGAAAGGGACCAGACTAACTGGTGTAATTGACCAAAAGTATGGCCGCTTTAGCAGGGTCAAGTGGGAGCCCATGTATGTGTGTATATATATATATATATATATATATATATATATATATATATATATATATATATATATATATATATATATATATATATATATATATATATATATATATATATATATATATATATATATATATAATATATTTGCGCAAGTAATGTTTCTGGAGAATCAGGAGACTCTTAAAGGAGCTGTAAGGGCAGAAGGTTTTTTCTTATCTTAATGCATTGTACGCATTAACATAAAAATACTTCTGTGTGCAGCAGCTCCCCTAATCCTTACCTGAGGTCCATCTCTATCCAGCGATGTCCACGAGTCCCTCGGCCATCTGTGGCTCTCCCTGCTGATTGGCTAACACACAGCAGCGGTGCCATTGGCTCCCGCTGCTATCAATCAGTCATTTGGCCAATCAGGAAAGAGAGGGGGCAGCTCGGGTGCCCAGATAGCAAGCTGCATACTGTGGGGGGCACTCAACAGGAGGGAGGAGCCAGGAGCAGCGAAGAGGAGGATCCAGGCTGCCCTGTGCAAACCCACTGCACAGAGCAGGTAAGTATAACTAACATGTTTATTTTTTTTAAAACTGAGACTTTTACAATCACTTGTAAGTATTCGCATTCTAAGTGTTCAAAAAATTCATGAAATCCAGTTGCAAGTTTTTTTAATGTTTTAATTTTCCAGGTAAATTTCATGTTCAGGAGGAGTGGTTTATCAGGAGTTCGCCTGAAATGACCCAAAACCATATCATTTTTAGCTTATTGCTAAAAGACGTGTTCAGGTGGATTATTTAGCCTGGAGTGTCTTGCACCACATGCACACTGGGTGTTTAGCTCTGCGCTACCAGTTGCAGCGATTTTTGTGCGTCCAAGAGGCATAGGTGCAGCATCCAGCCCTGCAGTCTGCAGTCTGTCAGAGTCTATGACAGGCTGTAATACTCTGCGGATGGACGCTGTACTAAGTGACACTGAGCAGTTAGGGACCTATGCATTCAGGGACATGTGCCTGTTACGCAGAATACCTGCATTCCTGCGATATGCCCCTGAACACATACAGCCCTAAATGCAAATACCTCTTGGTACCACTTCCAGCCGCAGTGTATATTTAGGAACCCGACAACACAGATTTTTCTTTTACCAATAGGAACTCGTTCACATTGGCAGCAATTGAGCCGTCTTTTTACCACAGCGGCGACTGCTACCCCCTTTGGCTGCAGAGGCAGCAGCCAGGGGTGTGCACATGTCATTGCTACAATGCTTTGCTTTACAGTCATGGCTGGAATTATACCTGCCCCTGTCAAATGATGAGGCCACTCTGTAAGGCTCTGCAACTGTGTGCAATGCACTGTATTTTCACATCACCGCCTGCTTTTACCACTTAAAGCCTGTACTAGCACGCCACAACTATGTGCATTGTCGAATGCTCTCTGAAGAGAGTTCCACAGATAGACTTTTTTCTTTCTTTGTTTTCTCTTATCAGTTTTTTAGGATGTTTACTCACACTTCATGATGCAAATTCACACTGTGACCTCTATTTTACAAATGGACACCTCTGTGTTGAACAAGTGTTTTTTTAATATTTTGTTTTGTTTTGTGATAGCATGACTTGATTGCAGTGTTGAAGACTAAACATATTTAATAAAAAATGCTGCTTTGCAGTTCAGATAGAATGCACAGAATTTTAACATGACCATTTTTTTTTCCTAAGGCTGATGAGCTGGATGGTGAGATTGATCTTAGAACTTGCACTGACGTGCCTGAGTTCTCTGTACAAAGGAATTATGGCTTCCAGATTCATGTGAGTGTAAATTATTTTGAAGTGCTTACATTGACCTTATCAATTAACTCCACTTCAAGCTTGTATTGTTATATGTAGCTCATTAAGGTCTCCAAAGGTAATGACAAAAACAATTTTCACATTATGCTAATTTTTTACTTTTTTTTTATTGGGTGATTTTTTTGGCTGGCTTATTGGATATGATCATTTTTGTTTTTGTACTCCTACAGGTAGTGTGTGCCTCTATGATTTATGTTACAGTAGAATGTTTGTATTGACCTGCATTTTTATTATGTGCTTTCAGGACCCTGAGTCAGACTCCATTCTCTCTAGTGTGACTTGTCTTGTGACTTTGGACACATATTGTCGCGTCCCATTTATTTCAATGGCACCCGTTTCAATCTATGACTTTAAAAAAGGTTCTTGCACTACTTTGAATGCAACTTGATTGCCATAGAGTGTAAAAGTTGCATGAAAGGTACGCTGGAAATCCCATGACTTTGGAGTCGCACTAATGAGAACGGAGGCTAACTCAATCAATAATAAATATACTAATAAAAATAAACCCTCCACAGTAAAAAAACTTCTAAGGTAAAAAATTATATCTGTGAAAAGTCTCGTAAAATAAACTGTCCATAAACGATCCTTCTATATTCAACATCTTAAAAAAGGTGCTAGACTTCAGAGTGTTTGGCCTGTTTTCCCTGTTCCATTTAAATGTCTGTAAAGAGGCCAAACTTGCGCTATTACATTGCCCCATACCGGGTTTGCTCGTCAGCAGAGACTGGCAACCTATCTGTTCATAGCGGCCAAAAGAACGATTGCTCAAGCATGGAAAAAACCACAGTCCCCTTTCAGGAAGTGAAAAACCGCTTGACCTCCATGATGGTCAACGAACAAATGTCTAGTATACTCAGACACGCACGCCAAGTTTCTTAAAGTTTGGGGGCCATGGCTGGAGTATGCCTTCCCCGAACTCCCTCTGGCTAGTATAGATCAGCTCTGACTAGTTTCCCAGATGGCCCCGGGTCCCCCTCTCCTTTGCCCTTCTCCCCCTTCCCCACTTTCTCTTATTCTCCCCCTCTTTTTCTTACTGCTCTCTGTTCTTTTCTTTTACCAAGGCTCCCAGCCCCCCCCCTCCCCTTTTTGTTTTTTTGTTTTTTTTTGATTGTCAACAGAGACTCCGGATGATTTTAACAGAGTTAAAGCATTCTGTCCTGGTTATTCTTACACTTATAGGGGGTTACCCCAAATCATGTATGTTGCTCTTAGAACCTCTGTGACTGTTAACCAAGAGGGTACCCTCCTCCGGTTTATGTTGTATTTCCTTTTATTGTTTTTTGTCTCATGCGCCAATTCTAGCCCCTGCGTGGGCAATCTAGGTGCCTTTGACATTGTTGTATGTTCAACACTACTTCTGCAATAAAAAATTATTGAAGAAAAAAAAACATGTGTGTCCACTGAGGATGAGCGCAGGCGTGTTCGCAGCCGCATGTGCAGAACCCGCCAGGAAGTCGGCACTGCACTGTGCTAATCGCAGGTAGTAA